>OY731400.1:71683053-72010705 GCA_963425845.1 Sphenostylis stenocarpa
CGGAATAACTATGGAATAATTAAATCGCTAAATCCAAGTAGCTAATTAGGTAGAGACGTATTCTCTCTCAAATTTGTAGTAAATTTTGTCGCCAATTCGTCGCTAAGTCTCTCGCTAATTTAAGTGATGAAATTTTTATTTCTCCATAGCTACTTGATCTCCTAAAAGTTGTAGTTAATCCGTAGCTAATCTTTTCGCAATTTTTCTCTCGCTAATCCGTAGCTAATCCTCGCCATTTCTCTCTCGCTAATCCATAGCTAATCCCTCGCCGTTCGCTCGCTAATCCCTCACAATTTTTCTCTCGACTTGTTTGGCTAGCTGCAGAGTTGACCCTTGACTTTATCTTTGACTTCATCAAATCAATGAGATCTTTGCTAGGATCACTTTCAACATTAAGTCTGGAACGGTACAGCCAAGTACAGTAGAAAAACGAAGGTCAGAGGGCACCCGTCTCTACAAGACACACCAGTTAATGCTTCTAAAAAACTAATGAAATAGACATTATAGGACATCGAACATGAAAACATGCATAAAATTGTTTTTGAACAAGGTCCTTTTCTCTTAAAAAAAAAACCATCTAAATATCGAGACCGCTTTCTCGTCCTCTCAAACCGCCGTCTCAACTCGCGCTAAAACGAGACTGCTGTCTCAACATTCGAGACTGCCATATCAATTTGTACAAAGACGAGACCACCTTCTCGCTTGGCGAGAGGGCCGTCTCGACTTAAGACCAAAACGAGACCGCCGTCTCGAAGCTCTAGACGGTGGTCCCAAGTCCCGCAAAATCGAGACCGCCGTCTCGACTTCCCAGACGGGGGTCCCGAATCCTGGCGAGATCTCTATATATAGGGGGCCTTTGGGGGGGGGGGTTTCAAACACTCTCTCTTGCACTCCTGCACTTCTTTCTCCCATATTTGAGCATCCTTCTACCAAAATGCATAGAGGTGAAGCTTCCAGGAAGAGAAGGGGTTCTTCTGGCCCAAGTGCTTCCATGGCCCCAATTCCACAAGACCCAACTCAGCTCTCGCCCCAACACCAGGCCCGCCTGGAACACATTCAATGGTACACATGGCACCTTATGCTGACATTGGACTTCGGCATCCTCACCGAATTCGGTTGGGAAGATGACGTTCGCGCCCATCTCGACAGCATTGAATGGCGCTTCCTCCTCCAGTCTCCCCCCACCAACATCTACCCACAAGCAGTGATGGAGTTTCTTGCCTCCATCACATAATACGAGCTCCCCACAATGGTGCCAGGACTCCCACCGGTCAAGATGGTGTCCTACTTCATAAATGGGTCGTACCGGACGATGACCTTGGACGAATTTAACGTATCTATTGGATTTGTCCGGCCAGAGGACGTCCTGACTCAGGAATATCGGGAGGTCGTCTGCTAGCGCCCCCCTACCCTCACCGCCAGCAAGATGTGGGAGGAACTCACCGGGATGCGTACCTTGCCATCCCTGCTGAAGGGATCCGCACTCACTCCCGCTCTCCGTATTTGCCACAAGCTGCTGGCTGGGACTGTCCACGGGCGGAAGGAGAGTCAGGGTAAGGTCACCTACCTAAACCTCTTTGCCCTCTATTGCATGAGCCAAGGGCGCTGGTGAAATCCCGACTACTTCTTCGTGAAGGCCCTCAAGGACTTCGGGAGTCGTCCCGTGGGAGCCATCCTCATGGCTCCCCTCATCACCCCACTGGCAGAAAAATGGGGGTGTTGTGGAGGTGAGAACCTCTCCTCCGATCTTTGACCCGAGACCATCAATAGGTTCATCCTTGTCAGCATGGGGATCTTGATCCGCCAAGGGTCCCGGTTGGCCCTCCACCCCTCGCTAGCCATGACTTTCGTCCTCCAGGACCTGGTGGTGATGCAAGATCTCCCGACACTCTCAGAGTTCCAGCAACAATAACAACAACAGCAGTACACGGACGACTTTGTTGGCATCAACCGCAACATCTACAGCCTATGCCAACAATTCAACTAGATGTCCCTAAGACAGGACCAGATGTCCCTAAGGCAGGACGTCTTCGAAACAAGGATAGAGACCTTCAGCCAGATACAAGAGGGAATAAGACAAGACCTGACAATGTTCCGATAAGAACACCTCGACGCAATCCGAGACCATGCAAAATTTCAGAGGCACATATACCGGCAATTCCCTCCTCCTGGATCGTCTCCCGGCTCAAGTCCACCGTCTTAGGGATAGTACTCAAAAAATAAATGTTGTAATCAAAACTTTATCATCAATAAAATTCTCTTTCATACGTTTTTTTCCTCTTTTCAAAAAGTCAGCGTAATGAAAAGAAACTAAAAAGTAAAAAGACTTACACTTAATCCCGGAAAAGCCAAAATCCGAAATTGCGATAAAAGAGATAAAACCGCGGAAAAAGGCAAGATTAAAAACAAGACAAGTCAACCACACTAACCGAGAGTTTTTCGACAACCAGCAAAAGTCAAACTACAAAGCGAGACTACCCGGCAACCAACAAGCTGGATGACCACCAAAATAATGCCCGACAAAACTGGATGACTATCCTAGAAAAGTCACAAAAATCAAAAGACAAGAGAACGCAACTCCACACTAGCGCATGAGCTACTGAGCAGTAAGTCGCCACCACCTCCAGTCCTACGCAGTGGATTGTACCAGCCTGATAGGGGGTTCATACCTATCAACTTGCGCACAAGGTGCGCCTGATCTGCACACGAGCAAGACCAATAAGCCGCAACTACCAGCTTGATGGGGGGTTTATACTCATTCAGCCCGACGCACAACGGACTGCAACTACCAGCCTGATGGAGGGTTTATACTCATCCAGTCTTACACATAGTGGACTATAATTACCAGCCTGATGGGGGGTTTATACTCATCAACCGAAGGATCGGCTACCATCAGAAGGAGTATCATGAGGTTCTACCATGTGTCAACCAAAGGGATCGACTACCGTCAGAAGGAGCATCCTAGAGGCGCACAACACACTTTTTCCCAGACGATCACACAAGACGGAACATCCGAAGGACAACCGGGAAAGAGGGTTAACTCCTTCACCCTCCAGCCGATCTTCTTGGCACCACAGGCCAACAGTCGGCTAGTCAGGTGAAGGGGGGTAGCTATAAACCCCAAATCTTGACCGGCCTCGAAATAAGAGCAGGAGACCTCCTATTCGAAGATGGACGAAGCCTAAAAAGCCACTAGGAGAGACTATTAGGCCCCATATTAGAGTATGAAGGCTTTTTCTGTACAAAAAATAAGGATTTTCTCCTTCAGAGGTCGAGACCGCCGTCTCGCTTTTCGGGACCTCCGTCTCGACCAATGTAAGTCGAGACCGCCATCTCGTTTGGCGAGACGGTCGTCTCGCCACTTACCATTGGCGAGACCCCCCTCCCGTTTGGCGAGAGGGCCCTCTTGCCATCTGGCAAGTCGAGACCGCCGTCTCGCCAAACGAGACTGCCATCTCGCCACTTATTTAGGTCGAGACCGCCGTCCTGAATGGCGAGACCGCCGTCTCGACCTGACAAGCGCGAATCCCTATAAATAGGGGGTGCTCTCCCCTTCATTTCACACAGTTCTTCCACTTTCCCTTCTACAATTTCTCAAAATTCTTCTCTTAGAGCCCCTCCGAAGCATTTTTGGAGTTTGTGAGTGTCTAAGAGAGCTTTTATTAGCATTTTAGAGCGAGATTTCGACGTTGTAAGAGAGAAGGGCTGCCAAAACGCACCTTATTTTTTAAGAGAATTAATCAAAAGCTTGCTCCAGAGGTTTTTTCTCATTCTCTCTTTTACTATCCTTTTATTTATATTAAATTGTGCAATAGTTATTAGGGCCATGTAGTCATCATTTTAATTCTGCGAATAAAAAGGGTAAAAGCATATTTTCAAAAGTTTATCTATAAAATAATTGGCCTGTCATAGGGAACCCAAAAGGGGCGTTGTAAAGGAAACTACACTTCCCTTACACGTAACTAACTCCCTTACCCAACTCTGGTTTTAACGACCAAAGTTGGTTTTTCGAAAAAACAAACGCCTTTTCTCTCCTTTTTTGATGTTTCCGGTAAAAACATCGGTGGCGACTCCATAAGAACCCTTTCAAACTTGCACTTAGGTCAGCCCGGTTATCGGACGATCTAAGAACACCCTTTGGTTCAGCCCAGTTATCGGACAACCTAAAGGCGTTGTAACCTCACCCATAAAAACGCGAAGAATGGAAAGTCGAAACCATCGCGTCGCTCCGACCGCCTCATTTTGATGGTGGCAACAATGAGATAGCGGTCTCGCCAAACGAGACGACAATCTCGCCCTTTGCCGATGGCGAGACGGTTGTCTCGCCAAACGAGACGGTGGTCTCGATCTTCTTGGTGAAATTTCTTATTTTTCCAGTACAAAAAACGTTCCTACTCTAATATGGGGCCTATTGGTCTATCCTAGGGACCTTTTAGGCCTTACCCATCTTCCAATCGGAAGTCTTCTGCTCTTTATTTTGTGGCCGAGCAAGATTTGGGGTCTACAGTTGCCCCCCCCCTTCACTTGACTAGCCGACTGTTGGCTCAATATGCCACAAAGATCGGCTGAAGGGTGAAGGAGTTAACCCTCTTGCCTGGTTGTCCTTCAGTTGCTTTCCTAGTTATGGTAGCCGACCTTCTGGACGCTAAGTATGATCCTCCGGGATGCTCCTTTTATGCGGTAGCTGACCCCTTCGGTTGATGAGTACAAACCCCCATCCGTTTTGAGCCCCCTTGTCGTCACCGTCAAAAGAGGCGGTCAGAGCGACGCGGTGGTTTTAATTGACTTGCATTTTTTTAAAGAAATGGTTCAACGCCTTTAGGTTGTCCGATAACCGGGCTGGACCTAAAGGTGAGGTTTTCGAAAAGCTTCGAGGAGTTGCCATCAGTGTTTTAACCTTAAACACTGAAAAAGGTAAAGAAAAAGAAGAAGGCAGTGGTTTTAGAAAAAACCAACTTTGGCCATTACAACCAGAGTCGGGTAAGGGAGTTAGTTACGTGTGGGGAAGGTGTTAGCACCCCACAATGCCCCTTTCGGGTTCCCTATGATGGACTAGTTTAGAAAATAAACACTTAAAGAATTATGCTTTTACCCTATTATTCTATCTACTTGCAGAATTTAAATGTTTACATGACCCTATTATCTAATGCATACAAAGAAAGCGATAAAGAAAACAGTAAAAGATAAAGATATGAAAGAGAACCTCCGAATTGAGCTTTTATAAATCTCGAACTTGAGGACGCTTTTTGGCAGTCCCCGCACTCTACAGAGTCACTGCTCCCTCAAACAAAAAATAAGAGTACCACCCTACCGAGGGTCGGACGTCTCAAAAGGAGACTTCCTTAACCGATTTCTACCTTAAACGAAAATCGAAAACCTCACTCAAACTTTGGAATAATGCTCAGAGTCACTTTAAAGTGCCAAAAGGCTTCCTAGAGAGTGTAGGAGTGGAGAGCTGTGTAAATTCAGAGAATGGGGGCTCCTATTTATAGGGAACCGGGCCAGGAAAAAATGGACGACCATCTGGACTTAGTGGACGACCGTCCATGGCAAAAAGTGGCCATGGATGGTCGTCCAAGCTAAGTGGATGGTCGTCCATAGCCATAAGGTTGGCATGGACGACCATCTGCTGTCTTCGGCGGATTTCCCGATTTTTATTGCCTCTAAAAACCCTTCCTATCTTAAATGAAACCTAGAAAAAGCTACTACGGACTTAATAAAGTCTTGATCATCTTTGAAATGGGCGATCTTCGGCTTTATTGGGAAGTTGGACAAGATTTGGGGTCTACACCCCTTTTGTAAGGCTTGATGAGCACGCACCCCCATCTGGTGTTGACGAGTATGAACCCCCGTCTGGTAAGCCCCCTTTTGTAAGGCCTGATGAGTACACACCCCGATCTAGTGTTTGACGAGTATGAACCCCCGTCTGGTAAGACCCCTTTTGTAAGGTCCGATGAGTACGCACCCCCATCTGGTGTTGACGAGTATGAACCCCCGTCTGGTAAGCCCCATTTTGTAAGGCCCGATGAGTACGCACCCCATCTGGTGTGAAAGTCCACTTTGTAGGACTGGTTATGACTTACTGCTCTAGCTCATGCGTAGTGATTTTGCCTATGTGCAGGTCTTTTGTCTTCGATGCTTTCCTTGTCCCGAAGTTGTGGTGGCGGCTTACTGCTCTAGCTCATGCGTCGTTGCCATGGGAAATGATTTTGTTCATAGTCTATTTTTTTTTTCTTTTTGCTTTTCTGGTAGAGTCTTCTGGTGCACCGGGGATTCTTTGATTTCTAGCTCTTCTTGATAGCCATCCAGCTCATTGATTGCTGAGGATTCTTTGTTTTTAATATTTTATAGTGGTCATCCGACTTTGCTAGTTGTCGGGAATTTTTGGATGACGCCTTTGAGCAGGCGAGCGTTTATTAAAGTTCTAGTAATGCCTCTGAGTAGGCAGATGCCTCTTTTGGAAGTGAAGGCTTTCAGTTCGCATTGTTTTCTTGAGAGGAGCTTCATTTGGAGGCTTGCTTTTGAGTGCTTCATGCTTTCAAATGCAAGCATGGAGCTAGACTCTTTATATGCATGAATGCTTTTTGTTTTTGTTATTTATCTGAAACAATTCTTTATTTTTGTTTTTCAATTTTGACAAAATTGTTTTGTGTAACTCTTTGTATGGATGCCTTAAATGCAATCTACTTTTATTTGATGCATCTAGAAAGTGACTGGTATTCTTCTGTAGTTCTTTTGTGATTACTCTTGATAGGCTCTTCTTTTCATAAATTTTCTTTTTATTAAGACCTAACTTTTGCCTAGACCGCCCTTTTGGGGTTTTCGATCTAACGGGCTGCTTTAGTTTTTTCCTAGGATATCTTAGCGAGCTTTTTCCTTTTTACGAGGGCCTTAACTTTTGCCTAAATTGCCCTTTGCGGGTTTTCGATCTAGCAGGTTGCCCTAATTTTTGCCTAAGAACTTCCTAGCAGGTGTTATTCTTTTTACCTTTATTTTCTCTTTTCTTTTCTTATGCTTTCTTGTATTAGTTCTTTATGCATGCTCATGTTTCATTAATACAGAGGCATTTTCATAAATTGGTCAAGAGAAAAGAAGTAAAAGAAAATTTTATTGATATAAGCAAATGGTTTACAGAAGGATTTACAAAGGGATTTAGGTGTGGACCCCACAATGTGAGACTAGCTTTCAAGAATTGAAAAATCGTCTTACTTCCTAATCGATGTTAATTTTACTAGAACCTAACAAGAACTTTGAAGTATATTGTGATGCATCTAAATTGGGATTGGGTTGTGTGTTGATGCAAGATAGAAAGGTAGTGGCATATGCTTCTCGATAACTGTGACCACATGAGATAAATTATCCCACCCATGATTTAGAATTAGATGCAGTAGTGTTTGCTCTGAAGATTTGGAGACACTATTTGTATGGAGCAAAATTCATAGTGTATAGTGATCATAAGAGCCTGAAATATCTCTTTGATCAAAAGGAATTGAATATGCATCAAAGACGGTGGATGGAATTTTTGAAAAACTATGAGTTTGAATTGTAGTATCATCCCGGAAAAGGGAATGTAGTTGCGGATGCACTTAGTAGAAAATCTTTACATGCAATATTTATGATGATAAGAGAAATGGAATTGATCGAAGAATTCCAAAGTCTAAATTTAGCAATTGAGTTTAATTTCAAAAGTGTTACGTGTGGTACTCTCACTATCACTAGTGATTTTCTACAACAAGTACAAGAAGCTCAATTAGAGGATATTTTTTTCCATGAGAAGAAGGAATTAGTTAAACAAGGGAAAGAAATAGAATTTGTGGAAGGGACAGATGAAATCTTATGTTTCAAAGGACGAATTTGTATCCCTTCTTGTCAGGAGTTGCAAAAGACCATTTTGGAGGAATCACATAAGAGTAACATGAGTATTCATCTCGGAATAACAAAGATGTATCAAGATTTGAAGAAAATATTTTGGTGGCCTGGAATGAAAAAGGAAGTGGCAGAGTATGTTGCAGCTTGCTTGGTGTGTCAAAAAGCCAAAGTAGAACATCAAAGACCATCAGGGATGTTACAATCATTAGATGTGCCGGAATGGAAATGGGATAGCATAGCTATGGATTTTGTAACTTCATTACCTCGAACACCAACTGGTCACGATTTTGTGTGAGTAATAATTGACAGGTTCAAAAAATGTGCTCATTTTATTCCCATCAACACTCGTTATTCCTTGGAGAAGCTGACTCAATTATACATTAAGGAAGTGGTAAGATTGCATGGCATACCTGTTAGTATTGTGTCAGATAGAGACCCTCATTTCACCTCAAGGTTCTGGACAAGTTTACATCAAGTTCTTGGGACAAAGCTTCGGCTAAGTTCTGCTTATCATCCTCAGACTGATGGACAATCAAAACGAACCATTCAATCTTTGGAGGACCTACTACGAGCTTGTGTGTTGGATCACAAAGGAAGTTGGGATAATTTTTTACCACTAATTGAATTTACATACAACAATAGTTTTCACACTAGCATTGGGATAACTACGTTTGAAGCTCTTTATGGAAGGAAATGCCGAACACCATTATGTTGGTTTGAGATAGGAGAAAACTTACTTCTAGGTCCAGAATTGGTGCAACAGACCACAGAGAAGATTAAATTAGTTCAAGAGAAGATGAGAGCAACTCAAAGTCGACAAAAAAGTTACTATGACAAAAAGAGAAAGCCTCTAGAGTTTCAAGAAGGAGATCATGTGTTCTTGCGAATCACGCCTACAACTGGGGTTGGACGAGCAATGAAGTCACGAATACTCATGCCTAAGTTTATTGGCCCGTACCAAATAATGAAGAGGATTGGTCCAATAGCTTATCAAGTAGCTCTACCTCCTTTTCTTTCTAACATCCACGATGTTTTTCATGTGTCACAATTACGAAAATATATTTCAGACCCTTCTCATATACTTGAACCAAACATTATCCAAATTAGAGACAATCTTATTTATGAAACACCGCCTATCCAAATCGCTGATCGAAGGATTAAGCAACTCCGTGGAAAATAAATAGCTTTGGTTAAAGTTATTTGGAGTGGAGTAGGAGATGGAGATGCTACTTGGGAGTTAGAGGAAAAGATGAGAATTTTATCCTCAATTATTCCTTTCAGGTACACAAATTTCGAGAACGAAATTTATTTAAGGGGGGAGAGTTGTAACATCCTAATTCTCAATACCTCTGATTTGTTAAATTTTGACAAAATATTTGTCAAAATTTTAATAATTAAATTATTAGAAATTGGGTAAAGTAACTATAGAGTTTTATGTTTGTTAGATTATTTGTGATTTTTTGGAATTTTTTTTTTTAGAATTTTAAGAAAATACTCAAAATTGATCTGTTTTGCGGGCAACTGGGTGCCAGATAGTAATTATATGATTTAAGTTAGAAATTGAAAGTAAGAGAAGTAATTAAATTAAGAATTTAATAATATTGTAGTGATGAGGAGTGGATCATTTGGTTAGACCCTTGTTATAAGATTGGAGGGTCATGAGCGGAAATTTAGGTGGAATAGGAATTAGAAATTTGACTTTTAAAAGAAAGAGTGACATTCTCCAAGTTTTTCGTAGGTTCCTCATTTCTCTCAAAACTTTCCTTACCTTCAAGCTTGATTTTGAGGGGGAAATCTTGGTTTTCTTGAGGAGCTCCAAAAGGTAAGTTTGTTTATCTCAATCTCCTCTACATTTCTACGGTTTTTTTTTTCAAAATGGTGCATTTTCTATTTTTCTCTTCACTTGGCTAAGCTTGAATGGGTGTAGGAAGAGTGTTATTGTAGGTTTTACACCTAGGATACTAGAATAATGCTTAAAATTGAGGATTAGAAGTGGTTAAGCTAAAAACTTTAAGCACCCTAATTCGTAGGTACTGTTCATTGAATTTCTGAGACTTGTGTGAAAAAAATTAGAAATTAGTATCTTCATGAAAGTTGTAGCTCTTTAAGTTGTCGAAATATAGAAACTAGTTTCACATTAAACTGATATTTGTAGCTCAGGTTATGCGCATTTTACTGTCAAGTGTTCTAGCTGTGACGTTAAGAGGTAGCCCTGTTTCAATAGCCTCAGTTTTTGAATTACTGGGATTGATATGTGTGAAATTAGGACTTTATTCCTTCATAAAAGTTGTAGAAAATTATATTTCCGAAATTTATAAATTTGTTTCATGTTAATTGCTTATGTGTAGCATTAGTTATAATCCAATTACCAAGGCATGTTCAGAGTGTTATTGTAGTTGAGCCTAGTTGGAAACAATCACTGAAAACTACATCTATTCTATAGGGTATTTGAATTTATTTCCTTCATCAATATTGTAGGTAATTAAGTTATTGAAATTTTGGCTCAAATCTCATGCCAAAATAGCTTATATAACTCTAGAAAATTTCGAAATACTGAATTTTGTCCATGTTTGCTATTAGGATTTTTCCTACTCTAAGTGCATACAAAATAGGATAATTTTCTAAGATAATTGTAAGTTGAATGTGAGCTTAAAATATTATTAGAAATGGATTAACAACACAAAATGAATTTAAATTCTCATGAGATAGAAACATAGAAATATAAAATTCTAACTAGTATTTTATTACGTATATAGATTTTGCTGAAACACAACATCAAGCTTTGAAAGGAATAAGTGTGGACGTATCAGGTAAGGGGTGGACTATATAGTAAGGATTACATCATAAACTTGTTTGACCTTATTTGTTGAAGTTATCTAAATTTGTTATGATTGATAATTTTGATTTCATTATATGCTTGGTTGTGAAAGTGATAATGAATTACTTACGTGAATGATGGTGTAAAATACATGTTTGATACTCTATTATGATATGTATTGTCTCTAAGTGAGCATTTATATGCATGATGGTTTTTCATGAGAAAGTTCATTGAAAATTAAATTGAAAAAAAATTGGATGATGGGTTGTGAATTCTTTTTGAACTATATTGGAAGTTTTTTGCTTGTAACAAGTGATTCAAAATTTTTGGGAAGTCCGTATAACAGGGGAAACTCTGTCAAAATTTTTCGAAAAATGTGAATTTCTAAGAAAAACCACTTAGGGACTCATACATTACTCATCGGAAAATGGTGATTTGTGAAATCTGGGGAATCAGAGATTATGGACTCTGAGAATACGATAGGGAGGCCCTGAGGGAGGACTTGAGGATAGGAAAGGTAGTGGTTGGAGGCCCCAAAAGACCCAAGTTCGCTACCTGTTGTCGGGGATCCCATTGTACAAACTCTCCAATACCTGATTGTGCTCTTACCGTATATCAATGGTCAGTGAGCTACTGGGTTTATATTTGAGTATGGGTCTCAACAATCCCATTGGTGGATTTTCCATGCCTAGAAGTGTCAACTCCTGGCTACCCCAGTACTGATTTGAGAAATGATTCGGGCCCGCATGCATAAACATTTTAGAAAAACATATTAGAATCATGCATCATTAACATCAATCATTTGGAATTTGATTGACTTGTGAATGTTTATGGTGTTTGATTTTAAGATCATGTATGAACTTGTTGCTCACCCTCTTGTCTTTCTATTTTCTTTATTTCCTTTGTACTTGTGGTACTCGTTGGACCTAATCGGTCATTGTTTGAAGAGAGAGGAGATGACACAGATTCCACACCTGATGAATATGACACTCATACTCATTAGCTGGGAGCCACAATGATGGCAACATGTATTGGGATAAACATATCCAAACTTTTATAGATAGTCTTTTGTAGTATATAGACCTACATGGTACTGGGTAGTAGTCACTCTTTTGTGTAGTTAGCTGCTCTGTAGGAAGCATCCCTAATGTTGCCCTTAACATTTTGAAGGACTGTACTAGTATTTTATCTATATGTAATTATGAATGTTTAAATTTAGTATTTTTTTAAAATGATGAAATGCAGGAATGGGTTATTGAAAATTTATATATTAATATTATGTACGAGGGAAAGATTATTATTGTTTTTTTTTTTTAAAAATTCGCTAAAAACTATTAATTTTTCGATTAAGGGTTTATAAGGTAGGGTGTTACGGGAGATTGGAAGTGATGAAGATCTTATTGGATCATTTGATAAAATGAAGATCTTGTGGATTTGATGAAGTCAAAGGCTACTTGGGCTTAAGGGTAGAGTGATTAGTGAGTCATCATCAATATCAATAGGTATTCGTTCATATCTCTCTGTTGCATGAGGTTTCATCATTTGAAGGAATTCAAAAATGCCTCTCAAGATGTTTTTAATCTGTTAAAAACCAAAGTAATCGGTTAAATTGTTCTTCATAAATAGTTTTAACTTATATGTTTTCGAAATAATTGATTAAAACCATTTAAAACATTTTTTGAAGCTGTTTTAATAGATATATCTTCAAAATAATTGATTATTTTCATTAAAGGAGTATTTGGAAACCTTACGCCAGTATTTTAACTAATATAGATTCGAAATAATTGATTAAAATCACTTGAGATGTTTTGAAAAATGTTCTGGCAGTATTTTAATCGATATAACTTCAAAATAATCGATTAAAACCACTTGAAGTGTTTTTTAATCGATGAAATCTCAAAAATAATCGATCAGAATAACTTGAGATGCTTTGAAAGATGTTCTGTCAGTATTTTAATTGATGTAAAATTGAATTAATCGATTAAAATAACTTAAGAGACTTTTTTATAAGTGTTTTAATCAATTAAAACTTGTTGTTATCAGTTAAAATCACTTAGAGAGTTTTGTGAAAGGTTTTGGCAGAATATTAATCGATTAAACTACGAAATAATTAATTAAAACAACTTAAGGGATTTTTTGTTAATTGTTTTAATTAATTGAAACGTTGTTGCATCAGTTAAAATAAATCTGAAAAATAATCAAGAACATTTTAACATATTAAAAGATGTTTTAACAGATTAATCAAAGACTTTTAATAGATTTAAAGACTATTTTAACAGATTAATTAAACCAGCAGTTGAAATAAAACTCTATATAAACAAGATTGCTTCAATGTTTTTAAACACATCTTTTAAGCAATCAATCAAACAATCATAAGAGCTATTTTCAAGAAAGAATCACGTAAGTTTTGTAGAGGTTTTCAAAGTTCTTTCTTATGGCAATTTTTGCTTTCTTTTGATGAAGAAACTCATACTACAGGAGCTGCATAATCAGGATTGAGTTTCTGATTTCTTCTCCTTTGTTTTCTGTAAATATTTTATTGTCGCTGCCGTCAAAAGAGGCGGTCGGAGCAACGCGATGGTTTTGATATGACTCGCGTTTTCTTTGAAAGAAATGGTTCAACACCTTTAGGTCGTCCGATAACCGGGCTGGACCTAAAGGCGAGGTTTTCGAATAGGTTCGAGGAGTCGCCATCAGTGTTTTAACCTTAAACACTGAAAAAGGTAAAAAGGAAAAAGGTAGTGGTTTTAGAAAAAACCAACTTTGGCCATTACAACCAGAGTCGGGTAAGGGAGTTAGTTACGTGTGGGGAAGGTGTTAGCACCCCCACAACGCCCCTTTCGGGTTCCCTATGATGAACTAACTTAGAAAATAAACACTTAAAGAAATTACATTTTTACCCTATTATTTGATCTACTTGTAGAATTTAAATATCTACATGGCTCTATTATCTAATGCACACAAAGAAAGCGATAAAGAAAGCAGTAAAGAAGACAAAGAATAGAGAAGGAACCTTCAAAGCAAGCTTTATATTAACTATTTGAAAACGTGAGGATGCTTTTTGGCTATCCCCGCACTCTACAAACACGCTCCTCCCGCAAAATAAAGAAAAGTCACTCTACCGAGGGTCGGATGTCTCAAAATGAGACTTCCTTAACCGATTTCAACTTTAACGGAAATCTGAAAGCTCCCTCGAACCCCGGAATAATGCTCAGGGTCACTCTCAAGTGCCAAAGGCTTCCAAGAGAGTGGAGGAGTGGGAAAGGTGTGAAAAATCGGAGAAATGAGGCCCTTATTTATAGGGATCCGGGCCTAGAAAAGGTGGACGGTCGTCTGGACAAAGCAGACGGCCGTCCATGGCAAAAAGTGGCCATGGACAACCATCTGCTTGTCCTGGACGGCCATCTGCCAGTTCTGGACGACCATCCGCCTATTCTGGACGGCCATTTGCTGTCTCCGGCGGATTTCCCGATTTTTAATGCCTCTAAAAACCCGTCCTATCCTAAATGGAACCTAGAACAAGCTACTAGGGACTTGATAAAGTCTTAACCATTTTCGAAACAGGCGATCTTCGGCTTTACTAGGAGGCCGGGCAAGATTTGGGGTCTACAGTTGCCCCTCCTTTACCCGACCAGTTGACCATGGGTTAACATATCATGAGGTCAATCGGCGGGTGAAGGAGTTAAGCCTCTTGCCCGGTTGTCTTCTGGATGCTCTTCTTGCTGTGGAGGCTGACCCTTCGGATGATATGCTGTGAGCTTCAGGATGCTCCTTTGGTGTGGTAGCTGACCCTTCGGCTGACACGTAGAGAATTTCGGGATGCTCCTTCGATGCGGTAGCTGACCCCTTGGTTGATGAGTACGAACCCCCATCAGGTTAGATGCCTCAGGATGCTCCTTTGACGTGGTAGCTGACCCCTTGGCTGTGGTGGCGGCTTACTGCTTCTGGTCATGCGCCGGCTTCGTCTTCAGGTCTTTCCTTTCCTGAAGAGGCAGTGGCGGCTTATTGTTTCTGGTCATGCGCCGGTTTTGCCTGTGTGCAGGTCTTTGTCTTCAGGTCTTTCCCTTTCCTAAAGAGGTGGTGGCGGCATACTGCTTCCAATCATGCGCCGATTTTGTTGGGAGTAATTGTTCTTGACTTTTGTGTAGTCGTCCGGTATGCCGGGGATTTTTCGCTTTTGGCTTTTTCTTTAGTCGTCCAGCTTCTTGACTGCTGGGGATTCTAGATGAATGCCTTCTAGGCAGGAATCCATTGGGGATTCGGCCTTTTATTGGTGATGCTTATGGGTAGGCAGATACTTCATCGGAAGTGCAGACCTTTGGTTTGCGTTGTTTTGCCTCCGAGTAGGTTGATCCGCTTGGGGGTAGAACCTCTCTTGGGGACCTATTTTGGGTTGCTTTTTGTTTTCAAACACAAACATGGAGCTAGTCTCCTTTTATGCATGAATGATTTCCATTTTTTGGTCATTTATCTGAGGTGGTTTTTTTTTTTTTTTTTTTTGACAGAGTCGTATTGTGCAGTTATTTGTGTGTGAATGCCCTAAATGCAGTCTTATTCTTTATTTGGTGCTTCTAGAAAGTGATTGGCATTTCCTGCTGGACCTTCGTGATTATGCTGATGGGCTCTTCTTTCATTCGTCTTCTTTTTATTAAGCCCTATCTTTTGCCTAGACCGCCCTTTTGGGGTTTTCGATCTAGTGGGCTGCCTTAATTTTGCCTAGGATATCTCAGCAGGTTTTGACTCTTTTTCTTTTCTTATGCTTTCTTGTATTGCATGATTATGATTTATTCAACACAGAGGCATTTTCATAATTTGGTCAAGAGAGAAGAAATGAAAGACAATTTTATTGATATGAACAAATAGTTTATTTCTTACAGATGGATTTACAAAGGGATTTAGAAGCATGGCTGGCCAAGGTTGGCTACACTGTATAAGCTATAACGATCATCCCTCTGATATCTGCCTCCCTGGTCCTCCTAGTTACCTTAGTTGAGATGCTCGAGCCCGGAGTGAAGACAATGCAGAGGTTGCCCGCTTCTGGAAGGACGCTACCTTAGTCGCCTTGCGGTTTTTGGCTAAGGTAACCATTGCTCTTTTTATATTTTTTTTTTTGTTTTTTTTTAAGCCTCTATGTTTTGCCTAGGATGTGTCCTAGCGAGGTGAGTGGATCCTAACTTTTGCCCAGGACGCCCTTTTGCGGATTTTCATCCTGACGGATCATGAGCAATGCCTTCAAGCGTGATACTTCTTCACTGCGTCTGAATTGACTGGGTGTTGCAGTTCTTCTCCATCCATGTTGGTGAGGATAAGAGCTCCTCTTGAGAATGCTCGCTTGACCACAAAGGGTCCCTCATAATTTGCTGCCCATTTTTCGATTCTATCCTTCTGGGCCGAAAGTAGTTTCTTTATTACTAGATCCCCCTCGTGATAAGTGTGGGGGTTGACCTTTTTGTCGTAAGCCCTTTTGATTTTCTTTTGGTAGGCTTGTCCGTGACATATGGCATCCAATCGTTTCTCTTTGATTAGGTTCAATTGATCATACCGATTTTGGACCCATTCTGCTTCTGTCAACTTTTCTTCCATGATAACTCGCAGGGAGGGTATTTCAACTTCCACTGGTAGTACGGCCTCCATGCCGTACACAAGGGAAAATGGAGTGGCTCCTGTGGAGGTCCGTATGGAAGTTCGGTATCCATGTAGGGCAAAGGGTAACATTTCATGCCAGTCTCTATATGTTAATACCATCTTTTGGATGATTTTCTTAATGTTCTTGTTGGCTGCTTCTACTGCACCGTTCATCTTGGGTCGGTATGGAGAGGAATTGTGATGTTGAGTTTTAAAGTCTTGGCATAATTCCTCCATCATCTTATTGTTCAGATTGGTCCCATTGTCAGTAATGAGACGATGGGGGATGCCATACCGAGACAGGATATTTTTCTTGACGAAGGTGGTCACTACTTTCTTGGTCACATATGTGTAGGACGCTGCTTCTACCCATTTGGTAAAGTAGTCGATGGCCACCAGGATGAAGCGATGGCCATTGGACGCTTTGGGTTCGATGGGTCCAATAACATCCATGCCCCACATGGAAAAAGGCCATGGTGTAGCCAGGATGTTGAGGGGTGCCGGTGGGACATGAACATTGTCAGCGTAGACCTGACATTTGTCACATCGCTTTGCGTATTGATGACAATCACCTTCCATCGTGGACCAGAAGTATCCTACCCTTAGGATCTTTTTTGCCATGACATGCCCTGGCGTGTGAGTTTCGAAGGCTCCTTCATGAATTTCCTTAATCAGGGTTTGAGCCTCTTCGTGGTCTACACACCTCAGCAGGCTGGAGTCAAAAATTTTTCTTATAAAGGGTTCCTCCAATCAGCGTGAACCCTATAGCTCTCTTTCGAATGGTCCTTTTGTCGTTATCATTAATTCCCTCGGGATACTCACCCTTCGTGAGGTATCGTTTGATGTCATGATACCAAGGGGATTTGTCTTCCTCGCTAGTTACTGCCATACAAAAAGCTTGTTTATCATGCAGCCTTATTTGGATGATCGATATCTCTCGTTCTTGATCTAAGGCGAACATGGATGACAAAGTAGCGAGGGCATCTACGAACTGATTGTCTTCCCGAGGGATGTACTCGAAAGTGACATTTTCCATCCTTGAAACCATATTTCGGATGTACTCTAGATATGGAATTAATTTAGAATTTCTGGTTTCCCATTCCCCCTTCAGTTGGTAGATGACAAGGGATGAGTCACCAAAAACTTTGAGCTTGGTCACCCCATGATCTAGAGATGCTTGGCATCCTAGGGTGCATGCTTCATACTCATCCATGTTATTGGTGCAGTTGAAATTTAGCTTGGCTGTCACCGGGATGTACTTCTTTTCGGGGGATATTAAAACAACCCCTATCCCATGTCCAAGCATGTTCAAGGCTCCGTCGAAGAACATAGTCCATGCATCGTCTTTGGGTACATCATGTTGGATATGCATGATGTGTTCGTCTGGAAAATCGTCTTGTAGGGATTGATATTCGTTTGTTGATCCGTGTGCTAGGTAGTCTGCTAGGGGACTACCTTTGATAGCTTTTTGGGTGACATAGACGATATCAAATTCTGAAAGGAGTACTTGCCACCTAGCTATTCTTCCAGTCAGGACGGGTTTTTCAAATAGGTATTTGATTGGATCCATTTTGGAAACCAACCAGGTTGTATGCCTAATCATATACTGCCTGAGGCGCTGAGTTGCCCACACCAATGCACAACAAGTTTTTTCAAGTGGTGTATAACGAGTCTCATAGTCTAGGAACTTTTTGCTGAGGTAGTATATGGCTTGTTCTTTCTTCCCCGTATCATCTTGTTGACCGAGCACACATCCCATAGATTCATCGAGTACCGATAGATAAAGAATCAGAGGTTTTCCTTCGACGGGAGGCACCAATACTAGTGGATTGGTTAAGCACAACTTAATTTTCTCAAAAGCTTGTTGACAATCTTCGTTCCAAACTGTTGGTTGGCTCTTGCGCAACAGTTTGAAAATGGGTGCGCATTTGTCTGTGAGTTGTGCGATGAACCTTGCTATGTAGTTAATCCAGCCAAGAAATCCTCTGATCTCTTTTTCAGTTTCCGATGGGGACATTTCTAAAATTGCCTTTGTTTTGTCGGGGTCTACCTCTATTCCCTTTTTGTTGACGATAAACCCAAGTAGTTTACCCAACCGTACTCCAAATGTACACTTGGTCGGGTTTAGCTTCAGTTGGTACTTCCGAAGTCAATCGAATAATTTTCTCAAATAGAGGATGTGGTACATTTCGTTCTTGGATTTGGTAATCATGTCATCCACATAAACTTTGATTTCTTTATGGATCATGTCGTGGAATAATGTTACCATGGCTCTTTGATAGGTAGCCCCTGCGTTCTTGAGTCCAAAAGGCATGACTCTGTAACAGAATGTTCCCCACGGTGTGATGAAGGAAGTTTTTTCTCTATCTTCGACGGCTAGCTTAATCTGATTATACCCTGCATATCCATCCATGAAGGAATAGAGTGTGCTCGTGGCGGTGTGATCCACCAACGTATCGATGTGTGGTAGGGGAAAATCGTCCTTTAGACTTGCTCGGTTAAGATCCCTGTAATCTACACACACTCTGATTTTCCCATTCTTTTTCATGATTGGCACGATGTTTGCCAGCCATTCAGGGTATTTGGACACAATCAGGAAATTAGCGTCTAGCTATTTCTGTACTTCCTCCTTAATTTTCAAGGACCAATTGGGTTTCATCCTTCTTAGATTTTGCTTTATTGGCCGAAAACCCTCTTTCAATGGTAGTTTCTGCTCCACTATGCTTTCTTCGAGTCCAGGCATGTCATGGTAAGACCAAGCGAATACGTCCGCATATTCTTCCAATAATCGAATTAACCCTTCCCTGATGTCACTATCGATTTGGGTGCTAATACTCACTTCCTTCTTATCGTCCTTCTGTCCCAAATTGACCGTCTCTGTCTCTTCCTGATAAGGCTGTATGGAGCGAGATTCTCTTTCCAGCAATCTTTGCATGTTCGGAGAAATGGGCTCCTACTCACTGTCGGATTCGACCCATTCGCCTTCGGCTTCCGGATTCCACAGAGATCCATCAATCACAGACATGATCGTTTTAAGGGTTCTGTTTTAGGTATAGATTTTATTATTCAGTTATTTTGAAAGAATAATAAATAGAAGAGGGAAAGGAATAAATGTGAATATGGATGAAAAATGCCTCATGTATTGAAATAAAGGAAGAGGTACAAAATGCCCTTTTAGTCGATGATCTCACAGCCACGGGCTGGGACCGCAAGAAATACAAAGAAAGCTTTTAAAGAAAAAAAAAAGACATAACCCTAACAGTTGGTCCTTCCTATCCAACCCTATCACTCTGGTTGCGACAGAGGCTTGACTTCTATGCTGGGGGCTGGAGCATCAAAGGTGACCCATCAGACATCTATTAAATATTGGACCTTATATTTTAAGGCCCGACAATTCTCTACCGAGTGCCCGGGAGCGCCTGAGTGGTAAGCGCATTTCTCATTGGGCTTATACCACTCAGGGTAAGGTGGGTCTACCTTTCTTGGCGGGACATATGCCAGGAGCTTGGCCTCCACCAGTTTGGGCAGTAAACTCCCGTAAGAGGTTGGAATGGGAGTGAGCGTCTTTTCTTGCCTTTGGGATTGCCTAGCTGGCTTCGAAGAAGAGGAAGGAGTGTTGAGGTTGATGGCGTTTACGTTCTCTTCCTTCTTCCTGCCCAGGGTTTTCTTGAATGATGTGTTGGAGGAAGAAGGTTGCGCTATCCTTCCACTCTTCAATCCCTGCTCCACCCTTTCGCCTATGGTGACCACATCTGCAAAGAGGGTTGACGTGTTCCCTATCATTTTGTTGTAATAGGGTCCAGTCAATGAGTTGATGAACATAGACACGGTGTCCTTGTCCGATAGCGGAGGCTCCACTTGGGCGGCCAGTTCCCTCCATCGTTGGGCATACACTTTAAAGGATTCGTCGCCTCTCTTGTTCAGTGTTTGGAGATCTGACCTATCGGGGGTGAGATCGATGTTGTACTTATAGCGGCGAAGAAAGGCATTTGCCAGCTGCTTCCAGTTTTGAACTTGCCCCTTCTCTAACTGCATGTACCAATTCAGAGCCGAATCAGTCAGGCTCTCCTAAAAGCAGTGTATCAGGAGTTCTTCGTTGTCAGCGTGGGGAGCCATCTTGCGGCAGTACATAGTAAGGTGGCTCCTGGGGCAAGTCATTCCCATGTACTTCGGGATGTCTGGAACCTTGAACTTCGGAGGGAAACAAATGTTCTCAACAAGGCACATATCAGCCGCCTCCTTCACGTCAAAGCTATGCCCCTCCATGGCCCTAAGCCTCTCTTCCAGAGCGGAGATTTGTTGCTTGGAGACTTCAGGGGGCTGGATGAGCACCGCCCTTGCTTCAGACTGTATATGGGCCTCTTCTTCTTCTTCCTCCTCATGGTGAGATGCGCGGTCACCATGAGTATCGCCCCTACTGAGGTTCTGCTGGCGCATTAACTCCATCAATTGCGCCATTTGTTCCTTCATAGCGTTAAGCTCAACGGTGAGCTTACAGTTCTGCTCTTCTAGTTGCTCCATCGCTTTGGCCTTTTGTGCACGGGTTCGGACCACAGAAAGACCAGCCACTTTCTAGAATTCACATGAATTAGGGTTTTTATTAAAAATGAATGATTGGTGTGGGATAGATATGCCTTAAGACAATGGCTTTGACATCATCCTTAAAGTTTACGCTTTGCGGAGTGTCATACCCACTTTGGCAGAATGGTTCTTTCCTCATAAAGGTCACCATATACCTTAATACACTTGTCTCTTCCTTATGGAAGATTACAAGTGCACTTGGGTCTCTTTCGCCTTTGTCTTAGGGATATCTAATGCCCCCTAGAATGAATGTATCTATGCATGCACCAATACAAAAGGGTAGCAGATGTTCAAAGTGGCATAACTTTTGACTGGGATGTCCGATTTGGACGCACAACATATCAAAACGAAGAGAAAAGGGTGAAAAACAAAGTTGCAAATCATCAGAGGGGATTTGGCCCAGTAATTTTCCCAAAAAACGCTTCTAAGACCCACTTTTCAGGGGTTTATTAAAATGATGCGTATGCAGACTCTCCTTATGCATTTATTTTCTCTCCTGGTTTTTCCACTTATGACATGATGCCATATGAATGCTACGACTTTGTTAAAATTCTTTTTATAAATGTTTTGATTTTGATTTTGTTATTATTATTATTTTTTATTTTATTTTTTGTTTTTTAGCCTTTTATCTCTTCTGTCGGACCGCGTGACTACTTAGCTTACAAAGAACCTGAAACCAGGCTAGCTAAAAGGTAGACTGTCCGAGATTAAAGTGGTTTATTGCAAAAGAATAATTTTAGCATCCCTTATCTCTTCTATCGGACTGCGTGGCTACTTAGCTTACAAAGAACCTGAAACCAGGCTAGCTAAAAGGCAGACTGTCCGAGATAAGGGTGTTTATTGTGAAAAGATTTTTTGAGATTTTGTTATATATATATTTTTTTTGTTGTATGATTATGCTATGCAACAAACAAATGCAACAAACGAATGCACAAACAATTCACTCATCCGCGAACAGAGTGACATTTAATTACGAGGTAGGGGTTTCCTGCAGAAAAGTGCATTGGCAAAGGTAGGTTCTAACTGTTCTCACCAAGGCCAGACCCCCAAGGTGCCCCCATTATAGGGACCCTTCAATCTCCCAGTCTTTGAACCGTGCACGGATGTCCGTGTCGACGTTCTCAGACCGAGAAAAAGAAAGTTATCACCTTGAGTGGTGGTTTCCGACAACGACTTGCTGGCACTAGGGCCATTACCATGGTCGGTCGTACCTGCCACCCACTCCCTATGTGTATTCTCTCTTGCCCCGGGTATAGAGGGACTGTAGTGTGCAAGGGTTGTGTACAGTTTATTTCAGATAATTGCAGAAAATAAGCATACAACAATTATTAAAGCCAAACATTAAAGCATGTTATAAAAGCAAGAAAGGGTAAAAGCGTAATTTCTAGTTTTTATTTCCTAAACTAGTCCATCACTAAATGGGATCAACTCTCTAGAATCCCTAGTGGAGTCACCATCTGTCGCCGGCGTCAAAAGAGGCGGTCAGAGCGACGCGATGGTTTTGCTATGACTCGCGTTTTCTTTGAAAGAAATGGTTCAACACCTTTAGGCCGTCCGATAACCGGGTTGGACCTAAAGGAGAGGTTTTCAAATAGGTTCGAGGAGTCACCATCAGTGTTTTAACCTTAAACATTGAAAAAGATAAAAAGGAAAAAGGCAGTGGTTTTAGAAAAAACCAACTTTGGCCATTACAACCAGAGTCGGGTAAGGGAGTTAGTTACGTGTGGGGAAGGTGTTAGCACCCCCACAACGCCCCTTTCGGGTTCCCTATGATGGACTAACTTAGAAAATAAACACTTAAAGAAATTACATTTTTACCCTATTATTTGATCTACTTGTAGAATTTAAATATCTACATGGCTCTATTATCTAATGCACACAAAGAAAGCGATAAAGAAAGCAGTAAAGAAGACAGAGAATAGAGAAGGAACCTCCGAAGCGAGCTTTATATTAACTCTTCAAAAACCTGAGGACGCTTTTTGGCAGTCCCCGCACTCTACAAACACGCTCCTCCCGCAAAATAAAGAAAAGTCACTTTACCGAGGGCCGGATGTCTCAAAAAGAGACTTCCTTAACCGATTTCAACTTTAACAGAAATTGGAAAGCTCCCTCGAACCCCGGAATAATGCTATGGGTCACTCTCAAGTGCCAAAGGCTTCCAAGAGAGTGGAGGAGTGGGAAAGGTGTGAAAAAATGGAGAAATGAGGCCCCTATTTATAGGGAACCGGGCCTAGAAAAGGTGGACGGCCATCTGGACAAAGCGGACGGCCATCCATGGCAAAAAGTGGCCATGGACGGCCATCCATGCGGTGTGGACGGCCATCCATGGCAACTTTTGGCCTTGGACGGCCGTCCAAGCTAAGTGGACGGTCGTCCATGGCCTTAAAGTGGCCATGGACAACCATCTGCTTGTCCTAGATGGCCATCTGCCTGTTCTGGACGGCCATCCGCCTGTTCAGGACGACCATCTGCTGTCTCCGGCGGATTTCCCGATTTTTAATGCCTCTAAAAACCCTTCCTATCCTAAATGGAACCTAGAACAAGCTACTAGGAACTTGATAAAGTCTTAACCATCTTCAAAACGGGCGATCTTCGACTTTACTAGGGGGTCGGGCAATATTTGGGGTCTACATTTATGTATTGTGAGTGTCTAGAATTGTTGGACACGGTTTCTGTGACTGGAATTTGGTTGCAGGTTTGTACAAGAACTGGAATTTGGTTCTTGGGTTAGATTGAGTGTTGTGTGATTCGGAATTGTAATCTGTAAAACATTCAATCTAGTGGAACTCAGCTGGAATTTGGCTGAGAACTATATGTAACCCTGTGGTTTGGGTGAACCAATATAAATCTTGGTTGTATTTCTTTAAACCTTACTTTCTTTAATTCTGCTGTTGCTCTATTTTGAATTGTTTGTTTTTCTTGATTCAAAAAGTGATCATAAATCAAAATATTTGAAATAAGATAATTTGCATCAAGAAAGTGCGAAAATCTTTCAAAGATCAATTCACCCCCCCCCCCTCTTGATCTTAGCCTTTTTTTCTAACAAAATCTGTCTCTTCCAAATCAACCTCTCAAACCTCAAAATCAACTTGGCATGCAAAGAAGAACCAAGATTTTAATCCATAAAGTATCAAGCAACTTATATCCAAGAGTGAAGAAAATTCCCAAAACCTAAAGAAAACCCAGAAATTCAAGAGAAGCATGCAAACTGTACACAAATCTAAAAAAACTAAAAATCCTAAACAAAGAACAGTCTCCCCCACACTTAAATTAGACTTTGTCCTCAATGTAAATACAATCATATCCACTAAACAAATAGGACAAGCAAGATAAAAGAGTTGAAGGAGAAAGAAGAACTCCCTGATCATGGTGGAAGAGAAGTGGGATCAGTCAGGGACATCTCATCCACAACGACATCCACTAGAGAAGGATTGCTGAGGAATTGTTTCAGTCGATGCCCATTTACTTTGAAGCTCTTTTCTGTGGATTCACTTTTGATTTCAACTATACCGTAAGGATAAATATTAGTAACAACAAAAGGTCCATTCCACTTTGATCATAACTTACCACCCATGAGTCCAAGCCTAGAATTATACAATAACACTTTTTGGCCAACCATGAAGTCCTTCCTAGCTATCAAGCTATCGTGGAACTTCTTGGTTTTCTCTTTGTATAACTTTGAGTTCTCATAGGCTTCCAGTCGAATGTCATCTACCTCATTAAGTTGCAACTTCCTTTCCTCCCCAGCTTGGTCAAGTGAGAAATTGCAAGTCTTCACAACCCAATAGGCCCGATGCTCTATTTCCACAGGTAAGTGACATGCCTTTCTAAAGAAGACCTGATAAGGTGACATTCCTATAGGTGCCTTGTAGGCAGTCCCAATGCGCCAAAAGAGCATCCTCTAGTCTGTTACTCCAATTCTTTCTGTTCGGCTGGACAATCTTCTCTAAAATCCTCTTGATCTCCCTGTTTGAGATTTCAGCCTACCCATTAGTTTGGGGGTGGTAAGGTGTAGAAACTCTGTGAACAACCCTATACTTTTTTAGCAACACCTGCATAGACCTGTTACATAATTGGGTGCCTTGATCACTAATAATGGCTCTGGGTACTCCAAACCTGCAAAAGATGTTAGATCTAACAAAATCCACAACAACCTGAGCATCATTAGTCCTGGTGGCTTTGGCTTCCACCCATTTTGAAACATAGTCAATTGCAAGGATAATATAATAAAAACCAAAAGAAACAGGGAAAGGACCCATGAAATCAATACCCCCATACATCAAACACCTCACAAAATAACATGGGTTGCTGGGGCATCTTCTATGTCCATGTAAGGGATCCTCCTACTCTCTGACATTTCTCACAAGTGCTACAAATCCTCCATGCATCCTTGAAGATGGTGAGCCAGTAGAAACCAATGTCAAGCACCTTACGAGTTGTCCTCTAAATGCAAAGATGACCACCGGTTGTAGAAGAATGACAAAATTTCAAGACCAAGTCGAACTCCTGATTTGGTATGCATCTCCTAATTACCTAGTCACTGCACAACTTCCACAGATAGGGATCATTCCATATATAATACTTAGCATCGCTCTTAAGTTTATCATTTTGCGCTCTAGATGACATGGGAGGAAAAACAGAAGCAACTAAATAATTTACATTGTTTGCGAACCAAGGGGTGGGGAAAAAGTTGGATATAACAAATAAATTTTCATTGGGAAAGTCATCCCGGATGGGCAAAACATCACCATGAGCCTCATCACAAAAGAAGAGATTATCCCCGGGCTAGCCCGACCCCCGTGCATTTTACGGCACATATTCCCTTATTAATTAATAAAGAATATACTTCTTACTATCTCGCTTCTCTTCTTGCTATTTCATGACTAGACCTTGCAATAACCTTGTCTAAGTAAACGAAAAAAGGAGAAGAATAAAAAGCGCATCCAAGTAAACAAAATTTTCCATTGCCATTACAATGAAGCTAGTTGATTAGAAGC
Source organism: Sphenostylis stenocarpa (assembly GCA_963425845.1). NCBI lineage: Eukaryota > Viridiplantae > Streptophyta > Magnoliopsida > Fabales > Fabaceae > Sphenostylis > Sphenostylis stenocarpa. The sequence goes on from OY731400.1 coordinate 71,708,944, forward strand.
ACAAAATAAGGCTTTACCTCACCATAAATAAAGTCATGTTTCGCCAATATTGTGAAAAAAAAAATAATAATAACAAAAAAAAAAGAAAAAGTCCATAGAAGCCAAAGGCAAAAAAAAGAAGGGGAAAAATACCCGGTAGGAAACCCACTAAGGGGGCTACGCAAAAGATAGGGTCAACCCGGTAGGACACCCGACAAAAATAAAGGGTAGCCTAGGCAAAAGTTAGGGTTACAAAATAAGGTCCGTTAGGATTCCATAAACAAAAAACAAAAAGGAACCTAAACAAAAGATAGGACCAAAACACAATATCCTAGTTCGAAAACCCGAAGGGCGATCTAGGGAAATCAACCAGCCATAAAAAGTAATGGAAATAAGCTAAGGCACAAATACAAAAAGGGAAATGTTTGCTTAGACAAAATGCTTAAACACCTAGGCCTAACCTTAGCCAACCATTCTTACAAAATCCTTTTTCTAAATAAAATTGACCGTCTAAAATACAAGCTATTGAATTTGCCATTTTACTTCTTTTCTCTTAACCCTCACAACATTATTCTAACAATTAATTTGGGAATATGGAGGCGTATAGTCAACAAGAGGATTGAAACCCCTAAAGTGAAGAAAAAGGGGCACTAACATGGAAAAGTGAGCTCTACAAAAAAAAGGAAAAGAAAAAACAAAGAATAAGAAAGAAAGAAAAAACAAATTATTCTTCAGTCACAAGAAGTCCGGAATGGTACAGCCAAATACAACAGAAGGAACGCAGATCAGAGGACACTCGTCTCTATAAGACATGACAGTTAAATCCTTATGAAAAACTAAATGAAATAGGCATCATAGGACATCAAACATGAAAACATTGCATGCATAAAATTTTTTTGAACAAGGTCCTATTTTCTTCCAAAAAAAAAGCCTCTAAAAAAACGAGACCGCCGTCTCGTAGGTCCATACCGCCGTCTCAATTTTCAGCAAAACGAGACCGCCGTCTCGACTTGACCAAAAACGAGACCGCCTTCTTGCTTGGCGAGATGGCCGTCTCGCTTAAGGCCAAAGTCGAGACCGCCATCTCGAGCTTCCAGACGTCGGTCCCGAATTCCGCAAATTCGAGACGGCGGTCCCAAATCTCCAGACAGCGGTCCCGAGGTTGGTCGAAAAATCTATAAATAGAGGGGCCTAGGGTGGGTCTCAAACACCCTCTCTTGCACTCCTACCCTCCTTTCTCTCACTTTCAAGCATCCTACCATCAAAATGCATCGAGGAGATCAATCCAGAAAGAGAAGGGGTTCTGCTGGCCCCAGCAGCTCCACAACCCCCGCTCCTCAGGATCCCACACAACTTTCACCACTACACCAGGCCCGCCTAGAGCACATCCGGAGTTACACCTGGCACCCCATGCTGAGACTGGATTTCGACATCCTCGCCAAATTCAGGTGGGAAGATGACGTCCGCGCCCACATCGACAGCATAGGGTGGCGCTTCCTCCTCCAGTCTCCACCTACCCACGTCTACCCTCAGGCAGTGTTAGAGTTTCTCGCCTCCATCTCCTACTCTGAGACCCCTTCCATGGTGTCGGGTCTCCCACCGACAAAAATGGTGACGTGCTTCATAGGTGGGATGTACCAACCACCATGTAGACCCCAAATCTTGCCCGGCCTCCAAATAAAGTCAGAAAGGGTCCTATTTGAAGACGGCCGAAGCCTAACAAGCCACTAGGAGAGACTATTAGGCTCCCGTACCAAGATAGGAAGGTTTTTTGGCCCGAAAATAAAGTTTCTCGCCCTGAAGGGATGAGACCGCCGTCTGGAAGGACCAGACCGCCGTCTCGTCTCAACGCCAGGACGAGACCGCCGTCTCGACTTTCCAGACGGCGGTCTCGATTTCTGCAAAAGCCGAGACGACGGTCTGGATTTTCCAGACGGCGGTCTCGATTCCCGCCTAGTCGAGACGGCGGTCTCGATTTCTGTAAAAGTCGAGACGGCGGTCTGGAATTTCCAGACGGCGGTCTCGACCCCTGTCAGAGGAAATGGCGGTCTCGACTTGTCAGGCGCGAAAAACTATATATAGGGGCTCTCTCCCCCTCATTTGGACACACACCAACAGTAGCTCTCCCTTCTCTCTAGAATTTCTCTCTCTAAGAATCCCTCCGAGGCATTTCCGGAGTTTCTGAGCGTCTTTAGGCATAAACTGAGCGTTCTAAATCTTCTTAAGAATCCCTCCGAGGCATTTCCGGAGTTTCTGAGCGTTGTAGAGTGAAGGGTAGCCAAAACGCACCCTCTCTTTTAAAGAGAATATATAAAGCTTGCTTTGGAGGTGCACATTTTCTCCTTCTAATTTTACCGCTTTTACTTTAAATCTATGCAATAGATACTAGGGCCATGTAGTCATAATTTAAATACCGCATAATAAAAGGGTAAAAGCGCTATTTTCCAGTTTAATTATTTATTCAAATTAGCCGGCCTATCATAGGGAACCCGAAAGGGGCGTCGTAAAGGAACTAATACTTCCTTTACACGTAACTAACTCCCTTACCCAACTCTGGTTCTAATGACCAAGGTTGGTTTTCGAAAACCAACGCCTTTTTAAAACCCCTTTTCCGATGTTTATGGTAAAAATATCGGTGGCGACTCCATAGAACCCAAAATAAACAAATCCCTGGGTTAGCCCGGTTATCAAACAACCCAGGGATGCTTTCGAAAACCTCGCCCCTAGGTTAGCCCGGTCATCGAACAACCTAAAGGCGTTGTAACTGTAGACCCCTAATTTTGCCCGACCTCTCAAAATAAAAGCTAGAGGAACTTCACCCGAAGATGGAGTTCATCCGGTCTCCCAAAACGAGAAGGACCTCCCACAACAAAAGACGGAGTTCACTCATTCACACAATAAAAGCCAAAAGAGACTTCCTACACAAAGACAGAGCTCGCCGGCATCTTAATGAAGGCCAAGAAGACTTCCTATACGAAGATAAAGCTTCAACGAGACACATATCGGCATCCACCGACGTCCAAAACGAGCAAGGAAAGCTTCCCGGAGTCCCAAAACGCGCGAACCGGCGGAACAAGTCGAGACGGCCGTACCGGTTGGGACGACCGTCCCAACCTGCTCCAACCAGTTGGGACGCGCGTCCCGAAGTTGGGACGGCCGTCCCAAGCTCCAGTTCAAGTGGGACGGCCGTCCCGGGTTCCCAGGGGGTCCCAGCCTGTGTAATTTTGCCATTTGGGACGGCTGTCCCAGTCCAGATGGCCGTCCCATCCAGACGGCCGTCCCAAAGTGCGCCAGCTGCGAAAAACTATAAATAGGAGGCTCATTTGCCACTTTTTCACACCCGAGACACTCCAGAGAGCTCGAAACACTTTCTAAAACTCGAGCACTTGTCTATTTCTTTCTTTCTCTTGAATGATCTTTCCGATTGCCTTAAATAGGTAACAATCGGTTAAGGAATTATATTCCGGCATTCGATTCTTCTTTAAATTTTTAGTGGGGTCGATCTTGTATTGGTGAGGAGAGTCTCGTGTAGAGAGAGGGGTTGCCAAAACGCATCCTCACGGTTCGAGACTCTCAATATCAAGCTTGCTACGGAGGTTCTTTTCAATTCTCTTCTCTTTTATTGCTTTATTTATTGTTTTATTTAGCTTTATTTATGCCATGTAGAATAAAATCATGTAGATAGCTATTTTGTCTCTTTTATTGTTTTATTTAGCTTTATTCATCATTTTATGCATGCAATATAGAATAAAATCATGTAGATAGCCATTTAATATTATAGGGTAATCGCGTAATTTCTCGTAGTCTTTACTTAAATGAATTAATCTGTCATAGGGAACCCGAAAGGGGCGTTGTGGGGTGCTAACACCTTCCCCACACGTAACTAACTCCCTTACCCAACTCTGGTTATAATGGCCAAGTGCGGTTTTTCTTAAAATCAACATTTTTTCCTTTTCCAATGTTTAAGGTCAAAACATTGGTGGCGACTCCATAAGAACCTCTTTTCGAAAACCTTTTAAAACAAAAACGCGAGTCTAAACCATCTTTTCGCGACCGCTCGCATAAACGTTTCGAGACGTCCTCCGGACGTCGAAAGGGACGGTGGCGACAGATGGCGACTCCACTGGGGAAGCTAGAGAGTTGATCCCATTTAGTGACAGATAAATTCAAACTAAGTAAAGATTTGAAATTACGCCTTTACCCTTCTATATATTTTTATTGTATGGCTTTAATAACTGCTGTATGATTATTTTCTGCAAATTGTTTGAAATATAAATTGCACACAAAACCCTTGCACACAACAGTCCCTCTATACCCGGGGGCAAGAGTGAATACCTATAGGGAGTGGGTGGCAGATACGATCGGTTAGTTGGCACACGGGGCTACTGCCGTTGTCGGAAAACCACCAACTCAAGGTGATAACTCTCTTCTTTTGGTCTAAGGGTGTCGCCACGGAGTTCCGTGCATGACCCGAGGATCGATGGATTGAGAGGTCCCTATAATGGGGGCACCTTGGGGACCTTTGGCCTGGTGAGAACAGTTAGAACCACCTAAACCAAGCACGTTTCTGCAGGAAAACCCTACCTCGTGATTAAATAAGCGTGGCTCTGCTCGTGGATGTACGAATTGTGTGTGCATACGTTTGCTGCATTTGTATTGATGCATTAGCATAGGGTAATCATACAACATAAAAAAAAAAGTGAAAAACCCTAAAAATCATAAAAAATATAAAAACCAGTTAAAACCATAAAAATACCTTTTTACAAAATTCTTGGCAAAGTCGTATCATTCATACCGCATCATCCAATAAGTGGTAAAACCAAGAGAGAAAACCAATGCATTAAGAAAAGTATGCATAAACATCATCATAAATAAAATCTCTCATACATAAACACATTCATCCTAGGGCATATTTATTCCACGCTAATCATTTAAAATAAAAAGTTATAATAAGAATCATTAAAATCATTTAGAAGGTGGCTGGTCTTCCGCCCGTCCTCACTCGTGCTCAAAAGGCTAAGAAGATGGAACAACTAGAAGAACAAAACCGAAAGCTCACCGCTGAGCTTACTACACTGAAAGAGCAAATGGCTCAAATGTTAGAAATGATACATCAACAGAATCTCCATCAAGAGGGTCCTCAGAATGGACAAGCCTCTCACCACGAAGAAGAAGAGGAACCTCAGAATGAGCATGATCAATCCGGTACAAGAGCAGTACATATTCATGCTCCTGAAGTATCAAAACAACAAATCACTCGCTCTTGAAGAGAGGTCGAGAGCCATGGAAGGACACAATTTTGATATAAAAGAGGCGGCTGATATGTGTCTCGTTAAAAACATCCAATTCCCTAATAAGTTCAAAACTCCGGACTTCCAGAAATACTTAGGAATAACCTGCCCCAAAAGCCATCTTACAATGTACTGTCGTAAGATGGCTGCATATGCTTGATAATGAGAAACTCCTGATCCATTGCTTTCAAGAGAGTTTAGCTGAATCGGCCTTAAACTGGTATATGCAACTAGAAGGGAGCCAAATCCAAACCTGGAGACACCTGGCAGATGCCTTTCCTCGTCGATATAAATACAATATTGATCTGACCCCTGAAAGAGCAGATTTACAACTATTAAGCAAGAAAGATGGTGAATCCTTCAAAGCATATGCCCAAAGATGGAGGGAATTGGCAGCACAAGTGGAACCTCCTTTATCTGACAAAGAGACTACATCCATGTTCATCAATTCTTTGACGAGTCCTTATTATGACAAAATGATAGGGAACACATCGACACTCTTCGCGAGATGTAGTCATTATAGGAGAAAGAGTAGAGCAAGGTCCGAAGAACGGAAGGATTGCACAGCGAGAACTCCTCCAACTCCTCTACTCCATTCATTAAAAGAACCTCGGGAAAAAGAAAGAAGGAACCGTAAATGCAATCAACTTGGCCATTCCTTTTTCCTCCTCTCGGCAAACTAAGTCACGTAGACCGAAAGGAAGTTCACCCCAATACCCACTTCTTATGCAAGCTTGCTTGTTAAAATTACTAGACGCCAAGCTCCTCGTACGCATCCCTCCCAAGAAGATGGAGCCACCATATCCAGAATGGTATAAGCTTAATGAAAAATGCAACTATCATTCGGACGCTCCAGGACATTCTACAGATAACTGCATAACCTTGAAGCATAAGGTCCAAGATTTAATAGATGCGGGATGGATTACCTTTGACGCATCTACTCCAAAGGTGGACGACCAGCCCTTATCAAAGCCCGAGTAAAAGACGGGATAAGGGAGACCAGCAGATTAGGGCTCATCATTTTTACTTTTTTGCAATAAACATAAAGAAATAATAAAAGCTTCCGATGTATTTCTCGTGATCCTTGTCCATGATCATGAGATTTTTGGTTAAATTGGGCTTTGTAAATATTTTCTTCTATCAATACAATGAGGCATTTTTTTTAATATCCATATTCTCTCTCATTCTTTTCTCTCTCATACATTTAATAAAAGAATCTAAAACAAAGCATAACCCATACAGATCATGTACGTGATTGAAAACTCCTTGGAAGATCTGAAAGGCGAAGACGAATGGATTGAGTCGAGACAGTGAGGAGGGGACCATTTCCCGGATATGCAAAGACTGTTAGAAAAAGAAGCTCAATCAATACAGCCCCATCGGGAGAAAAGCTGAGGCTATCAATTTGGGATCGAGAAGATGATAAGAAAGAAGTAAACATCGGTACCCAAATTAATAATGATGTCGGGGAAAAGTTAATACAATTACTAAGAGAATATATGGATGTGTTTGCTTGGTCCTACCATGATATGCCTGGGATTGACAAGAGCATAGTAGAGCATCGGTTACCAATAAAAGAGGGATTTCGGCCGTTAAGCAAAAACTCGGAAGAGTAAAACCAGAATGGTCCTTAAAAATTAAAGAAGAAGTAGAAAAACAATTGGACGCCAATTTTCTAATTGTATCAAAATACCTCGAATGGTTGGCCAACATTGTGCCAGTCATAAAGAAAAATGGAAAAATCGAGTATGCGTAGATTACGGGGATTTAAACCGTGCAAGTCCGAAAGATGATTTTCCCTTACCACATATCGATATGCTTGATAGATCATACCGCTACAAATACTCTCTATTCTTTCATGGATGGATATGCGGGGTATAACCAGATTAAATTGGCTGTCGAAGATAGAGAAAAAACTTCCTTCATTACACCATGGGGTACATTCTGCTATAGAGTAATGCCTTTTGGACTCAAGAACGCAGGGGCCACTTACCAAAGGGCTATGGTCACGCTATTTCATGATATGATTCACAAAGAAATCGAAGTATATGTGGATGATATGATCACCAAGTCCAAAAACGAAATAGATCACCTCCAATACTTAAAGAAGTTATTCAGTCGACTTCGAAAATACCAGATTAAGCTTAACCCGGCTAAATGCACATTCGGAGTACGATCAGGAAAACTCCTGGGGTTTATTGTTAGTAAAAGAGGAATTGAGGTGGACCCTGATAAAACAAAGGCAATCATAGAAATGCCCCCACCAAGGACAGAAAAAGAAATCAGAGGGTTCTTGGGCCGAATAAACTACATTGCACGGTTCATCGTGCAATTAACAGACAAGTGCACACCTATCTTCAAGTTATTGCGAAAAAACCAACCGAAAGTTTGGAACGATGAATGTCAACAAGCTTTCGAAAAAATCAAAATGTGCCTAACCAATCCCCCGATATTGGTACCACCTGTGGAAGGAAAGCCCCTGATTCTTTACCTTTCAGTACTCGACGAATCCATGGGATGTGTACTCGGTCAACAAGATGATACGGGTAAAAAAGAACAAGCCATATATTACCTCAGTAAAAAATTTCTAAACTATGAGACTCGTTATACACCACTCGAAAAAACATGTTGTGCATTGGTGTGGGCAACTCAACGTCTTCGACAATATATGGTCAGACATACAACTTGGTTGATTTCCAAAATGGACCCAATCAAATATCTGTTTGAAAAACCCGTTTTGACCGGAAGGATAGCCAGATGGCAAGTACTCTTATCAGAATTTGACATCGTTCATGTTACTCAAAAAGCTATCAAAGGAAGCCCTTTAGCAGATTATCTGGCACATGGACCAATAGACGAATATCAATCCCTACAAGATGATTTTCCAGATGAGCACATAATGCACATCCAACATGAAGAACTAGAGAATAATGAGTGGATCATGTTCTTCGATGGAGCTTCAAATTTACTAGGACACGGTATCGGAGCTATTTTAATATCTCCCGAAAAGAAGTATATACCAGTAACAGCCAGATTAAACTTTGATTGCACAAACAATATGGCGGAATACGAAGCTTGCGCTCTAGGTATTCAAGCAGCTTTAGATCATGGGGTAACTAGACTCAAAGTATTCGGTGACTCTTCCCTTGTTATTTACCAACTCAAGGGTGAATGGGAAACTAAAAATTCCAAGTTAATCCCTTATCTGGAACACATTCGTAACATGACTTCAAAAATGGAAAACATCAGCTTCGAGTATGTCCCTCGGGAAGACAACCAAATTGCAGACGCACTGGCAACATTATCATCCATGTTCACATTAGAACAAGAACATGAGATGCCTGTCATCCAAGTCAAAAGGTACAATAAATAGGCCTTTTGTATGACGATAGACAGTGAAAAAGGTGAAACCCCTTGGTATCATGACATAAGGCAATACTTAACAAAGGGTGAATACCCCGAGGGAATCAGTGATAATGATAAAAGGATTATTCGGAAAAGGGCCGTAGGGTTTATGTTGATAGGAGAAACCCTTTATAAAAAGAACTTTGACTCCACTTTGCTAAGATGCGTCAATCTCAAAGAATCTCAGAAACTGATTAGGGAAATACATGAAGGAGCTTTCGGGATGCACGCTCCAGGGCATATCATGGCTAGGAAAATCCTCAGGGCAGGATATTTTTGGTCCACAATGGAAAAGGACTGTCATCAGTATGCCAAAAAATGTCACAAATGTCAAGTACATGCGGACAACGTGCATGTTCCACCGGTACCTCTCAATGTTATGGCAATCCCATGGCCATTTGCCATGTGGGGCATGGATGTTATTGGTCCCATTGAACCTAAGGCATCCAATGGTCATCGATTTATTCTGGTGGCTATTGACTACTTCACTAAATGGGTAGAAGCTGCATCCTACGCGCATGTGACTAAAAAGATAGTGGTCACCTTCGTTCAAAAGAATATCATATGTCGATATGGTATCCCGCATCGTCTCATTACCGATAACGGGTCCAATTTGAATAAAAAGATGATGGAAGAATTATGTCGAGATTTCAAAATTCAACACCATAATTCTTCTCCTTATCGGCCCAAAATGAATGGCGCGGTCGAAGCAGCCAATAAAAATATCAAGAAGATTGTTCAAAAGATGGTTAAAACCTATAGAGATTGGCATGAAATGTTACCTTTTGCTCTTCATGGTTATCGAACATACAGTACGGACTTCAACAGGGGCTACTCCATTTTCCCTGGTATATGGTGTGGAGGCCGTGTTACCAATAGAAGTCGAAATACCTTCCTTACGAATCATAATGGAAGCAAAACTAACAGAAGCCGAATGGGTTCAAAGTCGATACGATCAATTAAACCTTATCGATGAAAAGCGGCTGAATGCTATATGTCATGGACAAGCCTATCAAAAGAAGATCAAGAAGGCTTATGATAAAAAGGTCCACCCTCATACTTATCAAGAAGGGGATCTAGTTATAAAGAAATTGCTTCCAACCCAGAAGGATAAAATTGGAAAATGGGCGACAAATTACGAAGGACCCTTTGTGGTCAAAAGAGCTTTCTCGGGAGGGGCACTTATCCTCACCAATATGGATGGAGAGGAATTTCGACACCCAATCAATTCGGACGCGGTGAAGAAGTATTATGCTTGAAGACATTGCTCAAGACCCGTCAGGAATGAAAATCCGCAAAGGACGTTCCTGGGCAAAAGATAGGGTCCATATTCCTCACTAGGATACGTCCTAGGCAAAAAGTAGAGGTAAAAAAAAAAAAAAAGAAAGAACCTAAGAGCAATGGTTACTTTAGTCGAAAACCGAAAAGGCGGCTAAAGTAACATTCTTCCAGAAGCAAGCAGTCTGCATAGTCTTTACTCTGGACTCAGGCATCTCAACTGAAGCAATTAGGAGAACCAGGGGGCAGATATCACGGACATGACTGTTTAAGCCTATACAGTATAGCCAACCCTGACCACCCATTCTTCTAAATACCTTTTGAAATCCTTCTATAAAAGAAATAAAACTTCTGCTCATTTATCAATAAAATTCCTTTTCATTTCCTTTCTCTTGACCAAATATTATGGAAATGCCTCTTTATTGATAAATCATAAATATGCGCAAAGACCTTTAATCAAAGATCAAGCACGCATCTAAAAAAGGGAAGCATAACAAAAAAGAAAATAATAAATGCCTGCTAGTATATTCTTAGGTAAAAACTAGGGTAGCCTGCTAGATCGGAAATCCCAAAAGAACGATCTAGGCAAAAGATAAGGCAAAAGCCCCCTAAGATATTCTAGGCAAAAATTAAGGCAGCCCGCTAGATCGAAAACCCGCAAAGGGCGGTCTAGGCAAAAGATAGGGCTAAAATTAAAAGATGAGTAAAAGATGAGCCCATCATTATAATCATAAAGAAAGGAACCCATCGGCATATTCATGAGAAGCCAACGGGAGAAGGCCAGTTACTTTCTAAATGCATCAAAAATAAATAAACAAATAGATTGCATTTAGGACATACACACACAAAGTAGTTGCATAATACGACTTTGTCAAAATCAAGAAAAATAATTTTCAAACAAGAATAATAAACATGCATATAAGGAGACTAGTCTCCATACTTGTGATTGAAAACAGAAGGCGCCAGAATCCAGTCTCCACCTGAAAATCAAAATCGCGAAAGGCAAAATCAAAACCGTTTCAGCAAGAATAAAATAGTTTCAAGGAAACTCGCTCTAACCTTCTACAAAAGAAGGTACAAAAAAAAATGGCCAACGGAAAAACTTGATCATCCCCAAGCGGATCCTTGCCTACTCCAGAGGCAAGACAAAAAGATTACCTCGCGACTCAGCTTCATCACTACATGAGTCATCAAGCACACTCATGCAAGAGTCTCCATTTCATAAGGACTACACAAGAGTCCATCGAAGAAAGCACAGAATTAAATCACCCAAATCACTGGGGGGCAACAAAAAGAAAGAAGAGAAAAGCCTTTCATCCTCCAACAAAGGCCACGACATGAAAAAGTCGAAAGAAAATCCCCAAGAAGAGCACATCAAGAAAAATCTACAAAAGCGAGAAAAGAAGAAATTTCCATCCCCAGGAGGCCAATAAAATTCCCAGGGATCATTACAAAGAGAAGAGAAAATATATATCTTTCCATCTAACGTGCATAAAAGGCGCACATACAAACCCATTCCCCAGCAAAAATAAAAGCATAAGACAAAAGTCAGTTCAAGCAATAAGGAGTCAAAAACTCCATTTTCCCTCTAAGGGGGCAATTCAAAAGAGATCTCAGTCAGAGCAATCAAATTCTCAAAAGAAAAAATTTTCACCGGTGAACTTACAACAGAACTACTGTTTGCTCAAAATAAGCAAAGAGCTAATATCCCAGAGAAATGGGAAATCAACCTATGCCAGAAATGCAAGCCCAAAAGCATAAAAGTCTTCACCATTGCTGAAGCAATTGCCTAATTAAGAGGCACAATCAAAGTCCCCAATAAATTCCTGCCTAAAAGGCAACCAACAAAGAATCCCCGGTAAAACCGGATGACTAAAATAGAAAAGTCAAAAAGAAAGAAAATCAATCATTCCTCATAGAATAGGCGCATGATCAGAGACAATAAGTCGCCAGAAACCGGATGAGGGTTCGTACTCATCAATAAAAAAAAAAAGAGATATACCAAAAATTTCATACCGGGTGGGGGTACATACTCACCTAAGCCTTGCAGAACGGGGCTTACCAAAAATTTCATACCGAGTGGGGGTACATACTCACCTAAGCCTTGCAGAACGGGGCTTACCAAAAAATTTCATACCGGGTGGGGGTACATACTCACCTAAGCCTTGCAGAACGGGGCTTACCAAAAACTTCATACCGGGTGGGGGTACATACTCACCTAAGCCTTGCAGAACGGGGCTTACCAAAAAACTTCATACCGGGTGGGGGTACATACTCACCTAAGCCTTGCAGAACGGGGCTTACCAAAAACTTCATACCGGGTGGGGGTACGTACTCACCTAAGCCTTGCAGAACGGGGCTTACCAAAAACTTCATACCGGGTGGGGGTAGGTACTCACCTAAGCCTTGCAGAACGGGGCTTACCAAAAACTTCATACCAGGTGGGGGTACGTACTCACCTAAGCCTTGCAAAACGGGGCTTACAAAAAACTTCATACCGGGTGGGGGTACGTACTCACCTAAGCCTTGCACAACGGGGTTTACAAAAAACTTCATACCGGGTGGGGGTACGTACTCACCTAAGCCTTGCAGAACGGGGCTTACCAAAAACTTCATACCGGGTGGGGGTACATACTCACCTAAGCCTTGCAGAACGGGGCTTACCAAAAACTTCATACCGGGTGGGGGTACATACTCACCTAAGCCTTGCAGAACGGGGCTTACCAAAAACTTCATACCGGGTGGGGGTACGTACTCACCTAAGCCTTGCAGAACGGGGCTTACCAAAAACTTCATACCGGGTGGGGGTACGTACTCACCTAAGCCTTACAGAACGAGGCTTATAAAAAAAAAAAAAAAAAAAAAAAAAAAAAAAATCTTGCAGAACGGGTTCATACCGGATGAGGGTAAGTACTCATCAGAGTCTTATAAAAGGAGGCTCAAACCAGATAGGGGTTGGTACCTATCAAAATATTTATCATTCGGCGGATCAATAAGGAGCAGCATCCGAAGGGTAGCCGGGCAAAAGGGTTAACTCCTTCCCCTACCAACTAATTTTGTCGGCATATTAAAACCGACGAATTAGTTAGGCAGGCGAAGGGGGGGCAGCTGTAGACCCCTAATTTTGCCCGGCCTCTCAAAATAAAAGCTAGAGGAACTTCACCCGAAGATGGAGTTCATCCGGTCTCCCAAAACGAGAAGGACCTCCCACAACAAAAGACGGAGTTCACTCATTCACACAATAAAAGCCAAAAGAGACTTCCTACACAAAGACGAGCTCGCCGGCATCTTAATGAAGGCCAAGAAGACTTCCTATACGAAGATAAAGCTTCAACGAGACACATATCGGCATCCACCGACGTCCAAAACGAGGCAAGGAAAGCTTCCGGAGTCCCAAAACGCGCGAACCGGCCGGAACAAGTCGAGACGGCCGTCCCGGTTGGGACGGCCGTCCCAACCTGCTCCAACCAGTTGGGACGCGCGTCCCGAAGTTGGGACGGCCGTCCCAAACTCCAGTTCAAGTGGGACGGCCGTCCCGGGTTCCCAGGGGGTCCCAGCCTGTGTAATTTTGCCATTTGGGACGGCTGTCCCAGTCCAGACGGCCGTCCCATCCAGACGACCGTCCCAAAGTGCGCCAGCTGCGAAAAACTATAAATAGGAGGCTCATTTGCCACTTTTTCACACCCCAGACACTCCAGAGAGCTCTGAAACACTTTCTAAAACTCAGAGCACTTGTCTATTTCTTTCTTTCTCTTGAATGATCTTTCCGATTGCCTTAAATAGGTAACAATCGGTTAAGGAATTATATTCCGGCATTCGATTCTTCTTTAAATTTTTAGTGGGGTCGATCTTGTATTGGTGAGGAGAGTCTGTGTAGAGAGAGGGGTTGCCAAAACGCATCCTCACAGTTCGAGACTCTCAATATCAAGCTTGCTACGGAGGTTCTTTTCAATTCTCTTCTCTTTTATTGCTTTATTTATTGTTTTATTTAGCTTTATTTATGCCATGTAGAATAAAATCATGTAGATAGCTATTTTGTCTCTTTTATTGTTTTATTTAGCTTTATTCATCATTTTATGCATGCAATATAGAATAAAATCATGTAGATAGCCATTTAATATTATAGGGTAATCGCGTAATTTCTCGTAGTCTTTACTTAAATGAATTAATCTGTCATAGGGAACCCGAAAGGGGCGTTGTGGGGTGCTAACACCTTCCCCACACGTAACTAACTCCCTTACCCAACTCTGGTTATAATGGCCAAGTGCGGTTTTTCTTAAAATCAACATTTTTTCCTTTTCCAATGTTTAAGGTCAAAACATTGGTGGCGACTCCATAAGAACCTCTTTTCGAAAACCTTTTAAAACAAAAACGCGAGTCTAAACCATCTTTTCGCGACCGCTCGCATAAACGTTTCGAGACGTCCTCCGGACGTCGAAAGGGATGGCGGCGACAGTAACCACCAATAAAAACGCGAAAATCAAATAAAGAGTCGAAAAACCATCGCGTCGCTCCGACCGACCATCTCTCTTTTGAGACGGCGGCGACAGATGGCGACTTCACTGGGGAAGCCTAGAGAGTTGATCCCATTTAGTGATGGGCAGGCTTAAAAATAACTAAACAAGAAAATAGCGCTTTTACCCTACCTTGTATTATAACATGCTTTATTGTTTGGCTTTCAAATAACTGTTGCTTGTTTATACTTACGCAATTGATTGAAATATAAATTGCACACAAAACCCTTGCACACTACAGTTCCCTCTATACCCGGGGGCAAGTGAGAAAACCGTAGGGAGTGGGTGGCAGGTACGGTTCGCTGCAGTTAGGGCCTTGTGCCCACCAGTGTGATCGGAAACCACCACTCAAGGTGATAACCTTCCTCTTTTGGCAACAAGACCGACTCTGGCCTTAGTGCTGAGCATGGTTGGACGGCTGGAGAGTGGGGACCCTATAATGGGGGCACCTTGGGGGCCTTAGCCTGGTGAGAACAGTTAGAACCTACCCTAACCAATGCACCTTTCTGCAGGAAAACCCTACCTCGTGATAAAAACGAAATCTCGCCTGTTCGGGGATGATCGAATTGTGTGTACATATGATTGTTGCATTTGTATGTTGCATAGCATAAACAAACAACAGAACAAAATCACAAAAAAATATTTTACAAATAAACACCTTTATCTCGGACAGTCTGCCTTTTAGCTAGCCTGGTTTCAGGTTCTTTGTAAGCCAAGTAGCCACGCAGTTCCGACAGAAGAGATAAAAGGCTATAAAATAAACAAATAGAAATAAAAAAATCCATTTTTCCAAAATTCGCAAATAAGACCTGGTCCAAAAATATTGCATCCATAAAACATTCATATAGATAGTTTATTCTTTCGAAAAATACGCAAATACCATACATCATGTAGAAAAACATGATAAATAGTAAAATAAACACTCACATTCAATAAACATCATCTTCATCAAATCATACATTTTGGTTTTAGAAGATGGAGGGGACAAGTAGACAAGTGGGGAAGGTGGACATTCTCCGAAGCCATACTGAGAGGCTAGAGCGGCTTAGTGCAACAATGCCACCGGAAGTCCGCGCTGATTTTGAAAAGTCCTATGGACGAATTCTGGACCTCCTGAAGATCAGTGTCGATCAAGTCTTCCTCAGGGTACTAATTCACTTTTGGAACTCCAGTCTGCGGTGCTTTGAATTTCCGCAGTTCGACATGGTGCCTACCCTAGAGGAGTATGAAACAATGTTGAAATGGCCCAAATCAGCTGGGGTTCATATCCGCCATGAGGCATATACTCCTGCAGCACCAGTCGCTGCCCTTATCCATCTACCGTACCGACAAAGTACCCTGATAGGAAGAGGGAACACCCAGGGATGGAGAGTATCGATGTTAGAAGACCACCTATCCTGCCTGGTTGAAAGGACAAAGTGGGTTGCCTTCAATAAAACCCTGGCATTATTAATCTTCGGAACGATCCTGTTCCCCTTCCACCTCGACACGGTTGATCAAGCCGTCATGGACGCTTTCTTCGCTTGGGACGTAAACTCGAACAGTCCCCTGCCTGCTATTCTTGCCGACACCTTGCTCTCGGTAGATTTCTGCCATCAGAAGCAAGGGAGAACACTCCGTTGCTGCTCTTCGTTACTTTATGTGTGGAGCATCACGCACCTTTACACCTCCAGTCACATGGGAATATTCCCCGATCCGTTGAGAAGCTTCTCCAAAATCCCCCTCCAACGACGCCTGACCATAGAATGGAGGGATGAGTTAGAGCAAAAGGATGCCAACAGCATATCTTGGGTCTGCCCTTGGTTCCGACCCGACCCAGTTCTCGTCAGATGTGGGAGCTATCTGAATGTACCCTTGATAGGACTCAGGGGTTGCATAGCATACTCACCTAGAGTAGCTATGAGACAACTCATGAGGACTCAAACCATTATCGCCCGAGGGGAACTCGGAGGGCTGTGCTTCTTTGGAGACCCATGCACAATCGCCAACTCACTAACCGTGAGGAAAGCATGGGAGAAGCCAGTCTACATGGGAGACAGAGAGCTAGGAAAAGCTCGGGTGACTGTCACCAGTGACTATGAGGCATGGAGGAGAAGAAGAGAGATGGCCCGACCATCCGCCACACCCACACCAATCGCCAACAAAGAAGAGCTGCAGGCACAAGTCAATGCCTTGACCCAGAGGGTAGAAATAATGGGAGCCCAGATAAGGGCCCTTGAGGAAAAAGAACAAGCCTCTATCCTCACGATTGACGGTCTACAAAGGCAAGGCAAGAAAAAGGATCATGAAATAGAACGCCTCAAGGACCAATGTGCGGACGCTAACGAACAAGCTATCCGAGCATCCAA
The DNA here is from genome assembly GCA_963425845.1 of Sphenostylis stenocarpa. Taxonomy (NCBI): domain Eukaryota; kingdom Viridiplantae; phylum Streptophyta; class Magnoliopsida; order Fabales; family Fabaceae; genus Sphenostylis; species Sphenostylis stenocarpa. The sequence continues at coordinate 71,725,759 of OY731400.1, forward strand.
AACTGCCAGAACAAGCTCAGATAGCCAACTGCAGGAGATAACCGCCAGATCAGCACACCTTGAGGCGGAATCAGCTCAGCAGGCGCAAAGGATCAAGGAGTTGTCAGAAGAGCTCCTCCAGGCTCAGTTAGATCTCCGCCAAGAGCGAGAGAACAATAGAAAACTGAGCAGAAGTCTCTATGAGCTACGCATTAAGGAGAGAAGCGGGCTAGCTCAGTATGACCAAGTACTTCAAGAGAAGGACCAAGCTGTTGCAAAGCTTGATGAACTACAAGCCTTGGTCATACATCAAGAGACAAAGATCAAGGAGGCTCAACAATACAGCGAAGAAATGAGCCAAGCGATCCACAAGCAAAGCGAAGCGCTCGCTCACCATGTCCGGGAAGCCGAGAGAGAATTACAAAGAAAACAAGACCCGCCTGTGGGTTTCTTTAGGCTTTTCCGTTTTTGCCAAAAAACGCTTCGCAGTATGGAATAGGAAAATGTACACCTTTCATAGAATTAATGAAATCTTTTTCCTATTCAACACTTGTCTACTTGCATGCATAAACATTCATTTGCATATTTAAATTCCCTCCTTCACGCTTAATAAATAAGATAATAAAAAGGAAGGATTAACTAACACGTCTTCCAACTCAGAAGAATGGAGAGAAAGTCACTCCTAATAAAGCTCACCCCAACGGTTGAATCATCGCAAGAGGGAAATAAACCTCGGCCGTTGGTCCTCAAGAATAAAGAAGAGGGGGCAAGGACGCCAGTGCGACTTTTTATGCCACGTCCTTTCCCCTACGAGTCAAATAAAGTTGTACCGTGGAGATATGGGGAATCTTCACCAATAAAAGAAGAAATAACAAACATAGCCGGCATTGGGGGCACAACTAGAAGTGGAAGAATCTACTCCCCCAAGGACACACAGGAAAATGTCCTTCAAAATAAAGGAAAAAATAAAAAGACCGAAGAAGAAAAAGAAAATAAAGAATCCAAGGAGGAGACAGAGGAATTACTCCAGTTTATAAGACAAAGCGAGTATTCCATTATAGACCAACTCAATCGCACACCTACAAAGATCACGTTGCTATCTTTAATAATGAGCTCGGAACCGCACTGGAACGCCCTATTGAAGGTCTTGAGCGAGGCGCATGTACCTCACACCATATCCCAAGAAAAGGTTGAGAGGATCGTCGGTCACATCATGGCAAACAATCACCTCACCTTCACAGAGGAAGAACTCCCCCTAGAGGGGTCAAACCACAACAAGCCCTTGCATATCTCAGTCAAGTGCAAGGAATACCTCATTGCTAAAGTTCTTGTGGATAACGGGTCATCCTTGAACGTGATGCCCAAGTGCACGCTGGAAAAGTTGACTATCCAAGGAACCCGTCCGCGCCCAAGCAGCACCATTGTTCGAGCCTTCGACGGATCAAAACGGGATGTAGTGGGAGAAATCAATTTGCCAATCCAAGTGGGACCCACTATCTTCAACGTCGATTTCCACGTAATGGACATTACTCCAGCATATAGCTGTCTCCTCGGCAGGCCTTGGATTCATGACGCTAAGGCAATACCTTCGACGCTCCACCAAAAAGTCAAATTCATAGTGGGTGACAAACTGGTCACGGTCCAAGCAGAAGACGATATCCTGATCAGTGGACCGTCCACCCAACCTTATGTGGATGCGGCGGAAGAGGCCCTTGAAACATCTTTTCAAGCGCTTGAAATTGCCAGCATAGAGCGACTTCCCAGAAATACAAAGGTAGCCCGCATGATGTTGAAGCATGGCTACCATCCCGGCCAAGGACTGGGGGCAGATTCCCAAGGAATGTGGGAACCCCTAGAATTCAAAGACAATCCTCACAAGTATGGCCTAGGATATACCCCTTTCAAGGGCCAAGCGGGAAAAGCAAAAGGGAAGTCCCCCCTCCGCACACTCAAACAGATTTTCCGAAGTGGAGGGGTGCAAGCGTCAAGAGCCACTCTAGTCATTAGGAAATCTTTTTCTTTGTTTAAGGGATGTAAACCCCATGATTGTTAGAGATTATCCCCCGGGGCAAGCCCGACCCCCGGGCATTTCAGGGCACATATTCCCTTATTAATTAATAAAGAATGATTCTTTCTATCTGCTTCTCTTCTTTCTACTTCTGACTGGACCACATAAATAACCCTGTCTAAGTAAACATAAAAAGAAAAGAAGAATAAGAAGCGCTTCCAAATAATCAAACCTTCATCATTGCTATCACCAAGTTAGCTGATTAGAAGCACAAAAAAGACTTCACTTAAGCCATAAAGAAAGTTATGCTTTGTCAATACTGTGAAAAAAAAAGAAAAAAAAAGGAAAAAGCCCAGAAAAGCCAAAGGCCAAAGAAAAGGGCAAATTACCCGGTAGGAAACCCACTAAGGGGGCTACACAAAAGATAGGGTCGACCCGGTAGGATACCCGAACAACAATAAAGGGTAGCCTAGGCAAAAGTTAGGGTTACAAATAAAGGTCCGCTAGGATTCCTCCAAAATTTTACAAGAGAGAAAACCTAGACAAAAGATAGGGCCAACACACAGTATCCTAGTTCGAAAACCCAAAGGGCGATCTAGGGAAACCAGCTAGCTATTTAAAAAGCAATAAAGAGCGCAAATACAAAGAAAAGAAAAAGAAGGAAGTACGTTTGCTTAAGACAAAGCTTAAACACCTAAACCTAACCCTAACCAGCCATTCTTACAAAACCTCTTATCAATAAAAATCAACCCTCTAAAACACAAACCATTTGATATTTACCCCCTTTGCTTCCTTTCTCTTGACCCTCACAACAATATTCTAATAATTAATCTGGGAATATGGAGGCGTATAGTCAACAAGAGGATTGAAATCCCTAAAGCAAGGAAAAAGGGACACTACATGACGAAAGTGCTCTACAAAAGAAAAAACAGAAAAAGGAGAAAAAGAAAAATAGAGAAAGAAAGAAATTACCCTTCGGTCCCAAGAAAGTCCGGCATGGTACAGCCAAAAGTATACGCGGCAAATCAGAAGGCTTTCAGCACAACAAAGACACGTTGGTTAAATCCTTCTGAAAAACTAATTAAAATAGTCATTTTAGGACATCAAACATGAAAACATTTGCATGCATAAAATGTTTTTGAACCAGGTCCTATTTCTTATTTAAAAAAAAAAAAAAAAAAAACGAAAATTCGAGACCGCCGTCTGGATATTCCATACCGTCGTCTCGTTTCGTTAACCAAACGAGACCGCCGTCTCGAGAAACCAGACCGCCGTCTCGACTTAGTTAAAGTCGAGACCGCCGTCTGGGTTATCGAGACCGCCGTCTCGATTTGTTACCCAAACGAGACCGCCGTCTCGACTTCCCAGACGGCGGTCTCGACCTGAGAAAAAATCTATATAAAGGGGGCGCGCTTGGGGGGTTTCCTCACAACTCTCCAAGCCTCCAAAATCTCCAGAGCCTTCAAAACTCTCCTCCAGACCCTCTGTGCTCAAGATGTTTGGCAGAAGCGCTTCCCGGAAAAGAAGGGCCTCCGCTGGTGCTAGCAGCTCGGCACCACCGCCACCCCCAGACCCTTCTCAGCTTCAACCACAACACCAGGCCCGCCTGGATAATCTCAGAAACTACCAGTGGCACTCCCTGCTGACACTGGACTTCAGCATCCTGGCTGAGTTCGGATGGGAGGAGGACGTCCGAGCACACATTGATAGCATCGGGTGGGGCTTTCTGCTACAGCATCCACCTGTTCATGTGTACCCACAGGCGGTACTTGAGTTCCTAGCCTCGGTCTCTCTCATTGAGATCCCCTCTATGGCCTCAGGTATGCTGCCCACCAAAATGGTCAACTATTTTATGGGTGGGCAATACCATACCACCACCTTGGAGGAATTCAACGTCTCCATTGGATTCATCCGGCCCGAGGAGGCATTAACTCGAGAGTATCGTGAGGCCATTTGCTCTAGGCCCACCCATCTCACCTCCGCAGACATGTGGCATGACCTCACAGGGGCAACCACACTGCCCACCTTGATGAGGGGGTCTGCACTCCCCCCACCACTCCGCATCTGCCACAAGCTGCTGGCATGCACCATCCACGCGAGAAAAGAGAGTCAGGGAAAGATATCCCTCCCTGACCTCTTCATCCTCTACTGCATGCACCAGAGACGGCGCTGCAATCCGGGGTACTTCTTCCTGAGGGCCCTGAAGGACTTTGGGAGTAGATCCACAGGGGCCATCCTTGTGGCTCCCCTCATCACCCCTCTAGCAGAAAGAATGGGGTGCCCCGGCCGGGAAGAGCTGGCCCGCAATCTGCGACCCGAGCCCATTAACGGGCCAATGTTGGTCAGCATGGGGATGTTGATACGTCGGGGAGGTCAGTTCGCCCTACATCCCACCCTGGACTTTGAGCTGGACCTCCAGGGAATAGTGGCGATGCAGGATGTGCCCGCATCCCCCAGTTCCCAGCAGCAGCAGCAGCAGCAACAACAACAACCACTGTACACAAATGACTTCGCTGGCATGCACCAGCACATGGACTATCTAAGCCAGCAATTCAGCCAAATGGCAGTGTGGCGAGAGGAGCAGAACCAGTGGCGGCAAACCCAGGATGCTCGCCAACAGGCCTTCTAGGAGGGCCAAGATGAGATCCGCCAAGAGCAGCAGAGGATGCGGCAGGAGTGGACGGCATTCCAGGAGGACTACAATGATGAAGTCCAGGAACAAGTCGACTTCCGCTACCACATGTATAAGCATTTTCCCTACAGCACCCCTTCTGATGATGATGACTCTTAGGGACTGTACTAGTTGAAAAATCGCTGTAATAAAATTTACTATAAATAAAATTTTATTTCCCGCATTCTTTTGCCTTCTTTTGCAAAAAGCCAGCATAACAAAAAGAAGCTTAAAAAAGGAAAAAGGCACGGGCTCAATAAAAAGCCGAAATCCAAAATCGTGAGAAAAAAAGAAATAATACCGCGAGGAAAAAAGGCAGGATAAAAGTTAAGACTACCTCAACCAATAAAAATCGACTACCAAGCAAAAGTCAAACACAAACAACCCGACCAACCAGCAAAAGTCGGATAACCACCACAAAAAGAACAAAGACAAAGAAAACCCCAGCAAACCCACAAAGCTGGATGAACAACAAGCCAAATCCCCGGTACAGTCCGGACGACCATTCGAGAAGACCAATAATATCTACCAACACAAAAGTCACTCTCCAGGGAGACGGCGCATGGGCCACCTGAACTGTAAGCCGCCACTACCACCCTGATGGGGGGTTCATACCCATCCGGTCCCACACCACGGACCGTACCACCCTGATGGGGGGTTCATACCCATCCGGTCCCACACAACGGACCATACCACCCTGATGGGGGGTTCATACCCATCCGGTCCCACACAACGGACCGTGCCAGCCTGATGGGGGGTTCATACCCATCCAGTCCCACACAACGGACTGCAACTACCAGCCTGATGGGGGGTTTTTACCCATCAACCAAAGGATCGGCTACGTCAGGAGTAGTATCCGGAGGTTCTACCACGTGTCAACCAAAGGGATCGGCTACGTCAAGAGTAGTATTCCAGAGGTGCACAAACACAACATCTCCCCAGAGGATCACCTGCCACAAGACGGGACGTCCGAAGGGTAGCCGGGCAAGAGGGTCAACTCCTTTACCTTCCTGTCTACCTGTCTGGCACAACAAAGCCAACAGCTGACTAGTCAGGTAAAGGGGGGGCAACTGTAGACCCCAAATCTTGCCCGGCCTCCAAATAAAGTCAGAAAGTGTCCTATTTGAAGACGGCCAAAGCCTAACAAGCCACTAGGAGAGACTATTAGGCTCCCGTACCAAGATAGGAAGGTTTTTTGGCCCGAAAATAAAGTTTCTAGCCCTGAAGGGATGAGACCGCCGTCTGGAAGGACCAGACCGCCGTCTCGTCTCAACGCCAGGACGAGACCGCCGTCTCGACTTTCCAGACGGCGGTCTCGATTTCTGCAAAAGTCGAGACGGCGGTCTGGATTTTCCAGACGGCAGTCTCGATTCCCGCCTAGTCGAGATGGCGGTCTGGATTTCGCAGACGGCGGTCTCGATTCCTGCAAAAGTCGAGACGGCGGTCTGGACTTTCCAGACGGCAGTCTCGACCCCTGTCAGAGGAAACGGCGGTCTCAACCTGTTAGGCGCGAAAAACTATAAATAGGGGCTCTCTCCCCCTCATTTGGACACACACCAACAGTAGCTCTCCCTTCTCTCTAGAATTTCTCTCTCTAAGAATCCCTCCGAGGCATTTCCGGAGTTTCTGAGCGTCTTTAGGCATAAACTGAGCGTTCTAAATCTTCTTAAGAATCCCTCCGAGGCATTTCCAGAGTTTCTGAGAGTTGTAGAGTGAAGGGTAGCCAAAACGCACCCTCTCTTTTAAAGAGAATATATATAAAGCTTGCTTTGGAGGTGCACATTTTTCTCCTTCTAATTTTACTACTTTCATTTAAATATATGCAATAGATACTAGGGCCATGTAGTCATAATCTCTAAATACCGTATAATAAAAGGGTAAAAGCGCTATTTTCCAGTTTAATTATTCATTCAAGTTAGCCGGCCTATCATAGGGAACCCGAAAGGGGCGTCGTAAAGGAACTAACACTTCCTTTACACGTAACTAACTCCCTTACCCAACTCTGGTTCTAATGACCAAAGTTGGTTTTCGAAAACCAATGCCTTTTTAAACCCCTTTTCCGATGTTTATGGTAAAAATATCGGTGGCGACTCCATAGAACCCAAAATAAATAAGTCCTTGGGTTAGCCCGGTTATCGAACAACCCAAGGACACTTTTGAAAACCTCGCCCCTGGGTTAGCCCTATTATCGGACAACCTAAAGGCGTTGTAACCACCAATAAAAAACGCGAAAATCAAATAAAGAGTCGAAAAACCATCGCGTCGCTCCGACCGACCATCTCTCTTTTGAGACGGCGGCGACAGTAACCAATTCCCCGGTGGATCAATCAAAAAGAAAGATCATCTCCAGTGAGCCTACGACAAAGGCAAATTCCAGACTCACATCCTTAGAAGAGTCATTTGCCTAGGCGTAGGCAAGATCTGGCGAGCGAGAGCCAATTTCCCCAGAAAGGGACATCAACCTATTCGGAGGCAAGCAAGTATAAAGTCTTCACCACTAATGAAGCATCCGCCTACTCAGAGGCACAGTAAAAAAAAAAAAAAAAAAAAAAAGAAAAACTCCATTTCCCCAGAGGAATAAGAGCTTGAAGAAACCAGCTCTCATCAACACCAAACAAGGAGTCACAACTCCATTCCCCAAAGGGCGACCAAAATTAGATCCCCAAGGAGTCGACCAATTCCCTGGTGGATCGCCAAAAAACTTACCCCCAGAGAGCCTACTGCAAAGGCAAAACTTCAAACGCATATCCTCAGAAAGTTACTTGCCTATATCACCTAATATGGATATCCCTAGTGGAACGCATAGGCAAAACCTTGCAAGCAAAAAAGCAACATTAGCCTATTCAGAGGCAAAAAAGCGAAACCAAAAGTCTTCACCTCCAAACGGAACATCTGCCTACTCAGAAGCATTACCAAAAACTCAATGTATATCCACCTACTCAAGAGGCGTCACCAAGATCAACAAATCCCCAGAGGATTCCTGCCTACCTAAGAGGCACTTATCAAAAAATTCCCGACAACCAGCAAAGTCGGATGACCACCACAAAAGATCAAAAACAAAGAATCCCCAGCAATCAACAAGCTGGACGAACACCAACAAAATCCCCGACACAGACTGGACGACAATTCCTAGAAAAGACAAAAAACAAAGACAGAACACATCTCAACAACGGCGCATGGGCCACCTGAACAGTAAGCCGCCACCACCACCAGTCCTACGCAGCGGACTGTACCAGCCTGATAGGGGGTTTATACCTATTAACCTGTGCACGCGTTGCGCCTGATCTACGCTCAAGCCGGATCAGTAAGTCGCACTACCACCCTGATGGGGGGTTCATACCCATCCAGTCCCGCACAACCACTACAAAAAAAATGCTTATTATCTACGGGTAAAATCCGTAGGTAATGACAAAAATCCGTAGGTAATGTCACTTTACCTACGAATTTCTTTCCGTAGAAAATCCGTAGGTAATTTGGTCGTAGGTAATTACCTACGGATTTCTAATCCGTAGGTAATGCACTCGCGGTAATTACCTACGGATTATAATCCGTAGGTAATGCACTTACCTTAACAAAATATTTTTATTTATTACAACCCCCTCCCTTATTTTTTATTATTACCTAGAACCCCCTCCCCTTTATATTATATTTTTATTATTTATTATATTTTCGAAACTTTGAATTATTAATAGATTAAGGGAATTGTCATTAGCGGGATTCGAACCCAGTACCTCGAGTTGGAGGCTGATACTCCAACCACTAAGCTATTAGGTTATTTTGAAAATAATTTACAAATAAATTATATTTATATTTATCCGTGTAAATATATAAATATAAAATATATATAAATATAAAATATATATAAATATAAAATATATTTATATTTTGATATATTTATATATTTATACATTTATTTATATATTTATATATTTATATATTTATGTATTTATATATTTATGTATTTATATATTTATGTATTTATATATTTATGTATTTATATATTTATGTATTTATATATTTATGTATTTATATATTTATGTATTTATATATTTATGTATTTATGTATTTATATATTTATGTATTTATGTATTTATGTATTTATGTATTTATGTATTTATGTATTTATGTATTTATGTATTTATGTATTTATGTATTTATGTATTTATATATTTATGTATTTATGTATTTATGTATTTATGTATTTATGTATTTATGTATTTATGTATTTATGTATTTATGTATTTATGTATTTATGTACTTATGTACTTATGTATTTGTATATTTGTATATTTGTATATTTGTATATTTGTATATTTGATATATTTATATATTTATATATTTATATATTTATATATTTATATATTTATATATTTATATATTTATATATATATATATATATTTATATATTTATATATTTATATATTTATATATTTATATATTTATATATTTATATATTTATATATTTATATATTTATATATTTATATATTTATATATTTATATATTTATATATTTATATATTTATATATTTATATATTTATATATTTATATATTTATATATTTATATATTTATATATTTATATATTTATATATTTATATATTTATATATTTATATATTTATATATTTATATATTTAGATATTTATATATTTAGATATTTAGATATTTAGATATTTATATATTTATATATTTATATATTTATATATTTATATATTTAGATATTTATATATTTATATATTTATATATTTATATATTTATATATTTAGATATTTAGATATTTATATATTTATATATTTTATATTTATATATTTATATATTTATATATTTACACGAATTAATATAAGTATAATTTAGTTGTAAATTATTATTAGAATATCTTAATAGTTTAGTGGTTGAAGTATCAGTTTTCAATTTTAAGGTACTGAGTTCGATTCTTGCTAGTGACAATTTTTTTAGTTTAATATAATTTATTTACGGATAGTAATTCCGTAGGTAATTACCTACGGAATTACCCACGGATGATATTACCTACGGAAAATATCCGTAGGTAATGGATAATTACTCAGGGATAGAATTCCGTAGGTAATATCCGTAGGTAATGTACACTTTACCTACGGATAGTAATTACGTAGGTAATTACCTACGGAATTATCCACGGATTACATTACCTACAGATAATATCCGTAGGTAATGGATAATTACTTACGGATAGAATTCCGTAGGTAATATCCGTAGGTAATGTACAATTTACCTACGGATTTTCATCCGTGGGTAATATCCGTAGGTAATATCCGTAGGTAATGGATAATTACATACGGATAGAATTCCGTAGGTAATATCCGTAGGTAATGTACAATTTACCTACGGATTTTCATCCGTGGGTAATATCCGTAGGTAATGTAAAATTTACCTACGGATTTTTATCCGTGGGTAATATCCGTAGGTAATGTAAAATTTACCTACGGATTTGTATCCGTAGGTAATATTCCGTAGGTAATAGGCTTTTTTTTTGTAGTGAACGGACTGTACCACCCTGATGGGGGGTTCATACCCATCCAGTCCCGCACAACGGACTGTACCACCCTGATGGGGGGTTCATACCCATCTAGTCCCGCACAACGGACTGTACCACCCCGATGGGGGGTTCATACCCATCCAGTCCCACACAACAGACTACAACTACCAGCCTGATGGGGGATTCATACCCATCAACCGAAGGATCGGCTACCGTCAGAAGGAGCATCCTAAGGTTTCACATCGGCGCATGAGCTACCCGAGCAGTAAGCCGCCACCACCACCAGTCCCACACAACGGACTGCAACTACCAGCCTGATGGGGGATTCATACCCATCAACTGAAGGATCGGCTACCGTCAGAAGGAGCATCCTAAGGTTTCACATCGGCGCATGAGCTACCCGAGCAGTAAGCCGCCACCACCACCGATCCCACACAACGGACTGCAACTACCACCTTGATGGGGGGTTCATACCCATCAACCGAAGGATCGGCTCCGTCAGAAGAAGTTCCTGAGGTCTTACCACGTGTTCACCGAAGGGATCGGCTACGTCAGAAGTAGTATCTCGGAAGTGCACGAACACCAAAGTTTTCCCCAGAAGATCAACCGCCGCAAGACGGGACGTCTGAAGGGCAACCGGGCAAGAGGGTCAACTCCTTTACCCCCCAGTCGATCGTCCTGACACAGAAGGCCAGCAGTCGACTGGACGGATAAAGGGGGGGGGGGCAGCTGTAGACCCCAAATCTTGCCCGGCCTCCAAATAAAGACCAGAAGACCTCCTATTTGAAGATGGACAAGCCTAACAAGCCATTAGGAGAGACTATTAGGCCCCATACTAGGATAGGAGGGAGTTTCTGTACCAAAAAATAAGTTTTCTCGCTTTAAAGGGACGAGACCGCCTTCTAGACAACCCAGACCGCCCTCTCGCTTCACGTAGGAGGTGAGACCGCCGTCTCGCTTAACGAGACGGCGGTCTCGCCACCTACGAAGGACGAGACGACGGTCTCGTTCACCCAGACGGCGGTCTCACCATTGTGACAGGCCGAGACGGCGGTCTCGTTGGACGAGACGGCGGTCTCGACCCTGTCAGACGAGACCGGCGGTCTCGCCATCTGACAGCGCGAAAACCTATAAATAGGGGCTCTCTCCCCCTCATTTCCACACCACACAGCTGCATAGCTCTCCCTTCTCTCTAAAAACTTCTCTCTAGAATCCCTCCGACGCATTTCCGGAGCTTTTGAGTGCTTTCAAGAGTGATTTTCGGCGTTCGAGAGGTTTTCCGACGTCTTGTAGAGTGAAGGGCTGCCATAAAGCACCCTATTTTTTAGAGAATTAATATAAAAAGCGTGCTTCGAAGGTTCAAATTCTCTCCCTTCACCTTTACCGTTTTTATCTTAAATTATGCAATAGATATTAGGGTCATGTAGTCATACTTTTAAATTTCGCAGAATAAAAAGGACGAAAGTGTATTTTTCCAGTTTATCAATAAAATAAGTCGGCCTGTCATAGGGAACCCGGAAGGGGCGTCGTAAAGGGACTGATACTCCCTTTGCACGTAACCAACTCCCTTACCCAACTCTGGTTCTAATGACCAAAGTTGGTTTTCGAAAACCAACACCTTTTAAAACCCCTTTTCCGATGTTTCCGGTAAAAACATCGGTGGCGACTCCATAGAACCCAAAATAAATAAGTCCTTGGGTTAGCCCGGTTATCGGACAACCCAAAGACACTTTTCGAAAGCCTCGCCCCTAGGTGATCCCGGTTAACGGGCAACCTAAAGGCGTTGTAACCACCAATAAAAAACGCGAAAATCAAAGAGGGTCGAAATAACCATCGCGTCGCTCCGACCGTCCCCTTTTTGGGAGGCGGCGACAAGTTTCAAACCTAATATTAGAAGATCAAATTAATAGGTTAATCAGTTGGTTAATCGATTGATTTGTTTCTGAAAATTAGTTTTATAGCATCCAATTAAAGATTGGTAAGCAAACCAAATTCAAAATCCCAAGTTTTCATGGTAATCAAAATCTGCATAATTCTTTTAAATATTCTTTGACCAAGTCAAACATCTTTCCAAGAACAAAATAGCTGATGTGCCCAACGTCCAGAAATTTGTGCCTCTGTCTTTGGTAAAGGGGACAATTGCAGTTAAAGCTGAAGCATTGCAGTTTTGTCTCTTTGAATTTTAAAAACTTGAAATCAGTTTCTTCACCAAACCAGGTTTTGAACTTATCATTTCTCAACTTATCATCTTTCTTCTGTTTTCATATTTTCAAAATCTCCTCTCAAATCTCTGCTGCAAACATATTCATGGATGGAAAGGCTCTTTCATGACAGCGACATTGCATACATCAACCCAGTTTCAAGAATAAATCTTGGGAACAAATTTCACAAGATATGTCATTTCAATTTGATGATCGTGCTTTTGAGGATATTGTTGAATTAGTAAGATTGTAACAAGAGGAAGATTTGGGAGAATATTTGGTATGAAAACTAAACTGAAAAAATCTGTGAGAATTCATAAACCACAGTCTCTGCAAGAAGGTATGCATCTTGCAAGACTTTGCTGCAAACAAGAGTCCAATTCATAATGGTCAACTTCGGTCATTCTACAACCAGTTTGAAGCTTTAGGTGTTTGTTTCAGCAATTACCAATTCGAAAGGTTATGTGGTGACAAATTAGATCAACATAGACATAATTCTAGCTGCAGATGTCTACATACTTACATGGAATGCTGGGTGGTAATACATTGCAAATCAAAGGAATTATCAAGAAGTAGACTGTTCCTTTTTCTTATGGACACTAGGAGTACACATAATTTCATTAGTGACAAAAGGGTCAAGTTATTGGTACTGAAAACATAGCTTATCATGAATTTTTCAGTGATGGTTGCTCCTGATAATAAGTTGTTGATTACTAGGAAGTGTGAACAGATAACTTGGAGATTCAATGGACACACGTTTACATTAAATTTCTTGGTATTACCTAGCAATACATTTGGAATAATTTTAGGCATGCATTGGTTCAAGACTCTTGGTGAAATTCATTGGAATTGTGCAACTTTGATAATTCGTTTTAATCATCAAAGATCACAAGGTGATACTGTAAGGAGACAAATCTGAGTCAGAAATCCAAAGATTGAATGGAAAGCTAAAATTGGCACAGGGTATGTTTGGCAGTACAGGGATCAATTTTATACTGGTGATCTGGCATCCTTAGCAACAAACCAACAAGAGGATCTTTCAGTGATTCTAAAGGAGTTTCAGATGTTATTATGGAACCATGGCAACTGGGATGATTGAATTTATGGATTAAAAGGGTCCATTCTTATCTTATCTTTTATTGCTTATTTCTTTTGATGCTTATTTTAAATTTCTGGGTCTGTAATATTACTGGTTATATACCAGACACAATCTCTCTAGCTTTGAATTAATATAATGTAGGTTTAATTCGAATCAAACTAGCATAGATAGATTTCAACATAGATCCCTGAGAGTTTTAGCTTATACAAAATGGAATTAATCGATTAAATTGATTAAAGGAAACACGTTTCATAACAAAATAATAGATTAAAACTTCGTATCAATCGATTAAAATCTTTATAAACTAGCTTACATCAGTTAAAATAGCTAAATAAGATTTTATTCTGATTTTGATGGATCTATTAGTTAAAATTTAATCGATATAGTTGATATTATTGTTAAACATTCTTCTAGCTGATTAGTTTTACAAAATATCCACTAAGATTAGGCGTGATAAATTCGCATCAAATCTTTCTTAGTTTTCAAAACTGAGTGTTGTATTCAATAAAAAAATCTTTTAAATCGATTAAAAGAATTTATACAACATTTTTCCTTACTATTTTAATCGATTAAATGTCGAAATAATCGATTAAATGCACTTATGTTTTATATTTCAAAGTCCTTCACTGTTTTAATCGATTAAACCATTATTTCAATCGATTAAAATCATTAAACATGAACTTTTTAATCGATTTTATCCTGTTTTTAATCGATTTTTATTCTGGAAAGAAAAATTAAAGGCTTTAGTTAATGGTTGTTCTTGTAACATGCTACTAAAGCGTGATTCCCTTATCTTTACACGTGTTAATTGTATTCATTACAAACGTGTTAATGAAGATAAGTTTGAATCAACTTTGATTGATCTTTACATGAGTAAAGTATCATATTTTTCATTTTTTTCTATTTTCAAAATCTTTTCAATACATACCTATGCATTGTTTCTCTTCTGTTCCCTATTTTTTGATGAAGTCAAAAGGGGGAGAAATAGTTGCTTTTACTTTTGATCAATTTAAAGGGAGAAATAACTCTTAATTAAGGGGGAGCAACAATTTAGGGGGAGAAATAGGAAGATAATTCATTTTTTATTACTCACTAATCTGTATTATCAAGTGACTTCCTTTGCAGAGTTTTGTTTTCAAAAGTGGTGTTTGTCTTCATCAAATAGGGGGAGACTGAAAGTGATGAAGATCTCATTGAAATACTTTGGCAAAGATCTCATTGATTTGATGAAGTCAAAAGCAACTTTGCAGTGGACAAAAGTCACTAAGATAAAAGAGTAGAAGAATTAGTATGTCTTCAGCTATGCTTAGGTATAATAATTTTATCTTTTCTGCTGCATGAGGTTTCTTCACTTAAAAGATTTTGCAAAATGCCTCTAAAAATGTTTTTAACAATTAAAAACAAAGTATTTTGACAAAAGCTTTCTTAAACAAGTTTTTAACTGATACAACTTTGATAGAACCGATTAAAATTACTTAGAATGTTCAGAGAAGTGTTTTTACAGTATTTTAATCGATACAACTTGATTATAATCGGTTAAAACCACTTGGAGTTCAGGATGATCGATCAGAATACAATTATGACCTATCAAAATCAGACATGATCGATCAGAATATAATTATGACCGATCAGAATCAGATATGATCGATCAGAATTGAATTATGACCGATCAGAATCAGTTATGATCGATCAGAATTTAGTTATGACCGATCAGAACTCTTTTAATCGATTAAATCTCATTTCAATCGATTAAAACAACTTAGAAAATTTCTACACAACGTTTTAATCGATTAAAACTTATTTTTATCAGTTAAAATAACTTGAAAAGTTTTACAAGAAAGTTTTGCAGTATTTCAATCGATTGAATCACGAAACAATCGATTAAATCAACTTAGAAAATTTTTTGTAAAGTGTTTTAATTGATACAAACGTTGTCGTATCAGTTAAAACAAATCTGTTAAAGAATCAAGAACGTATTAATGGATTAAAAGAAGTTTTAACAGATTAAAACTGCACTTTTAACAGATTAAAAGAATCTTTTAACAGATTAATTAATACAGCTATTTTGAAAATCTTCTATAAAAACAGAGTTGCTTGAACTTTTTAAACATACATTGAACATCAGTTTTTATACATCCTTGAGCAATCAATCAAGCAAACTTTAGCACTCTTTTCAAGAAAGATTCGCGTCAATTTTTGAGAAGTTCTTTGAAAATCTTTCTTGAGGCAACTTGATTTCTTTTGAAGAAGAAACACTTACAGCAGAATTGCATAAACTGGTTTGAACATTCTAGTTTCTTCTTTTTCATTTCTTTACATTCTTTTTGTATTGTTTGGTGCTTCGAATTTGGGCACTGGTTTCTCTGCAGCTGAAATTTGGTTGTAGAGGTTATCAAGAACTGGAATTTGGTTCTTGGTAAAAGGTATTGTTTGGTGCCTGGAATTTGGGCACTGGGTTCTCTGCAGCTGGAATTTGGTTGTAGAGGTTATCAAGAACTGGAATTTGGTTCTTGGTGAGAGGTTAAGTGCAGGAACTGGAATTTGGTTCTTGTGGTAGATTAAGTGTAAGATTGTAAATCTGTAAAACATTTGATCTAGTGGAACCCAGCTGGAATTTGGCTGGAGACTGGACGTAGCCCTGGTATTGGGTGAACCAGTATAAAACACCGGTGATATCTTTCTTAACCTTTCTCTATTTTAATTTTGTCGCTGCATTTATATTGATTGATTGCTTTGTGATTTAAGAACAGATCTGAAATCTTATTTTTACAAATAGATAATCTGTTAATTGCGAAAAACTTTCAAAGATCAATTCACCCCCCCTCTTGATCTAAAACTACTTTTTAACATCCACCTTCTTCAATTGTCTACTAGTCCCCTCCATTTTCTAAAACCAAAATGCATGTTTTATGAAAATGATGCTTATTGGATGAATGTGAGTGTTTATTTTCTGTTTATCATGTTTTGTATGATATTTGCGTTTTTTTTATTGAAAATAAACTACTTATATGAATGAGTGTAATATTTTTGAACAAGGTCCCATTTATTGTTTTAAAATTGAGAAAAGGAAAGAAAATTTTATGGGATTTTTATTTTTATTTTATAGCCTTTTATCTCTTATGTCGGAACTGCATGTCTACTTAGCTTACAAAGAACCTGAAACCAAGCTAGCTAAAAGGCAGACTGTCCGAGATAAAATATGGCTTTTATGCGAAAAATATTTAGCGTCCCTTATCTCTTCTGTCGAAACTGCGTGGCTACTTAGCTTACAAAGAACCTGAAACTAGGCTAGCTAAAAGGCAGACTGTCCGAGATAAGGGCGTTTATTGCAAAATGTTTTTTGAGGTTTTTCTGTTGTTTGGTTATGCTATGCAACAGACAAATGCAACAAACGTATGTACACACAATTTGATCATCCACGAACAGGCGAGAAGTCGTTTTTAATCACGAGGTAGGGTTTTCCTGCAGAAAAGTGCATTGGCGAAGGTAGGTTCTAACTGTTCTCACCAAGGCTAAGGCCCCAAGGTGCCCCCATTATAGGGTCCCCACTCTCCAGCCTTCTGACCATGCTTAGCACTAAGGCCATAGTCAGTCTTTGTGCCAAAAGAGGAAGGTTATCACCTTGAGTGGTGGTTTCCGATCACACTGGTGGGCACAAGGCCATCACTACAGCGAACCGTACCTGCCACCCACTCCCTATGGATTTCTCACTTGCCCCCGGGTATAGAGGGAACTGTAGTGTGCAAGGGTTTGTGTATAGTTTGTATTTCAAACAATTGCGTAAGTATAAACAAACAACAGTTATTAAAGCCAAGCAATAAAACATGTTATAATACAAGGTAGGGTAAAAGCGTAATTTTCTTGGTTTATTTATTTTTAAGCTGGCCCATCACTAAATGGGATCAACTCTCTAGGCTTCCCCAGCGGAGTCACCATCTGTCGCCACCGTCAAAACGAGGCGGTCGGAGCGACACGATGGTTCTGACTTTCCGTTTTTCGCGTTTTTCATTGGTGGTTACAACGCCTTTAGGTTGTCCGATAACAGGGCTGAACCTAGGGGCGAGGTTTTCGAAAGGGCGCTCTTGGATGTCCGATAACCGGGCTAATCCAAGAGCTAGTTTTGAAGGGTTCTCTGGAGTCGCCACCGATGTTTTTACCGGAAACATCGGAAAAGGGGTTAAAAGGCGTTGGTTTTCAAAAAATCAACTTTAGTCATTAGAACCAGAATTGGGTAAGGGAGTTAGTTACGCGTAAAGGAAGTGTTAGTTCCTTTACGACGCCCCTTTTGGCTTCCCTATGATAGGCCAGCTTATTTAAATGATTAAACCGGAAAAATACGCTTTTACCCTTTTATTTGCGGAATTTAAAGATTATGACTACATGGCCCTAGATCTATTGCATAATTGAAATAAAGCGGTAAAAGAGAGAGAGAGAGAGAGAGAGTGTAGAAACCTCTGAGGCACGCTTTCTATTAGTTCTTTTAAAAAAATAGGGTGCTTTGCAGCAGCCCTTCACTCTACACAGCGTCGGAAACCTCTCGAAACGCTCAAAACACTCTTAGAAACGCTCAGAAACTCCGGAAATGCTTCAGAGGAATTCTAGAGAGAGAATTTGAAGAGATTTCTAGAGAGAAGGAGGAAGAACTGTGTGAAATGAGGGGAATGGGGGCCCTATTTATAGGGATTCGCGCCTATCAGGTCGAGACGGTGGTCTCGTCTGACAAGGTCGAGATGGCGGTCTCGCCAATCGAGACGGCGGTCTCGCCATTTGCGCAAGGCGAGACGGCGGTCCCGAATCTGGGACGGTGGTCTCGACCTTAAAAGGCGAAAATCCTTATTTCTGCGCTAAAAATCCCTCCTATCCTAGTATGGGGCCTAATAGTCTTTCCTAGTGGCTTCTTAGGCTTCATCCATCTTTGAAAAGGAGGTCTTCTAGTCTTTATTTTGAGGCTGGGCAAGATTTGGGGTCTACAGGCGTGTTCAACGTTAGGTTCCTCTTCCTCTTCTTGGTGAGAGGCTTGTCCACTCTGAGGACCCTCCTTGTGGAGACTTTGCTGACGCATCATTTCCATCATTTGAGCCATTTGCTCTTTCAGCGTATTAAGCTCAGTGGTGAGCTTTCGGTTTTGTTCTTCTAATTACTCCATCTTTTTAGCTTTTTGAGCACGAGTGAGGACGGGCGGAAGACCAGCCACTTTCTAAATGATTTTAAAGATTTTTATTATAGCTTTTTATTTCAAATGATTAGTGTGAGATAGATATGTCTTTAGACAATAGCTTTGGTATCCTCTTAAAAGCCTGGGTACCATACCCACCTCAGTGTGATGGCTTCTCTTTTTCAAAGGTTGCAAACACACCTTAGTGCACTTATCTCTTCTAGGAAGGTTATAAATACACTTGGGTCTCTTTCGCTATTGTCTAAGGATATCTAATGCATCCTAGAATGAATGTGTTTATGTATGAGAGATTTTATTATAATGATGTTTATGCATGCTTTTCTTAGTGCATTTATTTTCTCTCGGTTTTTTCTTATGAAATGATGTTGTATAAATGATACAACTTTGCCAAGAATCTTTTTATTGTAAGAGTTATTTTTATTGGTTTTAAATTGTTTTTTTTATATAACCCTTTATCTCTTCTGTTGGTCAACGTGGCTACTTAGCTTACAAAGAACCTGAAACCAAGCTAGCTTAAATGAAGACTGTCCGAGATAAAGTTGTTTTATTCTTATCACTTTTATGGTTTTTAGGATTTTTCCTATTTTTGTTTGTTCTATGATTACCCTATGCTAATGCATCAATACAAATGCAGCAAATGAATGCACACACAATTCACTCATCCATGAGCAGAGCCACGCTTATTTAATCACGAGGTAGGGTTTTTGTGCAGAAACGTGCTTGGTTAAGGTGGTTCTAAACTGTTCTCACCAAGGCCAAAGGTCCCCAAGGTGCCCCCATTATAGGGACCTCTTAATCTTTCAGTCTTTGGATCATGCACGGAACTCTATGTCGACATCCTTGGACCAAAAGAAGAGAGTTATCACCTTGAGTTGGTGGTTTTCCGACAACGGTTGTAGCCCCGTGTGCCAACAAGCCGGTCGTATCTGCCACCCACTCCCTATAGGTATTCACTCTTGCCCCCGGGTATAGAGGGATTGTAGTGTGCAAGGGTTTTTGTGTACAGTTTATATTTCAGACAATTTGCAGAAAATAATCATACAGCAGTTATTAAAGCCATACAATAAAATATACAACGGAGGGTAAAGGCGTAATTTCAAATCTTTACTTAGTTTAAATTTATCCGTCACTAAATGGGATCAACTCTCTAGCTTCCCTAGCAGAGTCACCATCTGTCGCCATCGTCCGTTCCGATGTCTAGGGACATCTCGAACGTTTATGCGAGCGGTCGCGAAAAGATGGTTTAGACTCGCGTTTGTTTAAAAATGTGTTCATTGCTCCCGAGGTGCTCAACAACTGAACTATCCTCTAATAAAAGCAAGGTTTTCGTAAAAGGGTTCTTATGGAGTCGTCACCAATGTTTTGACCATAAACATTGGAAAAGGATAAAAAGGCGTTGATTTTAAGAAAAACCAAACTTGGTCATTATAAATAGAGTTAGGTAAGGGAGTTAGTTACGCGTGGGGAAGGTGTTAGCACCCCCACGACGCCCCTTTCGGGTTCCCTATGACGGATTAATTCATAAGGTAAAGATTAAGAGAAATTACACTATTACCCTATTTTATTATACAATATTAAAAAATGGCTATCTACATGATTCTATTTTCTATTGCATACATAAAGCAGTAAACGAAGCAATAAAAGAGAAGAGAAGTGAAAAGAACCTCCGTAGCAAGCTTTTTATTACAATTCTTCAACTGTGAGGATGCGTTTTGGCAATCCCCCGCACTACAAAGACTCTCCCCCCCGTATACAGGACTGACTCTACTAAAACATTAAGAAGAATCGAATGTCGGAAGAAACTTCCTTAACCGATTGTTACCTTATAGGCAATCAGAGAGATCATTTGAAAGAGGGAGAGAAGAGAGGAGTGAGGTGTGTCTAAAAACGCTCAAATGAGCTCCTATTTATAGTTTTTTCAGCCTGGCAGCTCGGGACGGCCGTTTGGGGTGCAGAAAACATGGACCGCCATCTGCAAAGGTTGGGACGACCGTCTGGGATCTGGGACGGCCGTCCCAAGTGTCAAATTTGAGTGGGACGACTGTCTGGCCTGTCTGGGACGGCTGTCCTGGCTTCTGGGACGGCTGTCTCGAGTGTTTTGGCCAAATTGTGTTTTGGGACTCCTGGGAAGCTATCTTTTCTTCAGACGGAAGGCGATTGATGCTGATAGACGTCCACCGAAGCTTCATCTTCAGATAGAAAGTCTTCTGGTCTTTATTGAGAGGCCGGGCAAAATTAGGGAAACCCGAAATTCCAAATTAATCCCATATCTAGAGCATATTCGCGACTTGATTTCGAGGCTGAAAAGCATCACTTTCGAGTATATCCCTCAGGAAGATAATCAATTCGCAGATGCCCTCACTACTTTGTCGTCCATGTTCTCTTTAGATCAAGAGCATGAGACGCCGACTATTCAAATCAAGCTGCATGACAAACAAGCTTTTTGCATGATAGTAAATAGCGAGCAAGACAAAAACCTTTGGTCTCACGACATTAAGCGATACCTCACGAAGGGTGAGTATCCTGAAGGAATCAGTGATAATGACAAAAGGACCATCCGGAAGAGGGCCACAAGGTTTGCATTGATTGGAGAAACCCTTTATAAAAAGAATTTCGACTCCACTTTGTTAAGGTGTGTGGATCACAAGGAGGCTCAAACTCTGATAAAGGAGATTCATAAAGGAGCTTTTGGGACCCACGCACCTGAGCATGTCATGGTAAAGAAGATCCTAAGGGCAGGGTATTTCTGGTCCACAATAGAAGGTGACTGTCGTCAATATGCTAAAAGATGTCACAAGTGTCAAGTCTATGCCGATAATGTGGATGTTCTACCCGTACCTCTCAACATCTTGGTCACACCATGGCCATTTTCCATGTGGGGTGTCGCCGCCATCAAAACGAGGCGGTCGGAGCGACGCGATGATTTTGACTTTCCAATTTTCGCGTTTTTATTGGTGTGGTTACAACTCCTTTAGGTTGTCCGATAACCGGGCTGAACCTAGGGGCGAGGTTTTCAAAAAGGTGCTCTTGGATTGTTTGATAACCAGGCTAACCCAAGAACTGGTTTTGAAGGGTTCTTCTGGAGTCGCCACCGATGTTTTTACCGGAAACATCAGAAAAGGAGTAAAAAGGCGTTGGTTTTTCGAAAAACCAACTTTGGTCATTAGAACTAGAGTTGGGTAAGGGAGTTAGTTACGCGTAAGGGAAGTGTTAGTTCCCATACGATGCCCCTTCCAAGTTCCCTATGATAGGCCAACTACTTTGAATAAATAAACCGGTGAAAATACGCTTTTACCCTTGTCGCCGCCGTCAAAACGAGGGCGGTCGGAGCGACGTGATGGTTTCGACTCTCTTGATTTTCGCGTTTTTTATTGGTGGTTACAACGCCTTTAGGTTGTCCGATAACCGGGCTGAACCTAGGGGCGAGGTTTTCGAAAGGGTGCTCTTGGATTGTCTGATAACCGGGCTAATCCAAGAGCTAGTTTTTGAGGGTTCTCTGGAGTCGCCACCAATGTTTTTACCGGAAACATCGGAAAAGGAGTTTAAAAGGCGTTGGTTTTCGAAAAAACCAACTTTGGTCATTAGAACCAGAGTTGGGTAAGGGAGTTAGTTACGCGTAAAGGAAGTGTTAGTTCCTTTACGACGCCCCTTTCGGGTTCCCTATGATAGGCCAGCTATTCTGTTGATAAATAAACCGGAAAAATACGCCTTTGCCCTTTTATTTTTGCAGAATTTAAAGATTACGACTACATGGCCCTAATGTCTATTGCATAATTTAAATAAAGCAGTAAAAGGTAGAGAAAGAGAGTAGAGACCTCCGAAGCAAGCTTTCTATTTAATTCTTTAAAAATAGGGTGCTTTGCGGCAGCCCTTCACTCTACATGGCGTCAGAAACCTCTCAAAACGCTCTAAAAAACACTCTAAAGACACTCAGAAGCTCCGGAAATGCGTCGGAGGGATTCTAGAGAGAGAAACTCTTGATGTGACATGAGAGAGAGTGAGAAAACTATGAGAAATGAGGGGAAGGGAGGCCCTATTTATAGGGATTCGCGCCTGTCAGGTCGAGACGGCCGTCTCGCCATTTCAGACGGCTGTCTCGCCTTGCAGGAATGGCAAGACGGCGGTCTTGCCAAACGAGACGGCGGTCTCGCCTTTCGCAGGTGGCGAGACGGCCGTCTCGCCAAATGAGACGGTCGTCTCGCCAAATGAGACGGCGGTCTCGCCACTTGCGCTAGGCGAGACGGCGGTCTCGAATTTGAGACGATGGTCTCGACCCTAAAAGGCGAAAATCCTTATTTTTGTGCCAAAAATCCCTCCTATCTTATTATGGGGCCTAATAGTCTCTCCTAATGGCTTCTTAGGCTTCGTCCATGTTCGGAAAGGAGGTCTTCTGATCTTTATTGTGAAGCCGGGCAAGATTTGGGGTCTACAACTGCCCCCCCTTTACCCGACCAGTCGACTGCTGGCCTTTTGTGCCAAGGAGATCAACTGGAGGGTAAAGGAGTTGACCCTCTTGCCCGGTTGTCCTTCAGATGTTCCATCTTGCAGTGGTTGATCTTCTGGGGAAAACTTTGTATTCGTGCACTTCCGGGATACTCCTTCTGACGGTAGCCGATCCCTTCGGTGGACACGTGGTAGAACCTCAGGATACTCCTTCTGACGGTAGCCGATCCTTCGGTTGATGAGTATAAACCCCCCATCAGGCTGGTAGTTGCAGTCCGCTGTGTGTTGGACTGGATGGGTATGAACCCCCCATCAGGCTGGTAGTTGCAGTCCGTTGTGTGTTGAACTGGATGGGTATGAACCCCCCATCAGGCTGGTAGTTGCAACTTACTGATCCGGCTCGAGCGCAGATCAGGCGCACTCGCCTGCGCGGGTTGATAGGTATGAACCCCCTATCTGGCTGGTACAGTCCGTTGCGTAGGACTGGTGGTAGTGGCGGCTTACTGCTCGGGTGGCTCATGCGCCGGCTGTTGAGATGTACTTTTTGTTGATTTTCTTTGGAGATGTTGTCTTCCGGTCTGCTCCGGGGATTTTGTGGGTGTTCATCCAGCTTGCTTTGTTTGCTGGGGATTCTTTGATTTTGATCTTTTGTGGTGATCACCCGACTCTTGCTAGCTGGTCGGATAATTTTTGTTTGTTTGTTCGACTCCGCCTTGGTTGTCGAAACTTTTTCGGTTGAGGTGATGGCTTGTCTTAATCCTGCCTTTTTCTCGCGGTTTTATCTCTTTTTTCTCACGATTTAGGATTTTGGCTTTTTTTTTTTAGCGTACGTCTTTTTACTCTTAGTTTTTTTGTTACGCTGACTTTTGGAAAGAATGGCAAAGAATTGTATGAAATAAAATCTTTATTCATAAAAATTTTATTACAGCCACTTATTTTTACAAACACTGTCCCTAAGGGCTATCTTCTGGAGATGATCCAGGGTGAGGGAATTGCTGGTATAGATGTTCCCGGAATTCCGCTTGCTCCCGGGCTTCATCATGGTATTCTTGCTGGAAGGTCGTCCAGTCTTGTCACATTTCCTGCTGGTATCGGTATATCGTCTCCAGCCGGGTGTCGAAGGCTTCCTGCCTTAGGGACATCTGCTCTTGCCGCGTTGACATCTGATCGAATTGCTGGTGGAGATCGTTGATGTTGCGATTCAGGCCAGCAAAGTCGTTCGTGTACTGCGGGGGTTGTTGGTGCTGATGTGGCTGCTGGAAGTCGGGAGGCGTGGGGAGATCATGCATCGCCACGATGTCCTGGAGGTCCAGCGCGAAGTCCGGGGAGGGATGAAGGACCAACTGGGTCCCTCGGCGCATCAGCATCCCCATGCTGACCAGGATCGATCCATTGATGGACTCGGATCGGAGGCTAGGGGCCAGTTCTTCTCAGCCGGTGCATCCCCATTTTTCTGCCAGGGGAGTGATAAGAGGAGCCACGAGGATGGCTCCCACTGGTCTACTCCCGAAGTCCTTAAGGGCCCTCAGGAAAAAGTAGCCAGGGTTGCAGCGCCGCCTCTGGCTCATGCAATAAAGTACAAAGAGGTCCGGGAGGGTTACCTTACCCTAACTCTCCTTCCTCCCGTGGACAGTCCTAGCCAGCAGCTTGTGGCAAATTCGGAGGGCTGGAGGGAGCGCAGAACCCTTCATCAACGTGGGTAGCGTGGGCGCCCTGGTGAGCTCCTGCCACATCTCGGCGGCGGTGAGGCTGGCGGGGCGGCTGCAGATGGCCTCCCGGTATCCCCGAGTGAGTACGTCCTCGGGTTGGACGAATCCAATGCTCACATTGAATTCGTCGAGGGTGGTGGTCCGGTATTCCCCACCCATGAAGTAGCTCACCATCTTGGTGGGTGGCAGGCCCAGGACCATGGAGGGAGCCTCGGCGTACGAGATGGAGGCCAAGAACTCCAGTACCGCTTGAGGGTACACGTGGGTAGGTGGGGGCTGCAGCAAGAATCCCCGCCCAATACTGTCTATGTGGGTCAGGACATCGTCCTCCCACCCGAACTCGGCGAGGATGCTGAAGTCGAGCCTGAACATGGGGTGCCACGAATAATCCCGAATGTGCTCGAGGCGGGCCTAGTGTTGCGGCGACAACTGAGTGGGGTCTTGAGGGGCTGGTGCCAATGAGCTACTGGCACCGGCAGTGCCTCTTCTCTTCCTGGAGGGGTTTCCACGGAACATATTGACCCGGAAGTGTTTGGAAGTGGTAGATTTGAGAGTTGGAGGTTCCAGAGTGTAGGAGAGTTGTGAGGAACCCCTCCCATCGCACCCCTATATATAGGGGAAAAATTTGGGTTGAGACCATCGTCTGGGAAGTCGAGACGACGATCTCGATTTTTCGCATGTCGAGACGGCTGTCTGGGTTCTCGAGATGGCGGTCTCGACTTTGGGTTCAAACGAGACGGTTGTCTCGCCAAGCGAGACGGCGGTCTAGATTTTGCCTAAGTCGAGACGACGGTCTCGTAGGTCGAGACGGCGGTCTCAATCTGCTGGGGACCGAGACGGCGGTCTGGAAATCCCAGACGGCCGTCTCGAATTTTCGGTTATTTATTATTATTATTATTATTATTTTTTATTAAGAAAATAGGAACTGATTCAAAAACATTTTATGCATGCAATGTTTTTATGTTTGATGTCCTATAATGCCTACTTTAGTTAATTTTTCAGAAGGATTTAACCGACGTGTCTTGTTGCGTCGAATGCCCTCTGATTTGCCGTGTTTACTCTTGGGTGTACCATGCCGGACTTCTTGTGACCGAAGGATAATTTCTTTTCTTCTTTTTCCTTTTTTGTAGAGCACTCTTTGCCATGTAGTGTTTCTTTTTCTCCACTCTAGGGGTTTCAATCCTCTTGTTGACTATACGCCTCCATATTCCCAAATTAATTATTAGAATATTGTTGTGAGGGTCAAGAGAAAAGAAGTAAAGAGGTAAAAATCAATGGTTTGTGTTTTAGAAGGTTGATTTTTATTTAGAAAGTGGTTTTGGTAAGCATGGCTGGCTTAGGGTTAAGCTTAGGTGTTTAGGCTTCGTCTAAGCAAACGTTTTCCTTTTTTTTTTATTTGCGCCTTTTGGTTTTGTTCTCATTGCTTTTAATGGCTAGCTGATTTCCCTAGAACGCCCTTTGGGTTTTCGAACTAGGATACTGTGTTTTGGCCCTAACTTTTGTCTAGGTTCCTTCTTTTGGTATTTTTTTAGGGAATCCCAGCGGACCTTATTTTGTAACCCTAACTTTTGCCTAGGCTACCCTTTATTGTTGTTCGGGTATCCTACCGGGTCGACCCTATCTTTTGCGTAGCCCCCTTTGTGGGTTTCCTACCGGGTATTCTGCCCTTTTTCTTTTTGGCCTTTGGCTTCTATGGGCTTTTCTTTTGTTTTGTGTCTTTATTTTTTGTTCACAATATTGGCGAAGCATGACTTTCTTTTATGGTGAGGTAAGGTCTTATTTTTATGTGCTTCTAATCAACTAGCTTGACTGTAATGGCAACGGTGAATGTTGATTATTTGGATGCGCTTTTTATTCTTCTTCCCTTTTTTTTCGTTTACTTAGACAGGGTTATTTATGAGGTCTAGTAAAAAATAGAAAGAAGAGAAGCAAATTGTAAGAAGTATTCTTATTTAATTAATAAGGGAATATGTGCCCTAAAATGCCCGGGGGTCGGGCTCGCCCCGGGGGATAATCTCTAACAATCATGGGGTTTACATCCCTTAAATGAAGAAAAAGATCTCCTAATGACTAGGGTAGCTCTTGACGCTTGCACCCCTCCTCTTTGGAAAATCTGCTTGAGTGTGCGGAGGGGAGACTTCCCTTTTCTTCTTTCCGCTTGGCCCTTGGTAGGGTCATATCCTAGGCTGTAGACCCCTAATTTTGCCCGGCCTCTCAAAATAAAAGGCTAGAAGAACTTCGCCCGAGGATGGAGTTCATCCGGCTTCCCAAAACCGAGAAAAGACCTCCTACAACAAGACGGAGCTCACCCATTCACGCAATAAATACTAAAGAGACTTCCTACAGAAAGATAAAGCTCGCCCGACATCTTAGTGAAGGCCAAGAAGACTTCCTATATGAAGATAAAACTTCAACGGACACACATCGGCATCAATCTACGTCCGAAAACGGCAAGGAAAGCTTCCCGGGGTCCCAAAACGCGAAAACTGGACAAAACAGGCCGGGACCACGGTCCCAAAAGTGGGACGGCCGTCCCAAACCCAGTTTAAGTGGGACGGCCGTCCCGGCCTTCCTGGGGGTCCCGTTCTGTGTAAATTTGCCATTTGGGACGGCCATCCCAGTCCAGACGGCCGTCCCAAAGTGCGCCAGCTGCGAAAAACTATAAATAGGAGACTCATTTGCCACTTTTTCACACCACAGACACTCCAGAGAGCTCTGAAACACTTTAGAGCACTTGTCTACTTCTCTCCCTCTCTCGAATGATCTTTCCGATTGCCTTAAATAGGTAACAATCGGTTAAGGAATTATATTCCGGCATTTGATTCTTCTTTAAATTTTTAGTAGAGTCGATCTTGTATTGGTGAGGAGAGACTGTGTAGAAAGAGGGGTTGCCAAAACGCATCCTCACAGTTCGAGATTCTCAATATAAAGCTTGCTACGGAGGTTCTTTTCAATTCCCTTCTCTTTTATTGTTTTATTTATTGTTTTATTGTTTTATTTAGCTTTATTATGTCATGTAGAATAGGATCGTGTAGATAGCTACTTTTATATCTCTTTTATTGCTTTATTTAGCTTTATTCATCATTTTATGCATGCAACATAGAATAAAATCATGTAGATAGCCATTTAATATTATGTAATAAAATAGGGTAATCGCGTAATTTCTCGTAGTCTTTACTTAAATGAATTAATCTGTCATAGGGAACCCGAAAGGGGCGTTGTGGGGTGCTAACACCTTCCCCACACGTAACTAACTCCCTTACCCAACTCTGGTTATAATGGCCAAGTGCGGTTTTTCTTAAAATCAATATTTTTTCCTTTTCCAATGTTTATGGTCAAAACATTGGTGGCAACTCCATAAGAACCCCTTTTCGAAAACCTTTTAAAACAAAAACGCGAGTCTAAACCATCTTTTCGCGACCGCTCGCATAAACGTTTCGAGACGTCCCCCGGACGTCAGAAAGGGACGGCGACGACAGATGGCGACTCCACTGGGGACCCCTTTTCGAAAACCTTTTAAAACAAATACGCGAGTCTAAACCATCTTTTCGCGACCGCTCGCATAAACGTTTCTAAGACGTCCCCCGGACGTCGGAAAGGGACGGCGGCGACAGATGGCGACTCCACTGGGGAAGCTAGAGAGTTGATCCCATTTAGTGACAGATAAATTCAAACTAAGTAATGATTTGAAATTACGCCTTTACCCTCCGTATGTTTTTACTGTATGGCTTTAATAATTGCTGTATGATTATTTCTGCAAATTGTTTGAAATATAAACTGCACACAAAAACCCTTGCACACAACAGTCCCTCTATACCCGGGGGCAAGAGTGAATATCTATAGGGAGTGGGTGGCAGATACGATCGGTTAGTTGGCACACGGGGCTACTACCGTTGTCGGAAAACCACCAACTCAAGGTGATAACTCTCTTCTTTTGATCTAAGGGTGTCACCACGGAGTTCCGTGTATGACCCGAGGATTGAAAGATTGAGAGGTCCCTATAATGGGGGCACCTTGGGGACCTTTGGCCTGGTGAGAACAGTTAGAACCACCTATACCAAGCACGTTTCTGCAGGAAAACCCTACCTCGTGATTAAATAAGCGTGGCTCTGCTCGTGGATGTATGAATTGTGTGTACATACGTTTGCTGCATTTGTATTGATGCATTAGCATAGGGTAATCATACAACAACAAAAAAATGAAAAAAACAAGTTAAAATCATAAAAATACCTTTATTATAAAAAAAAAATTATTAATAAAAGTCTCATCACCTTTTCTTCATCAAAAATAAAAAAGGAAGAAAATAGGACTCTCTTCATCAAAATCCATAAACATTCATATAGATAAGTTTTCTTTTCGAAAAAAAAACCAAGTACTACCATGAATCATATTAGGAACAAAACATGATAATACTTAGAAAAACAAACACTTGCATACACGCATTTACAAAAGCTCATCCTCATATCATGCATTTTCATTTCTGTCAGACAATGGAGGGATCCAGTAATAGACAGTTAAAGAAAGTGGGAATCCTTCTATGCCGTGTAGAGAAGTTAAGGCATTTGTGTACGTATATGCCGCCAGAGGTCTATGCTAACTTTGAGAAGTCTTACGGAAGAATTCTTGACCTCCTGAAAATCGGCATTGATCCAATATTCGTTAGAGCATTGGTCCACTTCGGAATCCCGATTTACATCTGCTTCGAATTCTCGCAGTTTGATTTGGTACCAACCTTAGAAGAATACGAACTCATGGTTAGATGGCCTCGGTCGGTTGGGGTTTATGTCTGCTCGAGGAGAATATACGGTCGTGAGTAAGGTTGCTACTATTATACGACTGCCTCCTCATCAATCCACCCTAGAGGGAAAAGGAAATATCGAGAGGTTGGAAAATGGCTATAATAGAAGACCACTTAGTCTCTTTAGTCGAAAAGAAGGACTGGTCTACATTCAACAAGACTCTAGCATTAGCAATGTTCGGAATCGTATTATTCCCATTCCATGCGAACATCGTGGATCATGCTTGCAATGGACGCATTCTTTGCCTGGGATGTATATTCAAAGAGTCCTATACCTGCAATCCTTGCTGATACCCTGCTTTCTATAGAATTTTGCCGACGAGAGACAGGGAAAAACACTCGGATGTTGTACTTCACTTGCTATATGTATGGGGTGTTACTCACTTTTACGCCTCAAGTCACATGGGCGTATTTCACGACCCTTTAAGAAGTTTCTCAAAAATCCCTCTTCAACATCGTCAAGCTTTAGAGTGGAAAGCCGAGTTAGAAAATTGGAGCATAGAGCATGTATCTTGGGTTTGCCCTTGGTTCGAGCCGGTTATATTCCGGTACGATGCGGAGATTACCCGAGCATACCACTTCTAGGTCTCGGAGGTTGTATAACCTACTCTCCTAAAATGGCTATGAGACAACTTATGAGAACTCAGACCGCACCAACTCAAGAAGAGCTCAGAGAACTGAGTCTATGCCACTATTCCCATAGCTTTGAAGAAATATCTGTTGTCCGGAAAGCATGGGAAAGACCAGTCTACATGGGGGATAAAGAACTCGGAAAGGCTCAGATATCTACATCCCGCGAATACGAGGAATGGAGGAAAAATAGAGGGATACCCCAACCATCTGTTACAATCACTACAACTTTAGTGAATGAAGAGCTGCAATTACAAGTCAATGCCTTAAATAAAAAGGTTGAAGTCATGGAAGCTCAGCTAAGAAGCTTCGAAGGAAAAGAGCAAGAGACAACCCTTATAATAGATGGTCTAAAAAGACAATGTAAAAAGAAGGACCATGAGATAGAGCTTCTCAAGAATGATTATGCTGACTACCAAGAAGAAGCTAGACAAGCATTGAAAATGCCAAGGCTTGAGCAAGATAGTCTATTCCGGGACATGAGCGATGAAATAACACACCTTGAGAACACGCTTGCAGAACAGGCAAGAACGATCAAGCTAATACAGAATGACCTAGCGAATACTCGGTCAGAAGCACAAAAATGGTGGGAAACCGCTGAAAAATACAGAAAAGACCTAGAGGAGTTACGTGAAAAAGAAAAAGATGGATTAGCTCAATATAGTCAACTACTCCGTGAAAAGGACCAAATGATAGAGAGGTCTGATCAACAGCATGCCTTGATCGTTCATCAAGAAGAGAAGATAAAAGAGGCTCATCGATATAGTGAAGATATGAGCCGGGCAGTATCTGAGCAAATCAAAACGCTCAGAAATCACGTGATAACAGCTGAAGATGAATTACGGAGAAAGCCTAATTTACCTATAGGATTCTTCAAGCTTTTTCGCTTTTGTCAACATTTGCTTCAAAGCATTGTATAGAAGGATTTACACTTTCTAATAAAAAGATTTTTTCCCTTAAATTGTCTATTGCATTCATAAATTGCATACATTCACATATCCCTCCTCATTTTAATAAATAAAGATAATAAAAAGAAAGGATTAACTGATGTGCGTTCCACGAACCAGAAAAATGGAAAAGAAGCCTTTCGTCATCAAAATTTCTACAACGGTCAATAAATCCGAAGATGATAACAAACAAGCACCGTTAATCATTCCAATCAATAAAAGGGAAGAAGCAATAACGCCTTTACGCTTATTTGTACCGCGTCCTTTCCCTTATAAATCAAATAAAGCTGTACCTTGGAGATACTCAGAAGAATCACCAGTCAATCAAGACATCTCCAACATAGCCGGTATTGGGGGCATGACAAGAAGTGGAAGAATATATTCCCCCAAGGAAATTCAAGATAATACTCCTAAAGAGAAGGCAAAAAATAAGGCCGAAGAAGAAAAGGAATCCAAGGAGGAGACAGATGAGCTACTCCAGTACATAAGACAAAGTGAGTACTCTATTATTGATCAACTCAATCGTACTCCAGCAAAGATAACTTTGTTATCACTCATCATGAGTTCGGAACCACATCGAAGCGCACTATTAAAAGTTTTGAATGAATCATTCGTTCCACATGCAATATCCCAAGACAAGTTTGAAGGAATTATCGGTAATATCACAGCTAATAATCACCTTACTTTCACAAATGAAGAACTCCCTTTAGAAGGGTCCAATCACAACAAGCCCTTGCATATTTCCGTTAAATGCAAGGAATATCTCATTTCCAAAGTTCTTGTGGATAATGGGTCATCCTTAAATGTCATGCCTAAAAGCACACTCGACAAGATAACAGTGCAAGGAGCCCACATGCGCCCGAGTAATACAATAGTTCGAGCCTTTGACGGATCAAGACGTGAAGTAGTAGGAGAGATTAGTCTACCAATCCAAATTGGACCTACTATCTTCAACATAGACTTCCACGTGATGGATATCACACCAGCATACAGTTGTCTCCTTGGTAGACCTTGGATTCATAGCGCTAAGGCAATACCTTCAACGCTCCACCAGAAAGTCAAGTTTGTGACAAATGATAAACTGGTCACAGTTCAAGCTGAAGAAGACTTTCTAATAAGCAAACCATCTATCCAACCATATGTGGATGCGGCTGAAGAGGCTCTTGAAACATCTTTTCAAGCTCTCGAAATTGCCAATATCGAAAGACTCCCTAGTAGCATGAGGGTGGCCCAGATGATGAAAAGATATGGATATCGCCCAGGACAGGGGCTCGGAAAGAACGCTCAAGGGACAAGAGAGCCACCAGATTTCAAAGATAA
Organism: Sphenostylis stenocarpa; assembly: GCA_963425845.1. Lineage (NCBI taxonomy): Eukaryota > Viridiplantae > Streptophyta > Magnoliopsida > Fabales > Fabaceae > Sphenostylis > Sphenostylis stenocarpa. Next base: position 71,758,252 of record OY731400.1, read on the forward strand.
TCCGTTAAGGTATGGATTAGGGTATGACCCTACAAAAGATCAAACCATACGAAGAACAGGGAGGTTTTACCCCTCGAAGATGGTATTCCGAAAAGGAGGGGTACTAGCGCAAAGGGTAGCGTTAGTCATTAAGTGTCCGTCTTCCGATTCTAAGGGATGTAAATCTAATGACTATTAGAGATCACTCCTCGGGGTTTGCCCGTCCCCCGAGCATCTTTAGGGCACACATTTCCCTGAAATTACAAAAGAATGTTATTCTTACTATCTGCTTCTTTTCTTGCTAAATGTATCTATACCCCATTTTAATAAACAAAGTTTAGATAAATGTTTTGTTCCAAATGCGTCCAAATAAGTAAAGCGCCGCAAAGCAAAGTCAAAATAAATTGATTAACTCGAAACACATATAAAATTCATCTTGATAAAATCAAGTTTTGACAAATGTTGTGCAAAAAATATATACGCATACAAAAAAGAAAGCCCGTCAAGGTCAAAGACCAAGACAAGAAAATAAAAGGGCAAAATACCCGGCAGGAAACCCACAAAGGGGGCTGCGCAAAAATTAGGGTAAACCCGGCAGGAGACCCGAACAATAATAAAGGGTAGCCTGGGCAAAAGTTAGGGTTATTAAAAGTCCGCTAGGTATTCCCAAAAAAAAAATAAATAAATAAATAAATACAAAAAGGAAACCTAGACAAAAATCAGGACATAAGCACAACATCCTAGACTGAAAACCTGAAAGGGCGGCCTAGGGAAGTTAGTCAACCACAAAAAAGCGCCATAAATCAGTAAACAACGACGCCACGTTATAAGAGCAAAACGTTTTGTCTAAACTAGCCTAAACACCGAACCAACCCTGGCCAGCCATTCTTACAAAAACCTTCATTACAAAAATATCACTCTAAAACACAAACCTTTGCAATAAATCCTTTTCCTTCTCTTCTCTTGACCATTTCACTAAAGCATTCAAGTAATAAAGGGGAATGTGATAACATAGTGATCAATAGGAAGGTTGAAATCCCTAAGGAAAGGAAGGAGGGCATTGACATGGCAGTTGCTCTACGAACGGAAGATCACTCTTCGACCATAGCAAAGGAAATTCCAAGACGGTAAATCAGTACAGCTAAGCTTGTTATCCAAGAAACAGGACGATGTTAAGGCACAACACCAAGAATGCGCCCAAAATCAAAGCACATCAGTTAAAACTTTCGAAATATCAACTGAAATAGATCATAGGATGCATATCATGAAGCATTACATGCATTAAAGCATAGATGAAGGGAATCCTATCTTCAATTTCATCAAAAAACACGAAAATTAACTCAAAAAAATCAAAAACCCACTTAAGAAGCTTGGGACGGCCGTCCCAAAGCCCAGACGGCCGTCCCAAGTGTCATTTTACGTTTGGGACGTGCGTCCCAGGAGGGGGTCCCAGCATGCCCATTTTTGCCATTTGGGACGGCCGTCCCAACCCAGACGGCCGTCCCAAACTCCCCTGCGCGGCCTATATATGTGGGGCGCAGATTTGAGCTTTGGCACCTCATTCCAAGCTTTCTATCTTGCTTCTTCTCCCTTTCTACACATTTCTAGCATTCTTAAGTAAGTATTACCTACAATGGAGCACGGAGAAGCCTCGTCCGAAGAAAACGCACTAGGACTCGCTGCTAGAAGAGCTCCCGCCACCGGTATGATGATGCAGAAGCACACCAACAAAGACTCGGCAAATATCCAAGCAATTTGCCCGGTACCCGATGCTTGCGACTAGACTTCGGGATCCTAGCTACATTCGAGCTGGGAACAAGACGTTAGGAGGTTCATCCACAACATAGGATGGGACTTCCTACTTCGCGAGCCACCCACTCGGATCCATCGCACCACTACGATGGAGTTTCTCGCCTCTGTCAACATGATGGAAATGCCATCCGCCACTCCTGGGGTGCCACCAACACAAGCTGTCTCCTACTGGATGGATGGAGCCTATCGGACCACCGCCTTGGATGACTTCAATGTCATCATGGGATTCTCGCCGACGAGCCGATACGAGAACACCGGAATATCGGTCCGCATATCCGGAGAAACCCACTGTCCTCACCACCACCAGTATGTGGAAGGACATTACTGGAGCTATCAATCTCCCATCTCATCCGAAGGGTGCAGCCTTCAATCCCCCTCTTCGCATATGCCACAAGTTACTTGCCGGGACCATTCACAGCGAGAAAGAGAGCCAAGGGAAGGTCACGCTGGCTGATCTTTTTATAATTTACTGCATGCATCGGGGACACCGATGCAACCCGGGATACGCATTCCCGAAAGCCGCAAAGGAATGCGGTACTCGAGGACCAGCGGGAGCAATCATGGTGGCTCCCTTCCTTACCCCTCTTGCTGAATACTGGGGATGCACAGACGGAGAAGATATCCCAGCTGAACTTCGACCAGAGCCTATCAACGGAGGAGTGCTGATGAACATGAGTATCCTCAGCAGAGAAGGATCAGGTTTCATCCTAAACCCTATCATCTCGATTTCGTGGGATATGCGCGATTTCAATACGCCGCAAGATATCCCTACCACTTCAGAGTCCCAGCAGCAATCACGCGATCCGGACTTCTCCGGCTTATACCGACGCTTAGACGAGGAGCATGCCTATATGAAAGGAGAGTTCCAGTCTATACGCCAGCAGTTCAGTCAGCTGAATGTTAGGCAAGACAGGACGGACCGCCAGATAGAAGGCCTGGTCCAGACCCAAGCGAGGTTCCAGCGTCGCCTACTTCGCCGCTTCCCTTCACCAGTACCATCCGCCCACTCCAGTCCAGAGGCGGATGATTAGGAAGAGTCTTTCTATAGTTTTTTTTAGTATTCCGAAAAAAAAAAAAAAAGAGAAGCTTGAATGTACCCAAACAAAAAGCAGTAATAAATAAAACTCGTTATTTCTGTTTTACACTTCGCAATCAAAAAGCCCATGTGTATAAAATAAAAGGCACACATGATTTACTAAAAAGCCAGATTTCAAAATAGCTCGCGATGAAAACTAAGTCGCGAAAGTAAAAGGCGGAATCAAAATCATCTTCAGCAAAATAAGGAGCTCCAAGAAAGCTAGATCCAACCATCAACCTTCTGCACCAATAAAAGAAGGTACATCAAAAACAGAAAAGCCAGCAGAAAGGCTTGATGAGCCCCAAGCGGATCCTTGCCTACTCCGAAGGCAACACAAAAATGAGTCATCAAACATAAAGATTACCTCACGACTCGAAAACATCACCGCATGAGTCATCAATCACACTCATTAGAGAGTCGCCGCCTCAAGGAGTCCATCAAAGAAAAGACAGAGTCAAAATCCCCCACATCACTAGGGGGCAACAAAAAGAAAGAAGAGAAAAGCCTTTCATCCTCTAACAAAGGCCACTGCAAGAGAAAGCCGAAAGAAAAATCTATAAAAGAAGAAAACGAGAAAATTCCATCCACAGGAAAGCAAATCAAACCCCCGGTGGATCACCAAAAAGAAAATTTTCTCCCCAGTAAGCCTAACCGCAAAGGCAAATTACAAATTACAAATCCACAAGGAGTTAAGCACCCAATATGAATATCCCCAGCGAAGTACAAAACCTTCACTCCCAAGAATGCCTATGCTTACTCAGAAACAAGCAAAGAGCCGATATCCCCAAGAAGCGGGAAATCAACCTATAAGAGGTAATACAAGCACAAAGCTTTCAAAAAACATCTACCTACTCAGAGGTATTATCAAGAATAAATATCCTCAAGAAGAACATCAGCCTATTCAGAGGTGAAAAACAACAAGTAAAAAGCCTTCACCACTATCGAAGCACCCGCCTAATCAAGAGGCACAATAAAAAAAATCAACAAATCCCCAGTGGATTCCCGCCTAATCAAGAGGCACAACAAAATCCCCAGAGGATTCCCGCCTAAAAAGAGGCAACTAATAGAAACTCCCCGGTAAAAGCCAGATGACTAAAACAAGAAAAGTCAAAATCAAATTACTCCCCATAGGCGCATGATAAAAAACAGTGAGCCACCGACAATAGAACCTTACCAAGATATAGGTTCACATCCGGTGGGGTGAAAAAATACACTAGAATCTTAGCAAGATTCAGGTTCACACCCGGTGGGGTGAAAAAATACACTAGAACCTTAGCAAGATTCAGGTTCACATCCGGTGGGGTGAAAAAATACACTAGAACCTTAGCAAGATTCAGGTTCACATCCGGTGGGGTGAAAAAATACACTAGAACCTTAGCAAGATTCAGGTTCACATCCGGTGGGGTGAAAAAATACACTAGAACCTTAGCAAGATTCAGGTTCACACCCGGTGGGGTGAAAAAATACACTAGAACCTTAGCAAGATTCAGGTTCACATCCGGTGGGGTGAAAAAATACACTAGAACCTTAGCAAGATTCAGGTTCACACCCGGTGGGGTGAAAAAATACACTAGAACCTTAGCAAGATTCAGGTTCACATCCGGTGGGGTGAAAAAATACACTAGAGCCTTGTCAAGATGCAGGTTCGCACCCAGTGGGGGTGTAAAAACCATTAGAGTCCGTCAATATGCAGACTCGCACAATAGAACCTTGTCAAGATGCAGGTTCGCACCCAGTGGGGGTGTAAAAACCATTAGAGTCCGTCAAGATGCAGACTCGCACAATAGAGCCTTGTCAAGATGCAGGTTCGCACCCAGTGGGGGTGTAAAAACCATTAGAGTCCGTCAAGATGCAGACTCGCACAATAGAGCCTTGTCAAGTTGCAGGTTCGCACCCAGTGGGGGTGTAAAAACCATTAGAGTCCGTCAAGATGCAGACTCGCACAATAGAGCCTTGTCAAGCTGCAGGTTCGCACCCAGCGGGGGGTGTAAAAACCATTAGAGTCCATCAAGATGCAGACTCGCACAATAGAGCCTTGTCACGATGCAGGTTCGCACCCAGTGGGGGTGTAAAAACCATTAGAGTCCGTCAATATGCAGACTCGCACAATAGAACCTTGTCAAGATGCAGGTTCGCACCCAGTGGGGGTGTAAAAACCATTAGAGTCCGTCAAGATGCAGACTCGCACAATAGAGCCTTGTCAAGATGCAGGTTCGCACCCAGTGGGGGTGTAAAAACCATTAGAGTCCGTCAAAATGCAGACTCGCACAATAGAGCCTTGTCAAGATACAGGTTCGCACCCAGTGGGGGTGTAAAAACCATTAGAGTCCAGCAAAATGCAGACTCATACCAGACAGAGGTTTCGTACTCGTCAAAACACCAGATAGGGGTTGGTACCTATCAAAATATTTATCATCCGGAGGATCAACAAGGAGCAGCATCCGAAGGATAACCGGGCAAAAGGGTTAACTCCTTCCCCTACCAACTAATTTTGTTGGCATATTAAAAACCAACGAATTAGTTAGGCAGGTGAAGGGGGGGCAGCTGTAGACCCCTAATTTTGCCCGGCCTCTCAAAATAAAAGGCTAGAAGAACTTCGCCCGAGGATGGAGTTCATCCGGCTTCCCAAAACCGAGAAAAGACCTCCTACAACAAGACGGAGCTCACCCATTCACACAATAAATACTAAAGAGACTTCCTACAGAAAGATAAAGCTCGCCCGGCATCTTAGTGAAGGCCAAGAAGACTTCCTATATGAAGATAAAACTTCAACGGACACACATCGGCATCAATCTACGTCCGAAAACGGCAAGGAAAGCTTCCCGGGGTCCCAAAACGCGAAAACTGGACAAAACAGGCCGGGACCACGGTCCCAAAAGTGGGACGGCCGTCCCAACTGCAATTAAGCAGTTGGGACGCGCGTCCCGAATGTGGGACGGCCGTCCCAAACCCAGTTTAAGTGGGACGGCCGTCCCGGCCTTCCTGGGGGTCCCGTTCTGTGTAAATTTGCCATTTGGGACGGCCATCCCAGTCCAGACGGCCGTCCCAACCCAGACGGCCGTCCTAAAGTGCGCCAGCTGCGAAAAACTATAAATAGGAGGCTCATTTGCCACTTTTTCACACCACAGACACTCCAGAGAGCTCGAAACACTTTAGAGCACTTGTCTACTTCTCTCCCTCTCTCGAATGATCTTTCCGATTGCCTTAAATAGGTAACAATCGGTTAAGGAATTATATTCGGCATTTGATTCTTCTTTAAATTTTTAGTAGAGTCGATCTTGTATTGGTGAGGAGAGACTGTGTAGAAAGAGGGGTTGCCAAAACGCATCCTCACGGTTCGAGATTCTCAATATAAAGCTTGCTACGGAGGTTCTTTTCAATTCCCTTCTCTTTTATTGTTTTATTTATTGTTTTATTGTTTTATTTAGCTTTATTATGTCATGTAGAATAGGATCATGTAGATAGCTACTTTTATATCTCTTTTATTGCTTTATTTAGCTTTATTCATCATTTTATGCATGCAACATAGAATAAAATCATGTAGATAGCCATTTAATATTATGTAATAAAATAGGGTAATCGCGTAATTTCTCGTAGTCTTTACTTAAATGAATTAATCTGTCATAGGGAACCCGAAAGGGGCGTTGTGGGGTGCTAACACCTTCCCCACACGTAACTAACTCCCTTACCCAACTCTGGTTATAATGGCCAAGTGCGGTTTTTCTTAAAATCAATATTTTTTCCTTTTCCAATGTTTATGGTCAAAACATTGGTGGCGACTCCATAAGAACCCCTTTTCGAAAACCTTTTAAAACAAAAACGCGAGTCTAAACCATCTTTTCGCGACCGCTCGCATAAACGTTTCGAGACGTCCCCCGGACGTCGGAAAGGGACGGCGGCGACATAGGCCATGCTTGAAGGGATTGTCTTTGAATTCCGGGGGTTCCCTCATGCCTTGGGAATCTGCCCCCAGTCCTTGGCCAGGATGGTAGCCATGTTTCAACATCATGCAGGCTACCTTTGTGTTTTTGGGAAGTCGCTCTATATTGGCAATTTCGAGCGCTTGAAAAGATGTTTTAAGGGTGTAGACCCCTAATTTTGCCCGGCCTCTCAAAATAAAAGCTAGAGGAACTTCACCCGAAGATGGAGTTCATCCGGCTTCCCAAAACGAGAAGGACCTCCCACAACAAAAGACGGAGTTCATTCATTCACACAATAAAAGCCAAAAGAGACTTCCTACACAAAGACAAAGTTAGCCCGGCATCTTAATGAAGGCCAAGAAGACTTCCTATATGAAGATAAAGCTTCAACGGACACACATCGGCGTCAACCTATGTCCGAAAAAGGAAAGGAAAGCTTCCCGGGGTCCCAGAACGCGAAGACTGGACAAAACAGGCCGAGACCACCGTCCCAGGGTTGGGACGGCCGTCCCAACTGAAAATAAGCAGTTGGGACGCGCGTCCCGCATGTGGGACGGCCATCCCAAACCCAATTTAAGTGGGACGGCCGTCCCGGACCCCCAGGTGGTCCCGCTCTGTGTAAATTTGCCATTTGGGACGGCCATCCCGGTCCGGACGGCCGTCCCAACCCGGACGGCCGTCCCAAAGTGCGCCAGCTGCGAAAACTATAAATAGGAGGCTCATTTGCCACTTTTTGGAGACCACGAGACACTCCGGAAGAGCTCGAAACACTCAGAGCACTTGTCTACTTCTCTCCCTCTCTCGAATGATCTTTCCGATTGCCTTAAATAGGTAACAATCGGTTAAGGAATTATATTCAGGCATTTGATTCTTCTTTAAATTTTTAGTGGAGTCGATCTTGTATTGGTGAGGAGAGTCTCGTATAGAGAGAGGGGTTGCCAAAACGCAGCCTCATAGTTCGAGATTCTCAATATAAAGCTTGCTACGGAGGTTCTTTTCAATTCCCTTCTCTTTTATTGCTTTATTTATTGTTTTATTTTATTTATTATGTCATGTAGAATAAAATCATGTAGATAGCCATTTTAATATCTCTTTTATTGCTTTATTTAGCTTTATTTATATAAAATTATGTAGATAATCATTTCAATATTATGCAATAAAATAGGGTAATCGCGTAATTTCTCATAATCTTCACTTAATGAATTAATCCAGTCATAGGGAACCCGAAAGGGGCGTTGTGGGGTGCTAACACCTTCCCCACACGTAACTAACTCCCTTACCCAACTCTGGTTATAACGGCCAAGTTGTTTTTTTTATATAAAATCAACGCCTTTGTTTTTCCTTTTCCAATGTTTCTGGTCAAAATATTGGTGGCGACTCCATAAGAACCCTTTTTCGAAAACCTTGCTTTTATTAGAGGATAATTCAATTGTCAAACACCTCGGAAGCAATGAACACATCTTAAAACAAATACGCGAGTCTAAACCATCTTTTCGCGACCGCTCGCATAAACGTTTCCAGACGTCCTCCGACGTCGAAAAGGGACGGCGGCGACAGATGGCGACTCCGCTGGGGAAGCTAGAGAGTTGATCCCATTTAGTGACGGATAAATTCAAACTAAGCAAAGATTTGAAATTACGCCTTTACCCTTTTGTATATTTTTATTGTATGGCTTTAAATAACTACTGTATGATTATTTCTGCAATTGTTTGAAATATAAATTGCACACAAAAACCCTTGCACACAACAGTCCCTCTATACCCGGGGGCAAGAGTGAATACCTATAGGGAGTGGGTGGCAGATACGATCGGTTAGTTGGCACACGGGGCTACTACCGTTGTCGGAAAACCACCAACTCAAGGTGATAACTCTCTTCTTTTGGTCTAAGGGTGTCGCCACGGAGTTCCGTGCATGACCCGAGGATTGAGAGATTGAGAGGTCCCTATAATGGGGGCACCTTGGGTACCTTTGGCCTGGTGAGAACAATTAGAACCACCTAAACCAAGCACATTTCTGCAGGAAAACCCTACCTCGTGATTAAATAAGCGTGGCTCTGCTCGTGGATGTATGAATTGTGTGTGCATACGTTTGCTGCATTTGTATTGATGCATTAGCATAGGGTAATCATACAACAACAAAAATGAAAAACCCTAAAAATCACAAAAAGTGATAAGATAAAAGACCTTTATCTCGGACAATCTTCAGTTAAGCTAGCCTGGTTTCAGGTTCTTTGTAAGCTAAGTAGCCACGTTGACCGACAGAAGAGATAAAGGGTCATAAAAAAAAATATAAAAACAAATTAAAAATACCTTTGCAACAAAATAAAAAAAGATTTTTGGCAAAGTCGTATCATTCATACCATATCATCCAATAAGTGGTAAAACTAAGAGAGAAAATAATTACAGCATGCTCATCATTTTAATAAACCCCTAAAAAATGGGTCTTAGAGATGTTTTTTGGGAAAATTACTGGGCCAAATCGCCTATGGCATTTGCAGCTTGGTTCTTCATCCTTTTCTCTTCGTTTTGACATGCTGTGCGTCCAAATCGGACAACCCAGTCAAAAGTTATGCCACTTTCAATATCTGCTGTCATAAAAAAAATATTTTTGTAGTGCATACATAAACACATTCATTCTAGGATACACCAATCATTTAAAAAACTATAATAAAATTGTTAAAATCATTTAGAAGGTGGCTGGTCTTCCGCCCGTCCTCACTCGTGCTCAAAAGGCTAAAAAGATGGAACAACTAGAAGAACAAAACCGAAAGCTCACCACCGAGCTTAATGCCATAAAAGAACAGATGGCGCAATTGACAGAGTTAATATACCAACAATGCTTCCACAATGAGGTCTCTGAGCAACGAATTTCTGCCCTAGAAGAGAAATTAAGGGCATTAGAGAGATACAAAGTTGATGTAAAGGAGGTAACAGATGTACACCTCGTCAAAAATACTCGATTCCCTCCCAAGTTTAAGAAATCTCACGCATCATTCAAGATGTCCTTTGGCAAGAAGAAAGAGGGGAGCGTAAATGCCATCAACCTCACTACCCCTTCTTCATCTTCACAACCATCTAGGCAGTCACGCAGACAAGAGAAGAAATTTACTCCAATTCCAACCTCCTATGGAAGTCTGCTGCCAGAATTGATAAGGATCATCTCCTAGCATATGTCCCTCCAAAGAAGATGGAGCCACCATATCCAGAATGGTACAAACCTAATGAGAACTGCGATTACCATTCAGGTGCTCCTGGGCATTCCGTGGAAGATTGCATCAACTTAAAACATAAGGTCCAAGATTTAATAGATGCGGGGTGGATTACTTTTGACACATCTACTCCAAAGGTGGATGACCAGCCCTTATCAAAGCCCGAATAAAAGACGGGATAAGGGAGACCAGCAGATTAGGGCTCATCATTTTTACCATTTTTTTGCAATAAACATAAAGAAATAATAAAAGCTTAGATGTATTTCTCGTAATCCTTGCCCATGATCACGAGATTTTTGGTTAAATTCGGCTTTGTAAATATTTTCTTTCTATCAATACAATGAGGCATTTTTTTCATAATATTCATATTCTCTTTCATTCTTTTCTCTCTTACATGCCTAATAAAAGAAATCTAAAAAACAAAGCATAACCCATACGAGTCATGTCACGTGATTGAAAACTCCTTGGAAGATCCGAAAGTCGAAGACGAATGGATTGAGTCGGACAAGTGAGGAGGGGACCATTTCCTCGGACATGCAAAGACTGCTAGAAAAAGAAGCTAAATTGATACAGCCCCATCAGGAAAAAACTAAGGCCATCGATTTGGGACAAGGAGATAATAAGAAAGAAGTAAAATGTCGATACCCAAATTGATAATGTCGGTGAAGGGGCAATAACACCTTTGCGCTTATTCATGCCTCCTCTTTTCCCTTATACATCGGATAAAGGCTGTACTATGGATATGCACAAAAGAATTGTCCGCCAATGAAGATATCTCCAATATAGCCAACATTGGGGGCGGGACGATAAGCAAAAAGATTTATTCATCCAAGGAGCTACAAGATAATGCTCCTAAAAATAAAGGAAAAATAAAGGAACCGAAGAGGAAAAGAAAAAATCCAAGGGGAAGATTGAGCGAGACCTTGGATTCAAAGTGCTAAGGCGAGTTTCTTCAACGTTCCACAGAAAAAGCAAATTCGTGGTAGGTGACAAATTGATCATGGTTCAAGTTAAAGACTAGATTCGAATCAGCGAACCATCTACCATACCTTAAATGGATGCGGCTGAAGAAGACATTTGAAAATATGGAAAGACATCCTAGCAGTTTAAAAGTGGCCCATATAATGAAGAGATATGGATACAACCCAGGCAAGGGCTTGGAAAGGATGTTCAAGGAATAAGAGACATCCTAGATTTTAAGGATAATCCTTTAAAGAACAACCCTACAAAAGGACAAGTTGTACGATGAAAAGGGAAGTCTCCCCTCCGTACCTTAAAAAGACGATCTTCCAAAAAAGAGGGATATTAGCATCAAGGGTAGCATTAGTCATCAGATGTCCTTCTTCCGATTTTAAGGGATGTAAACCCAATGACTATTAGAGATCACTCCTCAGGGTGTGCCCGACCCCCGAGCATCTTTAGGGCACGCATTTCCCTTTGAATTACAAAAGAATGCTATTCTTACTATCTGCTTCTCTTCTTGCTAAACATTTCTATACCCCATTAAATAACCAATGTTTAGACAAACGTTTTGTTCCAAAATGCGTCATAGACAAAATGAAGCCAAAGTTAACATGATTGATTAGCTAGAGACACGAATAAGAAAATCGTGTTTCGACAATGTTTGAGAAAAGAAATTATTATTAAAAGAAGCCCGTCAAGGTCAAAGGCCAATACAAAAAGATAAAAGGGGCAAAATCTGAGGCAGACTAGGAATGTTAATCAGTCATAAAGTAATCAGTTGAAGACGCTACCTCATTAAAACAAAACGTTTGCTTGAACTAGCCTAAACACAGACCAACCTTGGCTAGCCATTCTTACAAAAACCTTTATTACAAAAATATCCCTCTAAAACACAAGCCTTTGCAATAAATCCCTTTCTTTCTCTTCTCTTGACCTTTCATCATAAAGCATTCAAGTAATTGACTGGGAAATGTGGAAATATGGTGATCAATAGGAGGATTGAAATCCCTAAAGGAAAGGAAGAGGGGCATTGACATGACAATTGCTCTACATTCAAAATGAGTACTCTTCGGTCATAGCAAAGATCCGAGACAGCAAATCGGTACAGCTAATCATGTTGACAAAAGCACATGATGATGGAAGTAAACTTAATAGAAGTTGAATGGGTTCGAAGCCAACATAACCAGTTAAACCTTATGGAAGAAAAACGGCTGAATGTTATATGTCACGGACAAGCCTATCAAAGGAAAATAAAAAGGCTTACAAAAAAGGTCAACCCTCATATTTACCAAAAGAAGGATTTAATGGTAAATAAGTTGCTTCCGGCCCAAAACAATAAAATTGGAAAATGGGCACTGAACTACGAAGGACCCTTTGTGGTCAAATGAGCTTTCTCAGAAGGGGCTCTTATCCTCGCCAATATGAATGGAAAAGAACTTCGACACCTAATCAACTCCGATACGGTGAAGAAGTATTATGCTTGAAGACATTGCTCAAGACCCGTCAGGAATGAAAACTCGCAAAGGGCATCCCTGGGCAAAAGATAGGGTCCATATCCCTCGCTAGGATACGTCCTAGGCAAAAAGTAGAGGTAATAAAAAAAAAAGTAAATAAACAAACAAAAAAAAAGAAACTAAGAGAAATGGTTACTTTAGTCGAAAACCGAAAAGGCGGCTAAGGTAACATTCTTCCGAAGCAAGCGATCTGCATGGTCTTCACTCTGAGCTCAGGCATCTCAACTGAAGCAATTAGGAGAACCAGGGGGCAGATATCATGGACATGACTGTTTAAGCCTATACAGTACAGCCAACCCTGACCACCCATTGTTCTAAATACCTTTTGAAATCCTTCTATAAAAGAAATAAAACTTTTGCTCATTTATCAATAAAGTTCTTTTTCATTTCCTTTCTCTTGACCAAATGCCTCTTTATTGATAAATCATAAATATGCGCAAAGACTTTTAATCAAAGATCAAGCATGCATCTAAAAAAGGGAAGCATATAAAAATAATAAGAAAAAAAAGGCCTGCTAGTATATTCTTAGATAAAAACCAGGGTAGCCTGCTAGATCGGAAATCCCAAAAAGAACGATCTAGGCAAAAGATAAGGTAAAAGCCCCCTAAGATATTCTAGGCAAAAATTAAGGCAGCCCGCTAGATCGAAAACCCGTAAAGGGCGGTCTAGGCAAAAGATAGGGCTAAAACTAAAAGATGAGTAAAAGATGAGCCCATCATCATAAAGAAGGAGCCCATCCGCGTATTCATAAGAAGCCAACGGGAGAAGGCCAGTCACTTTCTAAATGCATCAAAAATAAATAAACATTAGATGGCATTTAGGACATTCACACACAAAGTAGTTGCATAATACGACTTTGTCAAAATCAAGAAAAATAATTTTCTTCAAACAAGAATAATAAACATGCATATAAGGAGGCTAGTCTCCATACTTGTGATTGAAAACAGGAGGCGCCAGAATCCAGTCTCCATATGAAAATCAAAATCGCGAAAGGCAAAATCAAAACCATTTTAGCAGAATAAAGAGCTTTAAGAAAACCATAGCTCCAACCATTCTCCTCAAACCCCGATGATCCCCAAGCGGATCCTTGCTCACTCTAGAGGCAAAACAAAAAAAAAAAAAAAAAATTTACTCCATGACTCGAGCATTATCATCACATGAGTCATCAAACCATAGTCATTTAAAGACTCGACCACTATCCTGCCATCCAAGGAAAAGGAAGTCATCAACCTTCTACACCAATAAAAGAAGGAAAAGAAAAGCCAATGGAAAAGGCTTGATCATCCTCAAGAGGATCCTTGCCTATTCAAAGGCGAGAAAAATACTCCACGACTCGAGCACCACCACATGAGTCATCGAAACATAGTCATTCAAAGCTGCAATCGGCATCCTTCCATTCAAGAAAGAAGGAAACCATCAAAAAGCCAAATGGAAAGGCTTGACCATCCCCAAGAGGATCCTTGCCTACTCCAAAGGTAAAACAAAAAGACTACTTCACGACTCGGCTTCATCGCCACATAAGTCATCAAGCACACTCATCCAAGAGTCTCCGTCACTTCCCAAAGCGAGAATAAGGAGAATAAGGAGAATAAGGACTACATAAGAGTCCATCAAAGAAGATACGGAATCAAATCCTCCACATCATTAGGGGGCAACCAAAGGAAAAGAACGAAAAACTTTTTATCCCCTAACAGAGGCCACCACGAGAAAAAGGCCAAATAAAAATCTCCAAGAAAAGTATATCAAGAAAAGTCTACAAAAAGACAAAAAGAGGAAAACAAAAATTTCCATCTTCCCGCTTAATAAAGAGCCTCACAAAAGTTAGAGCCAAGACTCCATCATAAAAATCAAACCAAGGATTTGATCCCCAAGAAGCAAAGAAAATTCCCCAAGGATCTCCAAAAAGAAAAGAGGAAGAGAAAAGATATCTTTCTCACCCAAAGATCAAGCCAATGTGCATAAAAGAAGCACATATGCAAAAGCTAAATCGCAAAAAGAGAAATTGCAAGAAAAGGGTAGAAACCCATTCCCCAGCAAAATAAGAGCACGAGCAAAGCCGACTCAAACAACAACAACTCATAAGAAGTCGAAAACTCCATTTCCCCCTTGGAGGGCAATTCAAAATAGATCTCCGGAATGAAATCAATCCCCAGTGGATCATCAACAAACAAAATCCCCAGCGAGCCTACCAAATGAAGGCAAAACTACAAGTTTATATCCTCGGGGAATCGCGTATAAATTCCCAAATACAAATATCCCCAGTGAAAAGCAAAGTCTTCACTTCCAACGAGCAAGCGAAAAGCCAATATCCCCAAGAAATGGGAAATCAACCTATAAGAGGTAATACAAGCACAAAGCTTTCAAAAAGTATCCACCTACTCGGAGGTATTATCAAGAACAAATATCCTCAAGTAGAACAACGACCTATTCGGAGGCGAAAAACAACAAGTACAAAGTCTTCGCCACTTCTTGAAGCACCCACCTAATCAAGAGGCGAGAATCAATAAGAGAATTCACAATCCCCGGAGGATTCCCGCCTAAACAAGAGGCAACCAACAAAGAATCCCCAGCCAATACCGGACGGCTAAAAGAAAAAAGCCAAAATCAAAGAATCCCAGGCCAAGACCAGATGACTAAAAGAAACGACCAAAATCAAAGAATCCCAGGTCAAGGCCAGGACGGCTAAAAGAAAGCCAAAAAACAAGAATCCTCGGCAAAGCCGGATGACTAAAACAAGAAAAGTCAAAATCAAATTACTCCCAGAGGCGCATGAAAAAAAAAAAGTAAGCGCAGACAATAGAACCATGTCAAGATGCGGGTTCGCACCCGGTGGGGGTGTAAAAACCATTAGAGTCCGTCAAGATGCGGACTCGTACAATAGAGCCTTGTCAAGATGCGGGTTCGCACCCGGTGGGGGTGTAAAAACCACTAGAACCTTGTTAAGATGCAGGTTCGCACCCGGTGGGGGTGTAAAAACCATTAGAGTCCGTCAAGATGCGGACTCGTACAATAGAGCCTTGTCAAGATGCGAGGTTCGCACCCGGTGGGGGTGTAAAAACCATTAGAGTCCGTCAAGATGCGAGACTCGTACAATAGAACCTTGTCAAAATGCGGGTTCGCACCCAGTGGGGGTGTAAAAACCACTAGAACCTAGTCAATATACGGGTTCACACCAAGTGGAAGTATAAAAACCACTAGAATCTAGCAAAGATGCAGATTCGTACCAGGTGGGGGTAGGTACTCATCAGAGCCTTATAAAAGGAGGCTCAAACTAGATAGGGGATTGGTGCCTATCAAAATATTTATCATCCGGAGGATCAACAAGGAGCAGACATCCAGAAGGATAACGGGGCAAAAGGGTTAACTCCTTCCCCTACCAACTAATTTTGTTGGCATATTAAAGCCGACGAATTAGTTAGGTAGGCGAAGGGGAGCACTGTAGACCCCTAATTTTGCCCGGCCTCTCAAAATAAAAGCTAGAGGAACTTCACCCGAAGATGGAGTTCATCCGGCTTCCCAAAACGAGAAGGACCTCCCACAACAAAAGACGGAGTTCATTCATTCACACAATAAAAGCCAAAAGAGACTTCCTACACAAAGACAAAGTTAGCCCGGCATCTTAATGAAGGCCAAGAAGACTTCCTATATGAAGATAAAGCTTCAACGGACACACATCGGCGTCAACCTATGTCCGAAAAAGGAAAGGAAAGCTTCCCAGGGTCCCAGAACGCGAAGACTGGACAAAACAGGCCGAGACCACCGTCCCAGGGTTGGGACGGCCGTCCCAACTGAAAATAAGAATTTGGGACGCGCGTCCCGCATGTGGGACGGCCATCCCAAACCCAATTTAAGTGGGACGGCCGTCCCGGACCCCCAGGTGGTCCCGCTCTGTGTAAATTTGCCATTTGGAACGGCCATCGCAGTCCAGACGGCCGTCCCAACCCAGACGGCCGTCCCAACCCAGACGGCCATCCCAAAGTGCGCCAGCTGCGAAAACTATAAATAGGAGGCTCATTTGCCACTTTTTGGAGACCACAGACACTCCAGAAGAGCTCTGAAACACTCAGAGCACTTGTCTACTTCTCTCCCTCTCTCGAATGATCTTTCCGATTGCCTTAAATAGGTAACAATCGGTTAAGGAATTATATTCTGGCATTTGATTCTTCTTTAAATTTTTAGTGGAGTCGATCTTGTATTGGTGAGGAGAGTCCGTATAGAGAGAGGGGTTGCCAAAACGCAGCCTCATAGTTCGAGATTCTCAATATAAAGCTTGCTACGGAGGTTCTTTTCAATTCCCTTCTCTTTTATTGCTTTATTTATTGTTTTATTTTATTTATTATGTCATGTAGAATAAAATCATGTAGATAGCCATTTTAATATCTCTTTTATTGCTTTATTTAGCTTTATTTATATAAAATTATGTAGATAATCATTTCAATATTATGCAATAAAATAGGGTAATCGCGTAATTTCTCATAATCTTCACTTAATGAATTAATCCAGTCATAGGGAACCCGAAAGGGGCGTTGTGGGGTGCTAACACCTTCCCCACACGTAACTAACTCCCTTACCCAACTCTCGGTTATAACGGCCAAGTTGTTTTTTTATATAAAATCAACGCCTTTGTTTTTCCTTTTCCAATGTTTACGGTCAAAATATTGGTGGCGACTCCATAAGAACCCTTTTCGAAAACCTTGCTTTTATTAGAGGATAATTCAATTGTCAAACACCTCGGAAGCAATGAACACATCTTAAAACAAATACGCGAGTCTAAACCATCTTTTCGTGACCGCTCGCATAAACGTTTCCAGACGTCCTCCGACGTCGAAAAGGGACGGCGGCGACAAAGGGCCTCTTCAGCCGCATCCACACAAGGTTGGGTAGACGGTCCACTGATCAAAATGTCGTCTTCTGCTTGGACCGTGACCAATTTGTCATCCACTATGAACTTGACTTTTTGGTGGAGCGTTGAAGGTACTGCCTTGGCGTCATGAATCCAAGGCCTGCCGAGGAGACAACTGTACGCTGGAGTAATATCCATTACATGGAAATCGACGTTGAAGACAGTGGGTCCAACTTGGATTGGCAAATTAACCTCTCCCACTACTTCTCGTTTTGATCCGTCGAAGGCTCGAACGATAGTGTTGCTTGCGCGCAGACGGGTTCCTTGGATAGTCAACTTGTCCAGTGTGCACTTGGGCATCACGTTCAAGGATGACCCGTTATCCACAAGAACTTTGGCGATGAGGTACTCCTTGCACTTAACCGAGATATGCAAGGGCTTGTTGTGGTTTGACCCCTCGAGGGGGAGTTCTTCCTCTGTGAAGGTGAGGTGATCGCTTGTCGTGATGTGACTGACGATCCTCTCAACTTTTTCTTGGGATATGGTATGAGGTACGTGCGCCTTGCTCAAGATCTTTAGCAGGGCGTTTCTATGCGGTTCCGAGCTCATTATCAAAGATAACAATGTAATCTTTGCGGGTGTACGATTGAGCTGGTCTATAATGGAATACTCGCTTTGCCTTATGAACTGGAATAATTCCTCTGTCTCCTCCTTGGATTCCTTATTTTCTTTTTCTTCTTTGGTCTTTTTATTTTTTCCTTTATTTTTGAGGACCTCTTCTTGTGCGTCCTCGGGGGAGTAGACTCTTCCACTTCTAGTCATGCCCCCAATGCCGGCTATATTCATTATTTCTTCTTTTATTGGTGAAGGTTCTCCATATCTCCATGGTACAACTTTATTTGATTCGTAGGGGAAAGGACGTGGCATAAATAGTCGCACTGGTGTCCTTGCCCCCTCTTCTTTATTCTTGAGGACCAACGGTCGATGCTTATTATCCTCTTGCGGTGAGTCGACCGTTGGGGTAAGCTTGATTAGGAGTGGCTTTCTCTCCATTCTTCTGATTTGGAAGACGTGTCAGTTAATCCTTCCTTTTTATTATCTTATTTATTAAGCGTGAAGAAGGGGAAATTTAAATATGCAAATGAATGATATGCATGCAAGTAGACAATTGTAGAATAAAAGAAGATTTCATTTATCCATTTAGAAGGTGTACATTCCCCTACTCCATACTACGAAGCAACTTTTGGCAAAAACGGAAAAGGCTAAAGAAACCCACAGGCGGGTCTTGATCTCTATGTAGTTCTCTTTCGGCTTCCCGGACGTGACGAGCAAGTGCTTCGCTTTGCTTTTGGACCGCCTGGCTCATGTCTTCACTATACTTTTGAGCCTCTTTGATCTTCGCCTCTTGATGGATGACCAAGGCTTGCAGTTCATCGAGTTTTTCAAGGGCTCGGTCCTTATCTTGAAGTACTTGGCCGTACTGAGCTAGCCCGTCTCTTTCTTTGTAGCGTAGCTCAGCGAGACTTTTGTTGAGTCTCCGGTTGGCCTCTCGCTCTTGGCGTATGTCTGACCGAGTCTTGGTGAGTTCTTGCAATAATTCCTTGATCGTCTGAGCCTGTTTTGCTGATTCGGCCTCAAGGTGTGCAGACTTGGCGGTTATCTCTTGAATTTGACTATCCGAGCTGGTTCTGGCAGTTTTGGATGCTCGGATAGCTTGCTCGTTAGAGTCAGAACACTGATCCTTGAGGCGCTCTATTTCATGATCCTTTTTCTTGCACTACCTTTGCAGACCATCAATGGTGAGGATAGATTCTTGTTCTCTTTCTTCAAGGGCCCTCATCTGGGCTCCCATGATTTCTATCCTCTGGGTCAAGGCATCGACTTGAGCCTGCATCTCTTCACTAATGGCGCTTGTAATGAGTGTGGTGGATGGTTGAGACATCCCTCTTTTTTGTCTCCACACCTCATAGTCACTGGAGACAGTCACTCGAGCTTTTCCTAGCTCTCTATCTCCCATATACATTGGTCTCTCCCATGCTCTTCTCACGGCTAGTGAGTTGGCGATTGTGCATGGGTCTCTGAAGAAACACAGTCCTCCGAGTTCCCCCCGAGAGATGGTAGTTTGAGTCCTCATGAGCTGTCTCATAGCTACTCTAGGTGAGTAGGCTATGAAACCCCTGAGTCCTATCAAGGGTACGTTTGGATAGTCTCCACGTCTCATGAGAACTGGGCCAGGTCGGAACCAAGGGCAGACCCAGGATAAACTATTGGTGTCCTTTTGTTCCAACTCGTCCCTCCATTCTGAAGTTAAGTGTCATTGGAGAGGGATTTTGGAGAAGCTCCTTAAAGGATCGGGGAATATCCCCATGTGAGTGGAGGCGTACAGGTGCGTAGCGCTCCACACGAATAGCAGTGAAGAGCAGCAGCAAAGTATTTTTCCTTGCTTCTGACGGCAAAATTCCACCGAGAACAAGGTGTCAGCAAGAATTGCAGGCAAGGGACTTTTCGAGTTCACATCCCAGGCGAAGAAGGCGTCCATGACGGCTTGATCCACTGTGTCGAGGTGGAAGGGAAACAAGATCGTTCCAAAAATGATTAATGCCAGGGTTTTGTTGAAGGCGACCCACTCTGTCCTTTCAGCCAAGTTGGACAGATGGTCTTCTAACATCGAGACTTTCCAACCCTGGATGTTCCCTTTTCCTATCAGGGTAGTCTGCCGGAAGGGTAGTTGAATGATGGCAGTGACTTGTGCTGCAGGAGTATATGCCCCGTGGCGGATATGGACCCCAGCTGATTTGGGCCATTTCAACATAATCTCATACTCCTCCAAGGTAGGCACCATATCGAACTGCGGAAATTCAAAGCATCGCAGACTGGAGTTCCAAAAGTGAATTAATACCCTAAGGAACACTTGATCGACACAGATCTTTAACAGGTCGAGAATCCGTCCATAGGATTTTTCAAAGTTGGCGCAGACCTCCGGTGGCATTACCGCGCAAAGCCGTTCCAACTTCTCGGTATGATATCGGGGAATATCCACCTTCTTCAATTGTCTACTAGTCCCCTCCATTTTCTAAAACCAAAATGCATGTTTTATGAAAATGATGCTTATTTGAATGAATGTGAGTGTTTATTTTTGTTTATCATGTTTTGTATGATATTTATTTTTTTCAAAAAAATAAACTACCTATATGAATGATTTGGGATGTTTATGAATCAGGTCCCATTTATTGTTTTGGAAACGGATTTTATTTAGTATTTTATTTTTATTTATTTGTTTATTTTATAGCATTTTATCTCTTCTGTCGGAACTGCGTGGCTACTTAGCTTACAAAGAACCTGAAACCAGGCTAGCTAAAAGGCAGACTGTCCGAGATAAAATGTGGCTTTATGTGAAACAATATTTAGCGTCCCTTATCTCTTCTGTCGGAACTACGTGGCTACTTAGCTTGCAAAGAACCTGGAACCAGGCTAGCTAAAAGGCAGACTGTCCGAGATAAGGGCGTTTATTGCAAAAATATTTTTTGTGATTTTTCTTCTGTTGTTTGGTTATGCTATGCAACAAACAAATGCAATAAACATATGCACACACAATTCGATCATCCACGAACAAGCGAGAATTCGTTTTTATCACGAGGTAGGGTTTTCCTGCAGAAAAGTGATTTGGCGAAGGTGGGTTCTAACTGTTCTCACCAAGGCTAAGGCCCCCAAGGTGCCCCCATTATAGGGTCCCCACTCTCCAGCCTTCCGACCATGCTTAGCACTAAGGCCATAGTCAGTTTTTGTGCCAAAAGAGGAAGGTTATCACCTTGAGTGGTGGTTTCCGATCACACCGGTGGGCACAAGGCCATCACTACAGCGAACCGTACCTGCCACCCACTCCCTATGGTTTTCTCACTTGCCCCCAGGTATAGAGGGAACTATTGTGTGCAAGGGTTTGTGTACAGTTTGTATTTCAAACAATTGCGTAAGTATAAACAAGCAACAGTTATTAAAGCCAAACAATAAATCATGTTATAATACAAGGTAGGGCAAAAGCGTTATTTTCTTGGTTTATTTATTTTTAAGCTGGCCCATCACTAAATGGGATCAACTCTCTAGGCTTCCCCAGTGAAGTCGCCATCTGTCGCTGCCGTCAAAACGAGCACGGTCGGAGCGACGCGATGGTTTTGAATCTCTTGATTTTTGCAATTTTTATTGGTGGTTACAACGCCTTTAGGTTGTCCGATAACCGGGCTGAACCTAGGGGTGAGGTTTTCGAAAGAATGCTCTTGGATTGTCTGATAACCGGGCTAATCCAAGAGCTAGTTTTTGAGATTTCTCTGGAGTTGCCACCGATGTTTTTATCGGAAACATCGGAAAAGGAGTTTAAAAGGCGTTGGTTTTCGAAAAAACCAACTTTGGTCATTAGAACCAGAGTTGGGTAAGGGAGTTAGTTACGCGTAAAGGAAGTGTTAGTTCCTTTACGACGCCCCTTTCGGGTTCCCTATGATAGGCCAGCTATTCTGTTGATAAATAAACCGAAAAAATACGCCTTTGCCCTTTTATTTTTGCAGAATTTAAAGATTACGACTACATGGCCCTAATGTCTATTGCATAATTTAAATAAAGCAGTAAAAGGTAGAGAAAGAGAGTAGAGACCTCCGAAGCAAGCTTTCTATTTAATTCTTTAAAAATAGGGTGCTTTGCGGCAGCCCTTCACTCTACACGGCGTCGGAAACCTCTCAAAATGCTATAAAAAACACTCTAAAGACACTCAGAAGCTCCGAAAATGCGTCGGAGGGATTCTAGAGAGAGAAACTCTTGATGTGACTAGAGAGAGAGTGAGAAAGCTGTGAGAAATGAGGGGAAGGGTGGCCCTATTTATAGGGATTCGCGCTGTCGGGTTGAGACAGTCGTCTCGCCATTCCGGACGGTCGTCTCGCCTTGCGGGAATGGCGAGACGGCGGTCTCGCCTTTGACAGGTGGCGAGATGGCCGTCTCGCCAAATGAGACGGCGGTCTCGCCACTTGCGCTAGGCGAGACGGCGGTCTCAAATTTGAGACGGCGGTCTCGACCCTAAAAGGCGAAAATCCTTATTTTTGTGCCAAAAATCCCTCCTATCCTATTATGGGGCCTAATAGTCTCTCCTAATGGCTTCTTAGGCTTCGTCCATCCTCGGAAAGGAGGTCTTCTGATCTTTATTGTGAAGCCAGGCAAGATTTGGGGTCTACAACCCTTTATTTTCGGAATTTAAAATTACGACTACATAGCCCTAATATCTATTGCATAATTAAAAATAAAGCGGTAAAGGAGAGAGAGAAAGTGTAGAAACCTCCAAGGCAAGCTTTCTATTAATTTCTTGACAGTGCTGGAATCTCTTGAAAACGCTATAAAAACTCTAAAAAGCTCTCAGAAACTCCGGAAATGCTTCGGAGGGATTCTAGAAAGAGAATTTGAGGAAGTGACTAGAGAGAGAATGGAAGAACTATGTGAAATGAGGGGAATGGCGCAGCTATTTATAGGGATTCGCGCCTGTTAGGTCGAGACGGTCGTCTCGTCTGACAAGGTCGAGACAGCCGTCTCGCCACTCGAGACGGCCATCTCGCCTTGCAGACATGGCGAGACGGCCGACTCGCCAAACGAGACGGCGGTCTCACCATTTTCACAAGGTGAGACGACAGTCTCGAATCCCAGACGTGGTCTCGACCCTAAAAGGCGAAAATCCTTATTTACATGCCGAAAATCCCTCCTATCCTAGTATGGGGCCTAATAGTCTCTCCTAGTGGCTTCTTAGGCTTCATCCATCCTTGAATAGAAGGTCTTCTGGTCTTTATTATGAGGTCGGACAAGATTTGGGGTCTACATGGGGCATGGACGTCATCGGACTCATCGAGCCCAAAGCATCTAATGGTCACCGTTTTATTTTGGTGGCCCTTGTCTATTTTACTAAATGGGTAGAGGCATCATCCTACGCACATGTGACTAGAAAAGTGGTAACCACCTTCATCAAGAGGAATATTCTATGTCGGTATGGTATCCCTCATCGTCTCATTACTGATAATGTGACCAATCTAAACAACAAGATGATGAAAGAATTATGCTAAGATTTCAAGATTCAACATCACAATTCCTCTCCATACCAACCCAAAATGAACGGTGCAGTGGAGGCAGCCAACAAAAACATCAAAAATATCATTGTCGTCGCCGTCCATTCTGACGTCTAGGGACATCTCGAACGTTTATGCGAGCGGTTGCAAAAAGATGGTTTAGACTCGCGTTTTATTTTAAAAATGTCTTCATTGCTTCCGAGGTGCTCAACAACTGAACTATCCTCTAATAAAAGCAAGGTTTTCGCAAAAAAGGTTCTTATGGAGTCGCCACCAATGTTTTGACCGTAAACATTGGAAAAGGATAAAAAGATATTGATTTTAAGAAAAACCAAACTTGACCATTATAACTAGAGTTGGGTAAGGGAGTTAGTTACGTGTGGGGAAGGTGTTAGCACCCCACAACGCCCCTTTCGAGTTCCCTATGACAGATTAATTCATTAAGTAAAGATTATGAGAAATTACGCTATTACCCTATTTTATTTATACAATATTTTAAAAATGGCTATCTACATGATTTTATTTTCTATTGCATACATAAAGCAATAAAGGAGAAGAGAAGTGAAAAGAACCTCTGTAGCAAGCTTTGTATTGCAAATCTTTAACTGTAAGGATGTGTTTTGGCAATCCCCCGCTCTATAAAGACTCTCCTCCCTGTAGACCCCTAATTTTGTCCGGCCTCTCAATAAAGGCTAAGAAGGCTTCCTATTTGAAGATAAAGATTCGGTGGACGTCTAACGGCATCAATCGACTTCTGAATAAAGAAAGGAAAGCTTCCCAGAAGTCCCAGAACACAAAATATGGCCATAACAGTCGAGATGGTCGTCCCTGAAGTCGGGATGGCTGTCCCAGCAAGCCCAAACGGCCGTCCCAAGTGCCAGTCGGCTGTCTCAGCCTGTTTTGATGGTTGGGACGGCCGTCCCAAATCCCAGACGGCCGTCCCGGCTTCCCCAGACGCCCATCCCTGTTTTCCAGGCCCCAGACGACCGTCCCAAGCTGCCAGGCTGCGAAAACTATAAATAGGAGGCTCATTTGCCACTTTTTCACACTCCAGACACTTGTCTTCTCTCCCTACTTCGAATGAGCTCTCCGATTGCCTAAAAAAGGTAACAATCGGTTAAGGAATTGTATTCCAGCATTCGATTCTTCTTTAAAATTTAGTCGAGTCGATATTGTGTTCGGGGAGGAGAGTCTTTGTAAAGCGGGGGATTGCCAAAACGCATCCTCATAGTTAAAGATTTGCAATATAAAGCTTACTATGGAGGTTCTTTTCACTTCTCTCTCCTTTATTTCTTTATTTATTGCTTTATGTATGCAATATAAAATAAAAATCATGTAGATAGCCATTTTTTAATATTATGCAATAAAATAGGGTAAAAGTGTAATTTCTCATAATTTTTACTTAATGAATGAATCCGTCATAGGGAACCCGAAAGGGGCGTTGTGGGGGTGCTAACACCTTCCCCACACGTAACTAACTCCCTTACCCAACTCTGGTTATAATGGGCAAGTTTGGTTTTTCTTAAAATCAACGCCTTTTTATCCTTTTCCAATGTTTACGGTCAAAACATTGGCGGCGACTCCATAAGAACCCTTTTGCGAAAACCTTGCTTCTATTAGAGGATAGTTCAGTTGTTAAGCACCTCGGAAGCAATGAACACATTTAAAAATAAAACGCGAGTCTAAACCATCTTTTCGTGACCGCTCACATAAACGTTCGAGATGTCCCTAGACGTTGGAACGGACAGCGGCGACAGATGGCGACTCCACAGGGGAAGCTAAAGAGTTGATCTCATTTAGTGACAGATAAACTCAAACTAAGTAAAGATTTAAAATTACGCCTTTACCCTTCTTTGTATGTTTTATTGTATGGCTATAATAACTACTGTATGATTATTTTCTGCAAATTGTCTAAAATATAAACTGTACACAAAAACCCTTGCACACAACAGTCCCTCTATACCCAGGGGCAAGAGTGAATACCTATAGGGAGTGGGTGGCAGATACGACCGGCTTGTTGGCACACGGGGCTACAACCGTTGTCGGAAAACCACCAACTCAAGGTGATAACTCTCTTCTTTTGGTCCAAGGATGTCGACACGGAGTTCCGTGCATGACCCGAGGACTGAAAGATTGAGAGGTCCCTATAATGGGGGCACCTTGGGGACCTTTGGCCTTGGTGAGAATAGTTTAGAACCACCTAAACCAAACACGTTTCTGTAGGAAAACCCCACCTCGTAAATAGCATGGCTCTGCTCGTGGATGAATGAATTGTGTGTTAGAAATGTAGGCTGAGATCAAGAGGGGGGGTGAATTGATCTTTGAAAGATTTTCGCAATTTACAGATTATCTATTTCAAAGATTAAGATTTCTGACCAGTTCTTGAATCACACACAGCAAGCAATCAAAATAAAAGCAGTGACAAAATTAAATGAGAGAAAGGTTTAGAAAGATACAACCAAGATTTATATTGGTTCACCCAATCCTAGGGCTACGTCCAGTTTCTAGCCAAATTCCAGCTGGGTTCCACTAGATTGAACGTTTTACAGATTACAACTTTAATCTCACACTCAATCTACCACAAGAACCAAAATTCCAGTCCCTGTACCTAAACCTTCACCAAGAACCAAATTCCAGTTCTTGACCAACCCTGCAGCCAAATTCTAGCTGTAGAAACCAGTGCCCATAATTCCAGGCACCCACAATATAGTAAAGAAAGTAAAGAAACAAATAGAAGAAACCTAGAACGCTCAAACCAGATTTATGCAACTCTGCAGTATGTGTTTCTTCTCCAAAGGAATGCAATTTTGCCTCAAGAAAGAACTTTTATGAACTTCACAAAACTAGCGCGATTCTCTCTTGAAAGTAGCACTTATGATTGCTTGATTGATTGCTAAAAGATGTGTTTTAAAAAGTTCAAGCAACTCTATATATATAGAAGATTTTCAAAACTGCTGGTTTATTTAATCTGTTAAAATAATCTTTTAATCTGTTAAAAGTCTTGTTTTAATCTGTTAAAACTTCTTTTAATCTGTTAAAACGTTCTTGATTATTTTCCAGATTTGTTTTAACTGATACTGAAGCACTTGGTGGATTTGATGAAGACATATTTGTGTTGGTATAGTTTAGTTTGTGGGTGTGTAGAGGGATAAGTTAGAAGTTTAGAAACTTAATCTCTTGATAGGCCAATAAATCTTGTGATAAGCGCCTTAAAATGATGAATCTCATTGAAATCATTTTTCCGCATGAAAAACTAACATTTAAACATTAAAAGAACAAACTAAGTTTTTTTCAATCTGTTGAAAAGAAATTTAAATCTGTTAAAAACACTTAACATAAGGAATATTCTTATAGATTCGAAATTTCAATTGGTTGAATCGCGAGAATCAACAAGTTAAAATGTTTTAATGATTTTTCATGTATTACGGGTTTCGCATTTTCAATTTGTTGAAATATTTTTTAATCTGTTGGAACAGAGAGACCATTTTTTCGATCTAAGTGTTTTTCAAAACTTCAATCTGTTGAAATATTTTTTAATCTGTTAAAACAAAGAGACTATTTTTCGACTAAGAGTCTACGGGATTTCAATCTGTTGAAAGGTTTTTTAATCGATTGAAACAGAGTTGTCATTTTTCATTAAGCTATTTCAATCCATTGAAAACACGAATCAATCGACTGAATGAAGTTTTAAATGAAATCAATCGGTTGAATCGTCATTTTAATCGATTGAAATACATTCGATCGATCATAATTTGATTCGATCGATCATAACTTGTTCTAATCGGTCATAATGTTGTTCTGATCGATCATTTGTGTCTCTGAATCAGTTTTTATCAGTTCAAACGGTCTGGTTCTCTCTTTTACTCTATAAATACAAATTTGATCTATCTTTTGAAATATACAATTTGAGAAAACATTTGAAAGCAATCTTTGAGCTATCACATCTGTGACTTTCTCTGTGCATTCAAGAACTTTTCATATCGTAAGGTGCTTTGATCAAGATTGTTGTTAATCAAAGAGAGAAAGTGTTGAGTTAGATTTGCTTCTGGACAATTGTATTGATAAAGCTTCAGTCCAGGTTTTTTCTTTTCATACTTTTGTGTAAAGTGTGGTTGTGCAGATTGGATTTTGGATCTGCACGTGTTACAGATATTGGATTTGGTTACTCGGGAGGTTTTCAAGAGTCTATCTTGTGGGTTTGCAAGATAGTTCTTGGGGTAGATTGGTGAGTATCTACTTGGTTGTAATTTTCACTTGGTATTAGTGGAACTTGGCAGATTTGTCAAGAAGCTGGACGTAGCTCCGGTGAAGAGTGAACCGAGTATAAATTGTTGTGTTGAATTTCTTCTTTCATCTCCTTTATTTATTGTCTATATACTTGCTGTGATTAAAATCAACCTACCTACATAAGAATTAAATAAAGATAATTCATTCTTCCAAGAGAAAGTAAGTTTTGCAAAAAAGTTTTCAAAAGTTCAATTCACCCCCCCTCTTGAACTCAACCATTAATTCTTTCAATTGGTACCAGAGCTAGTTCTTGTAAGTTACTCAAGAATTCGGTCCAAGAATGGTCGAGGGAAAGATGAATTTTTCGAAGGAGCCTCCATAAACGAGGCCTCCTCTTTTTTCGGTGTGAATTATTCTTTCCGGAAGGTTAGAATAAAAATCTTTATTGAATCTCTTGATAGAGGCATTTGGGAAACAATTATTAATGGTCCTTACAAACCAACTCATACAGTGGATGGTAAAGTAGTTGAAAAAAATTGGGTTGAATTGACTGATGCAGAAAATAGGAGAGTCCAATATGATTATACTGCTAAAAATATTATTATCTCTGCTTTAAATCTTGATGAGTTTTTCAGGGTGTCTCAATGTGCCTCTGCCAAAGAGATGTGGGAAATTTTAGAGGTCACACATGAGGGTACATCCGACGTGAAAAGGGCAAGAAAGCATGAGTTAATCGGGGACTATGAATTGTTTAAATGCGAGCAAGGAGAAACAATTGCGGATGTACGAGAAAGATTCACGCACATAGTCAATCATTTAATTGGGCTAGGAAAGACTTTTGACAAGGAAGAGTTGAACATCAAAATCTTGAAGTGTTTGGACAGAACTTGGCAACCAAAGGTGACGACTATATCGGAATCAAGAGATTTGACTGAAATGACTACTTGCTTCACTATTTGGTAAGTTAAGGGAACATGAGTTGGAAATCAATCGGTTCAAAGAACAAGAGAATGCAGAGAAGAAAAGCAAAAACATTGTTCTCAAGACGATTGAAGAAAACAGTGAGTCTGAAGAAGATGAATCCGAGAATCTAACTCTGTTGGTTAAGAAGTTTGGAAAATTTCTTAGAAAGAAGAACAGAACTGGGCAAGTTAAAAGGTACACTAATAAAAAGACTGACTCCATTCAAAATACTGTTACTTGTTATTCTTGTGGTAAGCAGGGACACATAAAAAGTGAATGTCCGGAAAAGACCAAGAATCAGAACAAGAAAGAGTCAAAGTACAAAGGGAAAAAGGCCTACATAGCTTGGCAAGATAATGATTCATCCTCCAGTTCTGCATCTGAAGGTGAAGAGGTGAACCTATGTTTGATGGCTGGCTGTGAATCCTCTTCATCACATGAACAGCAACAAGAGTCCCTTTGGTACCTGGACAGCGGATGCTCAAGGCACATGACAGGTGACATTTCAAAATTCCAGAAACTGAGATTGAAGAATGGAGGTCACGTGACTTATGGAGACAACAACAAGGGAAGAATTCTAGGTTCTGGAGATATCGGAGATGGTGAATCAGTAACCGTACACAATGTTCTTCTTGTTGAAGGTCTCAAGCACAACCTAATCAGTATAAGTCAGTTATGTGATCTTGGTCACAAAGTTATCTTCAAACCAGAAAAGTGCCTAATCTGTGAGCCACAATCTGACACGGTAATGTTGGTAGGTAAGAGGTTAAACAATATTTACATGTTAGATATCAAGCATTCTATATCATCTCAAAGTTGTCTTCTTACTAAAGAAGAAGAATCTTGGTTATGGCATAGAAGGCTTGCTCATATACATCTTAATCATCTTGACAAACTAATTTCTAAAGAGTTAGTTTCTGGGCTACCAAAGCTTAGAATTTTGAAAGACAAAATCTGTGAAGCCTGTTTAAAAGGTAAACAAACTAGAAAATCTCTTTCAAACAAAAATATTGTTTTTACTTCTAGACCTTTGGAACTGCTTCACATGGATTTGGTTGGTCCTTCAAGAAATAAAAGCCTAGGTGGTAATCTCTATATCATGGTAATTGTTGATGATTTTTCCAGATTTACCTGGACTATCTTTCTAAAAGCCAAATCTGATTCTTACAAATCTTTCAAAAATCTTGCCAAGGTTTTACATAATGAAAAAGGGTATTTCATTACATCTATTCAGAGTGACAATGGTGGAGAATTTGTAAATGAAAAGTTTGAATCATTTTGTGAAAAGTTTGGCATAAAACACAATTTTTCTGCTCCAAGAACTCCTCAACAAAATGGTGTTGTGGAAAGAAAGAACAGATCCATTGTGGAACTTGCTAGAACAATGCTTTGTGAAAATTCTTTACCTAAATATTTTTGGGCACATGCAGTAAACACTGCTTGTCATGTTTTGAATAGAGTCTTGATTAGACCCATGCTTAAGAAAACCCCATATGAACTGTATAAAGGAAGAAAACCCAACATAAACTATTTCGGGGTTTTTGGATGTACGTGTTTTGTTTTAAACAATGGGAAAGAAAATATTGGCAAGTTTGATGAAAAATCGATAAAGGAATCTTTCTTGGTTACTCTACTAACAACCACGCATATAGAGTCTACAATTTGAGACTGAAATCTGTTGAAGAATCAGTACATGTTGTTTTTAATGAGTCTCCTCGAGTGTTGCAGAATAGATCAACATGTACTGCAGATGATGAAGATTTAACTGATAATTCTTATCAGTTAAAATATCCCAGTAACTCAGATCAGCTTACTATCGAAGAAGGTATTCAATCAGTTGATCCTGCCCAAGCTGATCCACCAAGAATTACTGAAGAACAGGAAGAAGATGTCCTGGAAGAGCTTCCTAAAGAATGGATTGTTCCAAGAGATCTGTCTCTAGACAATGTCATCGGGAAAATCAATAAGGGAGTATCCACTAGACATTCTCTTAATCAATTCTGCAATCATATGGCATTCATTTCACAAGTAGAACCTAAAACTGTTAAAGAAGCATTAAATGATGAATACTGGGTTAGTGCCATCCATGATGAGCTTAATTAGTTTGAAAGGAATAACGTGTGGGAATTAGTTCCTAAAACCAAAGATATCAATGTAATTGGTACTAAGTGGGTATTCAAAAACAAATTAGATGAACACGACATTATCACTAGAAATAAAGCTAGGTTGGTAGCCAAAGGGTATAATCAACAGGAGGGTATTGATTTTGATGAAACCTTTGCACTGTAGCTAGACTTGAAGTCTGTCAGATTATTATTAGCTTATGCTTGTATAAGTGGTTTCAGATTACTACAGATGGATGTCAAGAGTGCCTTTCTAAATGGACTCATCAATGAAGAAGTTTATGTTTCTCAACCTCCTGGTTTTCAAAATCACAAGCATCCTGACCATGTCTACAAATTGAAAAAGGCTCTTTATGGTCTAAAGCAAGCTCCTAGGCAATGGTATGAGAGGTTAAGTAATTTCTTAATTGATCAAGGCTACAAACGAGGTGAAGTTGATAAAACCTTATTCATTAAGAAATCTGGATCTGACATTATTCTGGTGCAGGTGTATGTTGATGATATCATTTTTGGTTCTACTAATAATGCATTATGTAATAAGTTTGTTAAGGAAATGCAAAGTGAATTTGAAATGTCTATGATGGGAGAATTGAATTTCTTCCTTGGTCTCCAGGTTAAGCAATTAAGAAATGGCATTTTTCTAAGTCAATCTAAATACTGCAATGAGTTGTTGAAGAAATTTGATATGCACAATTGCAATGAATCCTCTACACCCATGTCTACTAATTGTTGTCTAGATTTAGATGAAAAAGGGAAATCTGTTGATCAAACTAAATATAGGGGTTTGATTGGTTCTCTGCTATATCTGACTGCTAGTAGGCCTGACATTATGTTTAGTGTGTGCCTTTGTGCTAGATTTCAGGCAAATCCAAAGGAATCACATCTTACCGCTGCTAAAAGAATTCTGAAGTACCTTAAAGGAACCGTTAATGTCGGACTATGGTATCCTGAAGGTGCATCTCTTAAACTTGTTGGATTTTCTGATTCGACTTTGCAGGATGTAGATTGGACAGAAAAAGTACCTCCGGTACATGTCATTTACTTGGGAAGCAGTCTCATATCCTGGCACGACAAAAAGCAAGCATGTGTTGCTCTTTCAACTGCAGAAGCTGAATACATTGCAGTCGGGAGTTGTTGTGCTCGAGTATCTATCTCAAACAACAACTGAAAGATTATGGAGTGGCTCTTAACACGGTACCTCCGGTTTGTGATAATACTAGTGCAATAAATCGACTAAGAATCCTATTCAACACTCTAGAACTAAGCATATTGAAATTAGACATCACTTTATTAGAGAACATGTATCTAGGGGTGATTGTGAAATTTTATTCATTGAATCTGAAAAGTAGTTAGTCGACTTATTCACTAAACCACTTCCTAGAGATAGACTTAATATGCTTAGAACTGAATTAGGAATTCCGGATATAACTAGTATTGAATAAGCTGATTCTTTATGGTTATTATGAATTTTTAACAGGTTGATAACATGCTCAATCGATTAAAATTGTCTGAAAACCTTGAAATTATGTGTTTTAATCGATTGAAATTGCGAAATAATCTGTTGATTTTCTGATTCTCTATCTCTGTTAATGATATGTTACCAGTTCAATCGATTAAATGAGGTGTTAATCGATTTATTTCAATAACCTTGTAGCTCTGCATGTTTTCGTTGTAAAACAATCGATTAAATCTTCGATTCAATCGATTTATTTCACTTTTGATGCTCTGCATGTTTTTCTTCACAAAAACAATCGATTAGATCCTTGACTCAATCGATTTATTTTACTTCTAATAAATTTACAATTGCAAAAACAATTGATTTCATGAAAAATCAATTGGTTAATTTTTTCTAGGGATAGTAGTATATGCTCTGCCTCTAAACAATTACTGCAGATTGGGTTGAAAGCATTTACAACGGGATTTCCTTCAACTACTCTCTTAAATATCGAGTTATCCAAATAAAAGCTGATTGACTCGATTGGATATCGGATGTGAGGGTAATTAAGGTGTACGAGTAAAAATACTCTCTCTCTCCACCTTTACCATCACTGCAGCTGAAGCGAGAAGCGATAATACATTAAAGACAAAATCGTGAAGACGAAGGGACCGTGTGTTCTCATACGGTAGTGTTTGAAAAGCGTATACTTTTCCTCGTGAAACATTCTCTCTTCTCTGTTTTTCTTCTATTCATTCCACAAATCAGCATGCTCAAACGCACCAAATCCGGAAGGAAGAAGTTCAGCAAAGGAGAGTCCTCTCGTCGTCGTGCAAGGAACATCGGTAGGAGGGCGCATTGAATCCTGGTTCAATGGGAACAAAGAGAAGATGGATTTGTTCATTCATGAAATGAGCAGGAAACAAATCAATGTACCCAAGGTTCTAAAATTTTCATGGTTTGATGCTTGAAGGTTTCGGAGGGGTTCGGAAACTATCGTAACATCGAAACTTCGAAGTTTCGGAGCTAAATGGTAGGATTTACCCCGACCTAATTAAAGTCTTTTTCACCAACTTGTCATTTGAAGGGTCTACTCTAAAAACTCAAGTCAAAGGAGTGGACATTGAAATTACTTCCAATGTCCGGAAAGAGGTTGCTTGGACTCAAGGATGAAGGTGTAAAAGTCACCAAAGGGTATACCTCGGAAGTAGAAGAATTTAACAAAGTTCAAGTACTTTCGTTCTTGTCCGAAGAATAGGCATGACTCAGTAAGTTCCTTCAACACTCGGAAGGTTGAAGCTTGAGGAAAGGGTGCTCGCGTTCATTATGTCCTGGCAGCTCACACCCGGGGGAGCAATCATGCGAGTACTAAATGAAGGAGATTTGGTATCGATGTACTCGCATTCACCACGGAATAAGGGTGAACTGGGTTTTTGTCATCAAGGACCACATGATCAAAGCTAAGCGGCTAAGTGATTTCAGATATCCTTATGCTATATTAATTTCTAAGCTTTTAACTCACTTTTGTGTTGATTTGGAAGGTGAATTAGTTGAAACTGTTCATCCAACAAATGAGATCAATAACTCTGTCCTTCATAAAATGGGATTCATTAAAATCGACGGTGAATGGATTTCCAAAGAAGAAGCAGGAAAAGAAGAAGAAATTGAAGAAGAAGAGCAAGAGGAAGATGTCAATACTGGTGTACCGGGTACTTCAAGCAAGATCATCGGACCCGATGGAAGAGCGAGTGTCCTTTAGAAATGATTCCATATATTCCACAACCTCGACCGTGGCACGCCTCTCTCACAGTTCGAAAGAACCATGCCGCATCAGATGGATGAATTGCAAACCAATCAAAGGAGGCACATGGAGATGACGGTTGCTCTGCGGGCTCGTCAGCATTATCTGGATGAAAATTTCATTGCCAGATTTCAACACATTGACAATCAATTGGAAGATATCTTCAACAGGATTGTTGATTTGCAGTTTAATCAAGGTCCCGGGAACGGGGATGAATGAAGGCTTATTTTTTTCTTATTTTTCTCTGCCTTTTCTTTTTATTTTTGGTACCTACGTGGTACTATTTGACTGTAACTAAAACACTTTATTTGATGCAGTCAAATAGGGGGAGAAGTATTTGCTTAAAACTGTCACTACACACACACCACAAAATCATATATGTCTCTATTATGTTATTGAATTGTGCAGGTTCAGTGGATATTTGTCTCCATCAAATAGGGGGAGATTGAAGCACTTGGTGGATTTGATGAAGACATATTTGTGTTGGTATAGTTTAGTTTGTGGGTGTGTACAGGGATAAGTTAGAAGTTTAGAAACTTAATCTCTTGATAGGCCAATAAATCTTGTGATAAGCGCCTTAAAATGATGCATCTCATTGAAATCATTTTTCTGCATGAAAAACTAACATTTAAACATTAAAAGAACAAACTAAGTTTTTTTTCAATCTGTTGAAAAGAAATTTCAATCTATTAAAAACACTTAACATAAGGAATATTCTTATAGATTCGAAATTTCAATTGGTTGAATCACAGAATCAACAGGTTAAAATGTTTTAATGATTTTTCATGTATTACAGGTTTCGCATTTTCAATTTGTTGAAATATTTTTTAATCTGTTGGAACAGAGAGACCATTTTTTTCAGTCTAAGTGTTTTTCAAAACTTCAATCTGTTGAAATATTTTTTAATCTGTTAAAACAAAGAGACTATTTTTCTGACTAAGAGTCTACAGGATTTCAATCTGTTGAAAGGTTTTTTAATCGATTGAAACAGAGAGCTGTCATTTTTCATTAAGCTATTTCAATCCATTGAAAACACGAATCAATCGACTAAATGAAGTTTTAAATGAAATCAATCGGTTGAATCATCATTTTAATCGATTGAAATACATTCTGATCGATCATAATTTGATTTTGATCGATCATAACTTGTTCTAATCGGTCATAATGTTGTTCTGATCGATCATTTGCGTCTCTGAATCAGTTTTTATCAGTTCAAACGGTCTGGTTCTCTCTTTTACTCTATAAATACAGATTTGATCTATCTTTTGAAATATACAATTTGAGAAAACATTTGAAAGCAATCTTTGAGCTATCACATACGTGACTTTCTCTATGCATTCAAGAACTTTTCATATCATAAGGTGCTTTGATCAAGATTGTTGTTAATCAAAGAGAGAAAGTGCTGAGTTAGATTTGCTTCTGGACAATTGTATTGATAAAGCTTCGATCCGGGTTTTTTCTTTTCATACTTTTGTGTAAAGTGTGGTTGTGCAGATTGGATTTTGGATCTGCACGTGTTACAATGAATCGGATTTGGTTACTGGGAGGTTTTCAAGAGTCTATCTTGTGGGTTTGCAAGATAGTTCTTGGGGTAGATTGGTGAGTATCTACTAGTTGTAATTTTCACTTGGTATTAGTGGAACTTTGCAAATTTGTCAAGAACTGGACGTTGTGTTGAATTTCTTCTTTCATCTCCTTTATTTCTTGTCTATATACTTGCTGTGATTAAAATCAACCTACCTACACAAGAATTAAATAAAGATAATTCATTCTTCCAAGAGAAAGTAAGTTTTGCGAAAAAGTTTTCAAAAGTTCAATTCACCCCCCCTCTTGAACTCAACCATTAATTCTTTCAGATACGACACCATTTATATCAATTAAAACTCTTTGTAAAAAATCTTCCAAAGTGTTTTAATCGATTGTTTCGTCTTTCAATCGATTAAAATACTGCAAAACATTCTGATAAACTTTTCTAAGTGATTTTAACTGATAACAATATGTTTTAATCGATTAAAACACTTTGAAAAAAGTTCACTTAGTTATTTTAATCAATTGAAACGCATTTTAATCGATTAAAATTCTTCCAAAAGATTTCATAAAACTTTCTAAGTTATTTTAACTGATAGCAAGCTTGTTTTAATCGATTAAAACATTCTGGAAAAACCTCTTAGTTGTTTTAATCGATTATTTTGCATTTGTATCGATTAAAATACTGACAAAACAAATTTCAAACCATTTCAAGTTATTTCAATCGATTATTTCGAGTTTGTATCGATTAAAATTCTGCCAGAACACTTTTCAAAATATTATAAGTCATTTTAATCGATAATATCAATTCTATATCAGTTAAAATACTGGAAGAAGGTTTTCAAAAATCCTTCTAATGAAAACAATCGATTATTTTGAAAACATATCAGTTAAAAACCTGTTACAAAAGTGTTAAGAACATTTTAGTTGATAAATCTTATATGCTATTAGTTAAAATAGCTAATTAAAAAAACCTTTTATCAAAATACTTTGTTTTTAAGCGTTTTAAACATTTTTTAGAGGCATTTGCAAAATCTTTTAAATGAAGAAACCTCATGCAGCAGAGAGATAAAAATGATTATACCTAAGCAGAGATGTAGACTCACTAATCCCACTACTCTTTTATCTAAGTGACCTTTGACTGCCATAAAGTAGCCTTTGACTTCATTTTTTACTTCATCAAATCAACAAGATCTTTGCCATAGTAATTCAATAAGATCTTCATCACTTTCATTGTGTGTGCATTTGTTTGCTACATTTGTATTGATGCATTAGCATAGGGTAATCATACAACAAACAAAATAGTGAAAAACCCTAAAAATTATAAAAGTGATAAGTATAAACCAACTTTATCTCGGACAGTCTTCAGTTAAGCTAGCTTGGTTTCAGGTTCTTTGTAAGCTAAGTAGCCACGTTGACCGACAGAAGAGATAAAGGGTCATAAAAAATATAAAAAATGACTAAAACCATAAAAATACCTTTTACAATAAAAAGATT
This sequence comes from Sphenostylis stenocarpa, assembly GCA_963425845.1. NCBI lineage: Eukaryota > Viridiplantae > Streptophyta > Magnoliopsida > Fabales > Fabaceae > Sphenostylis > Sphenostylis stenocarpa. The sequence goes on from OY731400.1 coordinate 71,795,231, forward strand.
CTTGGCAAAGTCGTATCATTCATACCACATCATCCAATAAGTGGTAAAACTAAGAGAGAAAATAAATGCAGCATGCATACACATCATTTTAATAAACCTCTAAAAAATGGGTGTTAGGATCGTTTATTGGGAAAATTACTGGGCCAAATCCCCTTTGGATATTTGCAATTTGGTTCTTCACCTTTTTCTCTTCATTTTGAAATGCTGTGCGTCCAAATCGGACATCCCAGGCAAAAGTTATCCCACTTTCAATATTTACTGTCATAAAAAGTATTTTTGTAATGCATGCATAAATACATTCATTCTAGGATGCATTAGATATCCTTAGATAATAGCGAAAGAGGCCCAAGTGCGTTTATAACCTTCCTAGAAGAGATAAGTGCGCTAAAGTATGATGGTAACCTTTTGAAAAAAAGGGAACCATCACACCAAGGTGGGTATGGTACTCCCTAAAGCATAAGCTTTTAGGAAAACACCAAAGCTATGGTCTAAGACATATCTATCCCACATTGATCATTCATAATAAAAAAAACAATAATAAAAATCTTTAAATCATTTAGAAAGTGGTTGGTCTTCTTCCTGTCCCCACTCGTGCAAAAGTTAAGAGGATGGAGCAATTAGAGGAGCAGAACCGTATGCTCACCGCTGAGCTTAATGTCATAAAGGAACAAATAGCGCAGTTGATGGAGCTAATGTATCAGCAATGCTTCCACAATACGGTCTCTGAGCAATGAATTTTTGCCCTAGAAGAGAAATTAAGGGCATTAGAGGGATACAACTTTGATGTAAAGGAGGTAACCGATGTACACCTTGTCGAAAATACTCGATTCCCTCCCAAGTTTAAGAAATCTCACGCATCATTCAAGAAGTCATTTGGCAAGAAGAAAGAGGGGAGCGTAAATGCCATCAACCTCACTACCCCTTCTTCTTCTTCACAACCATCTGGGCAGTCACGCAGACAAGAGAAGAAATTCACCCCCATTCCAACCTCTTATGGGAGTCTGCTGCCAAAGCTGTTAGAGGCCAAGCTCCTAAAACGTATCCCTCTGAAGAAGAAAGATCCACCTTACCTCGGTTGGTACAAGCTCAATAAAAAATGTGATTACCACTTCGGCGCTCCTGGGCATTTCGTGGAAGATTGCATCAACTTAAAATATAGGGTTCAAGAATTATTGAATGCCGGGTGGATTACTTTCAATGCTCCCGACCCTTAGGTGGACGATACGCCTCTGTCTCAATCGGAATGACGGGGAAGACCAGCTGATTAGGGCTCCTCATTAAAAAATATAAATAAATAAAAAGTATAAAAGAAATAAAAAAATAATAATAAAAATCTTCCGATGCATCTCTCGCGGTCTCTGCCCATGGCCGCAAGATCTTTTGATTAAAGAGGCTCTGTATGTATTTCTCTTTTCATCAATACAACGAGGCATTTTTCATAATATTCATATTCTTCTCATTCTTTTCTCTCTGACTCCAAAATAATTAAATAAAATCTAGACCCAAATAAGGACCATATAAATAGTCATGTTTGTGATTGAAAACTCTCTGCGGGATCTGAAAGCCAAAGGTGAATGGATTGAGTCAAACAGTGAGGAGGGGACCATTTCCCCGGACATGCAAAGACTGTTGAAAAAAAAAGAAGCTCAATTGATACAACCCCATTAGAAAAAACTAAGGCCATCGATTTGGGACAAGGGGATAATAAGAAAGAAGTAAAATATTGGTACCCAAATTGATAATGTCAGGGAAGGGGCAATAACACCTTTGCGTTTATTCATGCCTCGTCCTTTCCCTTATACATCGGATAAAGTTGTACTATGGAGATACATAGAAGAATCGTCTGTCAATGAAGATATTTCTAATATAGCCGGCATTGGGAGCACGACGAAAAGCGAAAGAATTTCTTCCCCCAAGGAGCTACAAGATAATGCTCCTAAAAACAAAAGAAAAAAAAAGAATCCAAGGGGAAGATTAAGTAGAACTTGGATTCACGATGCTAGGGTAGTTTCTTCAACGCTCCACCGAAAAATCAAATTCGTGGTAGACAACAAGTTGATCATGGTTCAAGCTAAAGACTACATTCGAATCAGTGAGTTGTCCACCATACCTTAAAAGGATGCGGCTGAAGAGGACATTTGAAAATATGGAAAGACTTCCTAGTAATATGAAAGGAGCCCATATAATGAAGAGATATGGATATAGCCCAGGACAAGGGCTTAGAAAGGATGCTCAAGGAACAAGAGAGCCACCAAATTTTAAGGATAATCCTTTAAAGTACAACCCTACAAAAGATCAAGTCGTACAAAGAAAAGAGAAGTCTCCCCTCCATACCTTAAAGACGATCTTCCAAAAAAGAGGAATATTAGCATCAAGGGTAGCGTTAGTCATTAGATGTCCTTCTTCCGATTTTAAGGGATGTAAACCCAATGACTATTAGAGATCACTCCTCGGGGTGTGCCCGACCCCCGAGCATCTTTAGGGCACGCATTTCCCTTTGAATTACAAAAGAATGCTATTCTTACTATCTACTTATTTTCTCGCTAATTGTCGCCGCCGTCTCAAAAGAGAGAAGGTCGGTCGGAGCGACGCGATGGTTTTTCGACCCTTTTTGATTTTCGCGTTTTTTATTGGTGGTTACAACGCCTTTAGGTTGTCCGATAACCGGGCTAACCTAGGGGCGAGGTTTTCGAAAGTATCCCTGGGTTGTCCGATAACCGGGCTAACCCAGTGATTTATTTAATTTGGGTTCTATGGAGTCGCCACCGATATTTTTACCATAAACATCGGAAAAGGGGTTTTTAAAAAGGCGTTGGTTTTCGAAAACTAACTTTGGTCATTAGAACCAGAGTTGGGTAAAGGAGTTAGTTACGTGTAAAGGAAGTGTTAGTTCCTTTACGACGCCCCTTTCGGGTTCCCTATGATAGGCCGACTACTGTGAATAAATAATTAAACTGGAAAAATGCGCTTTTACCCTTTTATTATGCGGTATTTAAATTTATGACTACATGACCCTAGCTTCTATTGCGTAATTTAAATGGCAGTAATAAGAATAGAGAAGGAGAATATGCACCTCCAAAGCAAGCTTTTATATTTTAAAAGAGAGGGTGCGTTTTGGCAACCCTTCGCTCTACAACTCTCAGAAACTCCGGAAATGCCTCGGAGGGATTCTAAAGAAGATTTAGAACGCTCAGTCTATGCCTAGAGACACTCAGAAACTCCGGAAATGCCTCGGAGGGATTCTTAGAGAGAGAAAGTCTAGAGAGAAGGGAGAGCTTCTTGGATTCTGTGTGGAAATGAGGGGGGGAGGACCCCTATTTATAGTTTTTCGCGCCTGACAGGTCGAGACCGCCATTCTTGTCTGACAAGGTCGAGACCGTCGTCTGGAAAATCCAGACCGCCATCTCGACCTTTGCAGGAATCGAGACCGCCGTCTAGAAAATCCAGACCGCCATCTCGACCTTTGCAAGAATCGAGACCGCCGTCTGGAAAATCCAGACCGCCGTCTCGACTTTGCAAGAGTCGAGACCGCCGTCTGGAAAATCGAGACGGCGGTCTCGTCCTGGCATTGAGACGAGACGGCGGTCTGGTCCTTCCAGACGGCGGTCTCGTCCCTTCAGGGCGAGAAACTTTATTTTTGGGCCAAAAAACCTTCCTATCTTGGTACGGGAGCCTAATAGTCTCTCCTAATGACTTGTTAAGCTTCGGTCGTCTTCAAATAGGATGCTTTCTGACTTTATTTGGAGGCCGGGCAAGATTTGGGGTCTACACTAATCATATCTATACCCCCATAAATAACCATGTTTAGGCAAACGTTTTGTTCGAAAATGCATCAAAACAACTAAAGCGTCATAGACAAAATAAAGTCCGCTAGGTATCCCAAAAAATGAAAAAGGGGAACCTAGACAAAAATTAGGACACAACATAACATCCTAGGCCGAAAACCTGAGAAGGCGGACTAGGAAAGTTAATCAGTCACAAATTGACGCCATAAAGTAATCAGTTGAAGATGCCACCTCATTAAAACAAAACGTTTGTTTAAACTAGCCTAAACACCGACCAACCTTGGCTAGCCATTCTTACAGAAACTTCTATCACAAAAAATCCCGCTAAAACACAAAAAATCCCGCTTCTGGCCCAGAAGAATAAAATTGGAAAATGAGCCACAAACTATGAAGGACCCTTTATGGTCAAATGAGCTTTCTCGGGAGGGACTCTTATCCTCACCGATATGAATGGAAAAGAACTTCGATACCTAATCAATCCCGATACGGTGAAGAAGTATTATGCTTAAAGACATTGCTCAAGACCCGTCAGGAATGAAAACCCACAAAGGGCATCCCTGGGCAAAAGATAGGGTTTATATCCCTCGCTAGGATACGTCCTAGGTAAAAAGTAGAGGTAAAAAAAATAAAAAAATTAAGAGCAATGGTTACCTCAATCGAAAACCGAAAGGTGGCTAAGGTAACATTCTTCCAGAAGCAAGTAGTCTGCATAGTCTTCACTCTGAGCTCAGGCATCTCAACTGAAGCAATTAGGAGAACCAGGGGGCCAGATATCATAGACATGACTTGTAGACCCCAAATCTTGCCCGACCTCCAAATAAAGATTAGAAGACCTCCTATTCGAAGATGGATGAAGCCTAAAAAGCCACTAGGAGAGACTATTAGGCCCCATACTAGGATAGGAAGGATTTTCGGCACAAAAATAAGGTTTCTCGCCTTTTTGGGGATGAGATCGTCGTCTCGAAATTGAGACCACCGTCTCGCCTCATGCAAATGGCGAGACCGCCGTCTCGTTTGGCGGGACGGCGGTCTCGCCACCTGCGAATGGCGAGATGGCGGTCTCGCTTTCCTAGACGGCGGTCTTGCCACCTGCGAAGGACGAGACGGCGGTCTTGTTTGGCGAGACGGCGGTCTCGACCCTGTCAGACGGGAACGGCGGTCTCGCCACTGTCAGGCGCGAAAACCTATAAATAGGGGCTCCCTCCCCTCATTTCCACACACCACACAACTTTTGCTCTCCCTTCTCTCTAAAACCTCTCTCTAGAATCCCTCCGACGCATTTCCGGAGTTTCTGAGTGCCTTTGTGAGCGTTTTTCGGCGTCTAGAAAAGTTTCCAGCGCTGTGTAGAGTGAAGGGCTACCACAAAGCACCCTCTTTTTTAAAAGAAATAAAAAGAAAGCTTGCTTCGGAGGTTTAAACTCTCCCTCTCCACTTTTACTGCTTTAATTTTAAATTATGCAATAGATTAGGGCCATGTAGTCATAGTTTTAAATTCCGCAAAATAAAAGGGCAAAAACGTGTTTTTCCGGTATATTTATTAACAAAATAGTTGGCCTGTCATAGGGAACCCGAAAGGGGCGTCGTAAAGGAACTAAAACTTCCTTTACGCGTAACTAACTCCCTTACCCAACTCTGGTTCTAATGACCAAAGTTGGTTTTTCGAAAACCAACGCCTTTTAAACTCCTTTTCTGATGTTTCCGGTAAAAACATCGGTGGTGACTCCACAGAACCCTTCAAAAATTAGTCATTGGGTTAGCCCGATTATCGGACAACCCAAGGATGACCTTTCGAAAACCTCGCCCCTAGGTTAGCCCGGTTATCGGACAACCTAAAGGCGTTGTAACCACCCATAAAAAAATGCTAAAACAAGAGGGTCAAAACCATCGCGTCGCTCCGACCACCTCTCTCTTTTTGACGGCGGTGACAGATGGCGACTTCACTGGGGAAGCCTTGAGAGTTGATCCCATTTAGTGATGGGCCGGCTTAAAAATAAATAAACCAAGAAAATAACTCTTTTGCCCTTTTATTTGTATTATAACATGTTTTACGGTTTGGCTTTAATAACTGTTGCTTGTTTATACTTATGCAATTGTGTGAAATACAAACTGTACACAAACCCTTGCACACTACAATTCCCTCTATACCCGGGGGCAAGTGAGAAATCCATAGGGAGTGGGTGGCAGGTACGGTTCGCTATAGTGAGGGCCTTGAGCCCACCAGTGTGATCGGAAACCACCACTCAAGGTGATAACCTTCCTCTTTTGACAACAAGACTGACTATGGCCTTAGTGCTAAGCATGGTCGGACGGCTGGAGAGTGGGGACCCTATAATGGGGGCACCTTGGGGGCCTTAACCTGGTGAGAACAGTTAGAACCAACCCTCGCCAATGCACTTTTCTGCAGGAAAACCCTACCTCGTGATAAAAGAATTCTTGCCTGTTCGTGGATGATCAAATTGTGTGTGCATATGTTTGCTGCATTTGTCTATTGCATAGCATAAACAAACAACAGAACAAAAACACACAAAAATATTTTCGCAAATAAACACCCTTGTAGACCCCTAATTTTTCCCGGCCTCTCAATAAAAGCTAGGGAAACTTCACACGAAGATAAAGATTGCCCAGCTAATCAATAAACACTAAGAAGACCTCCCACAACCACACGGAGTTCATCCAATTTCTCGACAAAGGCCAAAGAGACCTCCTATAACAAAGATAAAAGTTCGTCCGCCATCTCAATAAGGGTCAAGAAGACTTCCTATAAGAAGATCAAGCTTCAACGGACACCTATCGGCATCAACCAACGTTCGAAAAAAGCAAGGAAAGCTTCCCGGGGTCCCAGAACGCAAAAACTGGACAAAACAGGTCGAGACCCCCGTCCTAGAGTTGGGACGTGTTAGAAAAGTAGTTTTAAATCAAGAGGGGGGGTGAATTGATTTTTGAAAGTTTTTCGCAATACACAGATTATCTAATCCGAAAATTAAGATTACTTATCAATTCACAAATCACAAAGCAATCAAACAGTTTAAGTGCAGCAGCAGAAATTAAAGAGAGAAAGGTTAGGAAAGATTTCACCGGTAATTTTATACTTGGTTCACCCAATACCAGGGCTACGTCCGGACTCCGGCCAAATTCCAGCTGGGTTCCACTAGAATAGATGTTTTACGAGACTCTCCCTCTTACACCTATTCTAACTCTCCACCAAGAACCAAATTCCAGCTCTTGGAAACCTCTCGCAACCAAATTCCAGCATGCGAGAGAAACCGAGTGCCCAAATTCCAGGCACCACACACAAGAACCAAATTCCAGCTCTTGCTTTAACCTTTCCACCAAGAACCAAATTCCGAGTTCTTGGCAACTTTCTACAACAATGCGAGAAAACTTGTACCCAAATTCCAGGTACAACACAATACAAAGTAATGAAAAAGAATTTACAAAGAAGAGACTTAGAAAGCTCAAACCGGATTACACCAATCCACGAGTAAGTTTCTTCTTCAAGGATGCAAAGTGCCTCAAGAAAGATTTCAAAAGAAGTTCACAAAAACAGTTGTGTATCTTTCTTGAAAAATGCTAATAGTTGCTTGTATTGATTGCTTGAATTGTGTAAAAGCTGATGTATGATCTATCTCAAAGTTTCAAGCAAATCTGTTTATAAAAGAGTATTTTCAAATCTGCTTGCATTAATTAATCTGTTGAAAGTTTGTTTTAATCTGTTGAAATAGCCGTTACAATCTGTTAAAAGTCCTTTCAACCCATTAATGCGTTCATGATCTTTAACGAGAAAATGTTTTAGTTGATACGACCACGTTTTTATCGGTTAAAACGTTTTACAAACATTTTCTAAGTATAAAACAATCGATTGAATCACGTATTAATCGATTGATTTGTTTAAAAACCTTCTTATAAAACTTTCCAAGTTATTTTAAGCGATATAAAGTCGTTTCAATCGATTGAAAAACTGCACATATATTTTCAAGTCATTTTAATCGATTGAAAGTTCGTTTTAATCGATTGAAAAGATTTTCTAAGTTATTTTAATCGATTGAAATGCGTTTTAATCGATTGAAATAAGTCTGATCGGTCATAATTCAATTCGATCGATCATAACCAACTCGATCGGTCATAATCTCATTCGATCGATCATACTGACATCCAAAGTGATTTTAATCGATTGAAACGTGTTTTAATCGATTAAAATAATTCTAATCGCTCATATTTAAGATCTGATCGATTATATTGCATTCGACCTATTACATTCGAATTCTAATCGGTCATAAAGAGTTTTAATCGATTAAAAAAAGTTTGTATCGATTAAAATATTGTAAAAACACTTTTTAAAACATTCTAAGTGTTTTAAATTGATTCTTTCAAACCTTTATCGAGTTAATAACTTGTTTAAGAAAATTCTTTGCCAAAATGCTTTTTTTTTTTTTTTTTTATTTGTTTAAAACTATTTTTGAGGCATTTTGCAAATTGAGTGAAGAAGCTTTATGCAGTGGAAAAGGTAAAGTGGTTTTACCTAAGCTTTACTGTTTAGACACACTAAGTCTTCGACTCCTTTGTTCCGAGTGACTTGTTTGACTAGCTGCAGAGTTGACCCTTGACTTTATCTTTGACTTCATCAAATCAATGAGATCTTTGCTAGGATCACTTTCGGTCTCCCCCTATTTGATGAAGACAAACACCATTTTGAAAAAACAATCTCTCGCAAAATAAGTCACTTGATAATGCGGTTAGGTGAGAAATATAAGAATGTAATAAAGTTTTATTTCTCCCCCTAAAACTTATTTCTCCCCCTAAAATGTTGCTCTTAAATTTATCTTAAAGTGATGCAACTATTTCTCCCCTTTTGACTTCATCAAAAATAGGGAATAGAAGAGAAAAAAATGTAAGGTTTCGAAAATATGCTCAAGTTTTTGAAAATACAAAGTAAATCAATATTTCACTCATGAAAAGAATCAATTAAAGTTGATTCAAGCTTATCTCCATTAACACGTTTGTAATGAATACAATTAACACGTGTAAAGATAAGGGAATCACGCTTTAGTAGCATGTTACAGAACGACCATTAACTAAAGCCTTTAATCCTCTTTTCAGAATAAAAATCGATTAAAAACAGAGCATAATCGGTTAAAATGTTCTTGGTAAATGATTTTAATCGATTGAAAGAAAAGTTTAATCGATTAAAACATTTAAGATTTTGAAAACATGAAACTTTAGTAAAAATAATCGATTATTTCGATTTTAAATCGATTAAAACATGTTGAATAAGTTCATTTAATCGATTAACAAGATGTTGTATTGATTAAAACAATCAGTTTTGAAAATGAAGTAATGTTTAATGCATATTTTGTAAAGCTGATCATTTAGAAGGATGTTTTAACAATACTAACGACTATATTGATTAAATCTTAGCTAATAGATCCATCAGAATAAAATCTTATTTAGCTAAAGCTCTCGGGGATCTATTTAAATTCTATCTAGATTAACTTTAAACCTTCATTATATAAATCAAGGCTAAAAATATTGTTTCTGTTTAATAACCAGGTGATACTACGAGATCATAAATTGAAATTAGCATCAAAAGGGATAAGATATAAAGGAAAGGTAAGAAGGGACCCTGTTTATCCACCAATATTTAATTATCCCAATTTCCTTGGTTTAGTTGCAAATCCTCCAGTTTGGTGTAAACGAATTTGTTCTTATTTCCACGATTATTTGTGTCGAGATGCCAAAATACGTGACTCGGTCATTTGATCCTCAACCACTTTTCATCTGGAACGGATTTTGCTCTATCAACTATTTGAGTCAACAAGCTGCTTGTCACTCTGTATCGACAGCAGACACGAAACTTTTCCCGAAAAGAAATCTTTTAGCAGTTCTTTGTTACTATTGACTGCATTACAGTCCATGGTTGACACTCAATGGAATTAAATGTTTCTTTAGGAACATCAACTATTACACATCGAGGCGGAATCATGTACTGACGGACGTACATTCACTATCGGATTCCACACAGAGTGCATGATACCATAAATTGCATGAATCACAGATTAATGATGTCCTGAGATAGGAATTTCCTTTCAAAATAGCCAACCCATTTTGAACCTACCGAGTTATCATCATCCAAGCAACTAACTGTATTTTTATTAATGTAGTATGATGGGTGTTATTCTCACTTATAGTGAACCAGTCATCATTATCTTTTGAAGAATGAGTCATTTTTAACTTTGTTGTTTCCGAGTGGTATCATATGCACAAGTGATTAACAAAAAAACTTATTACGGTAGAGTGGGCAATGATTAGTAATGAGGACAGGTGATGACAATCAATCCAGAATTCTAAAACAATATAAAATTTATCCCTGTACCACGTTATTCAATTTTTGAATTCTTGTCCCAGATTGGTTCCCTTGCGGTGTCACCTCGTGACATTGATGATTAAAGCAAATTATCGGGGTTGCACGATTCAATGAATTTCACCAAGAGTTTTGAACCAATGCATGCTCAAGATTATTTCGAAATATTGCTAGGTAATATCAAGAAATCTAATGTAAACATTTGTTCATTGAACTTCCTAGTAATCAACAATTTATTACCAGAATCAACTATCACCAAAAGAATCTTTGATCAACTATGTTTTCGAGTCCTAACGAGTTTGACCTGTTTGTAACTAGTGTCTATAAGAAAAGTTACGAGTCTATTCTTTGATAATTTCTTTGATTTTCGAGTGTATTACCATGCAGCATTCCATGTAAAGTATTAAGAGAAATGTAAACATCTACGAGCTTGAATCATGTTTATGTTGTTGTCAAAATAAAAGACTCTTTCATTCATGAATAACGGTAATAGTTTTCCCACATTATGTCAACTGGTCGAGTTCCCAATTCAAAGATTTGTTCGACCTTCGCTTTCTAATTTAAAAATTTGTGTCATTGAAAGAAAATTGAATATGGATACGTTTCAAAGCAGATCTGCTCGAACCGAGTCATGATTTTGATCATGTTTACAAGAGAGAATTGAGAGGAGATTTTGAAAATATGAAAACGAGAAGAAAGATGATAAGTTGAGAAATGATAAGTTCAGAACCTGGTTTGATGAAGAAACGGATTTCAAGTTTTTGAAATTCAAAGAGACATTTAAACACATTATGCGGATTCTGGATTATCATAAAGACCTGGGTTTTTTAATCGAATTGGCCTATCAAACTTTAATTAGATCTTGTAAATCATGTTTTAGAACCTAATTAATTGATTAATCAACTCATTATCTATTAATTTGATTCTTGACATTAGGGTTGAAAACATCTACGAGTGAATTAATCGATTGTTTTATGAAAGAATCGATTAGATAGGTACGAGAATGAAATCAATAACATGACACCAGAATTTAAATCGATTAAAACGTAAATGAATCGATTATTTTGATACCTAAGTGTTTTTAGTTGATATACGAGATATTACAATCGATTAAAACAATTAAACCAAAATCCTGAGATCAGTTCAATCGATTATTTCGATATTTCAATCGATTAAAATGGTACGGACAGATATCAGTAAGTTATTTTAATCGATTAATATTGATTTATATCAATTAAAACAATTAATTTAAATACACGAGAACCTGGTTTCGCGGCTACGATCTTCAAGGGATTCCCGAGACTTGTTCCTGCAAAACAATTAAGTATTTTTACGGTACCCTTTATAATTATTGGGTCCTGATCATGTTATTTGAAAAGAATTAATCTTTGGAACCCATTTCATTCTCCCTTTAGGAATAGCATACTTTTTAATTCTGCGAGTATTTTCTTGAATGCCCTTTCTTCATGCGAGTAGAAACATTTGATTGTAGAGTATGAATTCCTATTTGTTTTTGTTTTCTTGGATCTAGATTTAAAGCCTATTCCAGTTTTGTCAAACATTAATTTTTGAGATCCAAGTAATATATCAAGATTAGCTTGCCCCTGAGTGAACTTTGAAACAGTTTGAGATAAGAATTCAATTTTCTTTTGCAATTCGGGACGGTTATTGCATGGTTTATTGCATTCACAATCGAGTTAGCATGAATCGAGTTTCAAGAATTCATTATCGGTTTCATTTTCACTAATCTGCTTTTCCGGAGAATCAACCTTGTTAACTAGCCAGTTATTTAATCCTTTTAGCCTATCATTTTCTTTTTGAAGTTTCTTAGCCTCTTCATGCATTTCATTAAATGCTTCTTGTAATGCATCATAGTTGACAAAATTTGAAGAGGAGCTAGAACTTACCTGGTCAGAATTTTCAGGCATTCTATCCTGGCATGGCCATTGGTATTTGGTGATTCGAGTTGACCATTAAGCATATCTCTGGTGCTTCTTCATAGGTCTTTTCAAGGATCTTCCACATTTGTGCAGCAGTTTGACAATGTGCAATCCTAAAAAAATCATTTACGTTAGCGCGGAAGAGATGATGTTTTTGGCAATACAATCATCTTGAATTACGTTAGCAATATCGGTTTCTGTTCAATAACATTCCAAGCATTTATACTAACAGATTCAATGAAGATTTTCATCTTTATTTTCCAATATAGATAATCTGTTCCACTCAACGGTGGAGGTCTATCAATGCACGCTCCCTCGAGAAAATGCCATGGATCGAAGTAACTTGATTAACTTTCAAGCACCTCGCTCCGATGCCAATTGTTAGAAAAGTAGTTTTAAATCAAGAGGGGGGTGAATTGATTTTTGAAAGTTTTTCGCAATACACAGATTATCTAATCCGAAAATTAAGATTACTTATCAATTCACAAATCACAAAGCAATCAAACGGTTTAAGTGCGAGCAGAAATTAAAGAGAGAAAGGTTAGGAAAGATTTCACCGGTAATTTTATACTTGGTTCACCCAATACCGAGGCTACGTCCGGACTCGGCCAAATTCAGTTGGGTTCCACTAGAATAGATGTTTTACGAGACTCTCCCTCTTACACCTATTCTAACTCTCCACCAAGAACCAAATTCCAGCTCTTGGAAACCTCTCGCAACCAAATTCCGGCATGCAGAGAAACCGAGTGCCCAAATTCCAGGCACCACACACAAGAACCAAATTCCAGCTCTTGCTTTAACCTTTCCACCAAGAACCAAATTCCGAGTTCTTGGCAACTTTCTACAGCAATTGCAGAAAACTTGTACCCAAATTCCGGGTACAACACAATACAAAGTAATGAAAAAGAATTTACAAAGAAGAGACTTAGAAAGCTCAAACCGGATTACACCAATCCACGGTAAGTTTCTTCTTCAAGGATGCAAAGTGCCTCAAGAAAGATTTCAAAAGAAGTTCACAAAAACAGTTGTGTATCTTTCTTGAAAAATGCTAATAGTTGCTTGTATTGATTGCTTGAATTGTGTAAAAGCTGATGTATGATCTATCTCAAAGTTTCAAGCAAATCTGTTTATAAAAGAGTATTTTCAAATCTGCTGCATTAATTAATCTGTTGAAAGTTTGTTTTAATCTGTTGAAATAGCCGTTACAATCTGTTAAAAGTCCTTTCAACCCATTAATGCGTTCATGATCTTTAACGAGAAAATGTTTTAGTTGATACTGACCACGTTTTTATCGGTTAAAACGTTTTACAAACATTTTCTAAGTATAAAACAATCGATTGAATCACGTATTAATCGATTGATTTGTTTAAAAACCTTCTTATAAAACTTTCCAAGTTATTTTAAGCTGATATAAAGTCGTTTCAATCGATTGAAAAAGCTGCACATATATTTTCAAGTCATTTTAATCGATTGAAAGTTCGTTTTAATCGATTGAAAAGATTTTCTAAGTTATTTTAATCGATTGAAATGCGTTTTAATCGATTGAAATAAGTCTGATCGGTCATAATTCAATTCGATCGATCATAACCAACTCTGATCGGTCATAATCTCATTCGATCGATCATCACTGACATCCAAAGTGATTTTAATCGATTGAAACGTGTTTTAATCGATTAAAATAATTCTAATCGCTCATATTTAAGATCTGATCGATTATATTGCATTCCGACCTATTACATTCGAATTCTAATCGGTCATAAAGAGTTTTAATCGATTAAAAAAGTTTGTATCGATTAAAATATTGTAAAAACACTTTTTAAAACATTCTAAGTGTTTTAAATTGATTCTTTCAAACCTTTATCGAGTTAATAACTTGTTTAAGAAAATTCTTTGCCAAAATGCTTTTTTTTTTTTTTTTTTTTATTTGTTTAAAACTATTTTTGAGGCATTTTGCAAATTGAGTGAAGAAGCTTTATGCGAGTGGAAAAGGTAAAGTGGTTTTACCTAAGCTTTCGTTTAGACACACTAAGTCTTCGACTCCTTTGTTCCGAGTGACTTGTTTGACTAGCTGCAGAGTTGACCCTTGACTTTATCTTTGACTTCATCAAATCAATGAGATCTTTGCTAGGATCACTTTCAGGGCGGCCGTCCCAACTAACCTAGGACAAGTGAGACGCGCGTCCCACATGTGGGACGGCCGTCCCAAGTCCCAGGGGGGCTGGCTCTGTGTTAAAAATGCAAGTGGGACGACCGTCCCACCCCAGACGGCCGTCCCGGCCCAGACGGCCGTCCCAAATGAGCCAGGCAGCGAAAACTATAAATAGGAGGCTCATTTGCTCATTTTCAGACCCCAGACAACTCAGAGTACTTGTCTACTTCTCTCCCTCTTTCGAATGATCTTTCTGATTGCCTTATATAGGTAACAATCAGTTAAGGAATTATATTCTGGCATTCGATTCTTCTAGAAAATTTTAGTCGAGTCGAGTTTTGTCGTGAGGAGAGTCGTTGTAGAGCGAGGGACTGCCGAAACGCGTCCTTATTGTAACAGAGTTGCTATATAAAGCTTGCTACGGAGGTTCTTCTCAAATCTCTTCTCTTTTACTGCTTTATTTATTGCTTTATGAAATGTAAATAAAATCATGTAGATAGCCATATTTATGGTATGAATAAAATAGGGTAATAGCGTAATTTCTTGTAATCTCTACTTAAATGAATTAATCCGTCATAGGGAACCCGAAAGGGGCGTTGTGGGGTGCTAACACCTTCCTCACACGTAACTAACTCCCTTACCCAACTCTGGTTATAATGGCCAAGTGCGGTTTTTCTTAAAATCAACATTTTTTCCTTTTCCAATGTTTAAGGTCAAAACATTGGTGGCGACTCCAAAAGAACCCCTTTTTCGAAAACCTTGCTTCTATTAGAGGATAGTTCAGTTGTTGAGCACCTCGGAAGCAATGAGCATATTTTAAATACAAAACGCGAGTCTAAACCATCTTTCCACAATCGCTCACATTAAACGTTCGAGATGTCCCTAGACGTCGGAACGGACGGCGGCGACAGATGGCGACTCCGCTGGGGAAGCTAGAGAGTTGATCCCATTTAGTGATGGATAAATTCTAACTAAGTAAAGATTAGAAATTACGCCTTTACCCTTTTCCGTATGTTTTATTATATGGCTTTAATAACTGTTGTATGATTATTTTCTGCAAATTGTCTGAAATATAAACTGCAGACAAAAACCCTTGCACACAGCAGTCCCTCTATACCTGGGGGCAAGAGTGAATACCTTTAGGGAGTGAGTGGCAGATACGACCGACTTGTTGGCACACGGGGCTACAACCGTTGTCGGAAACCACCAACTCAAGGTGATAACTCTCTTCTTTTAGTCTAAGGATGTCGACACGGAGTTCCGTGCATGACCCGAGGACTGAGAGATTGAGAGGTCCCTATAATGGGGGCACCTTGGGGACCTTTGGCCTTGGTGAGAACAGTTTAGAACCACCTAAACCAAGCACGTTTCTGCAGGAAAACCCTACCTCGTGATTAAATAAGCATGGCTCTGCTCGTGGGTGAATGAATTGTGTGTGCATTCGTTTGCTACATTTGTATTGATGCATTAGCATAGGGTAATCATATAACAAACAAAAAATGAAAAACCCTAAAAATCAAAAAGTGATAAGATAACAACCTTTATCTCGGACAGTCTTCAGTTAAGCTAGCCTGGTTTCAGGTTCTTTGTAAGCTAAGTAGCCACGTTGACCGACAGAAGAGATAAAGGGTCATAAAAAATATAAAAACAATTTAAAGTCATAAAAATACCTTTTTATAATAAAAAGATTCTTGGCAAAGTCGTATCATTCATACCACATCATCCAATAAGTGGTAAAACCAAGAGAGAAAATAAATGCATCAAGAAAAATATGCATACAACATCATCATAGTAAAATCTCTCATACATAAACGCATTCATCCTAGGACATATTAGATATCCTTAGACAATAGCAAAAGAGATAAGTACGCTAAGGTATGTTGGCAACCTTTGAAAAAGGAAATTAACACATTAAGAAGGGTATGGTACCCTTAAAACATAAGCTTTTGAAAAGATACCTAAGCTATTGTCTAAGGTATATCTATTTCACACCAATCATTTGAAATAAAAGGCTATAATAAAAATTGTTAAAATCATTTAGAAAGTGGCTGGTCTTCTGCCCGTCCTTACTCGCGCCCAGAAAGCTAAGAAGATGGAACAGCTGGAGGAACAAAACCGAAAGCTCACTACTGAGCTTAATACGCTAAAAGATCAAATGGCTCAAATGTTGGAAATGATGCGTCAGCAGAATATCCATAAGGAGGGTCCTCAAAATGGACAGGCCTCTCACCAAGAAGAGGAAGAGGGACCCAATAATGAACAAGCCCAATCTGATACAAGGACGGTGCATATTCATGCTCCGGAAGTATCAAAACAACAGCTTACTGCCCTTGAAGAGAGATTGAGAGCCATGGAGGGGCATAATTTCGATGTTAAAGAGGCGGCTGATATGTGCCTCGTCAAAAATATCCAATTCCCTAACAAGTTCAAAACTCCGGACTTCCCAAAATACATGGGAATGACCTGCCCCAAAAGCCATCTTACAATGTACTACCGTAAAATGGCTGCATATGCGGACAATGAAAAGCTCTTGATCCATTGCTTTCAGGAAAGCTTAGCTGAATCGACCCTAAAATGGTATATGAAACTGGAAGGAGGGCAAATCCAAACCTGGAGACATCTGGCGGATGCTTTTCTTCATCGCTATAAGTACAATATCAATCTGACCCCTGAAAGAGCAGATCTACAATTACTAAACAAGAAAGACGACGAATCCTTCAAGGCATATGCCCAAAGATGGAGGGAATTGGCAGCACAAGTGGAACCTCCTCTATCCGACAAGGAAACTACATCCATGTTCATCAATTCTTTGACTGGTCCCTATTATGACAAAATGATAGGGAACACATCAACACTCTTTGCGGATGTAGTCATTATAGGAGAAAGAGTAGAGCAAGGTTTGAAAAGTGGAAGAATTGCACAACAGACCTCCTCCAATTCCTCTACTCAAAACTTTAAAAAGAACTTTGGAAAGAAGAAGGAAGGAGCCGTGAATGCTATCAACTTCGCCACTCCTTCTTCCTCCTCGCAGCAGACCAGGCCGCGCAGACAAGAAAGGAAATTCACTCCAATACCCACTTCCTATGGAAGCCTGCTGCCAAAATTATTGGACGCTAAGCTCCTCGCGCGCATCCCTCCCAAGAAAATGGAGCCACCATATCCAGAATGGTATAAGCCAAATGAAAAATGCAATTATCATTCGGATGCTCCGGGACACTCTGTAGATAACTGTATGACCTTAAAGCATAAGGTCCAAGATTTAATAGACGCGGGATGGATTACCTTTGACGCATCTACTCCAAAGGTGGATGACCAGCCCTTATCAAAGCCCGAATAAAAGATAGGATAGGGAAGACCAGCAATTTAGGGCTCATCATTTTTGCCATCTCTAAAAAATATATAATAAACATAAAATAATAATAATTAAAAAAATATATATTCAAGTTTCCGATGTATCTCTCGTGATCCTCGCCCATGATCACGGGATTCTTGATTAAAGTGGGCTCTGTAAATATTTCTTTTTGTCAATACAATAAGGCATTTTTCATAATATTCATATTCTCTTTCATTCTTTTCTCTCTCACACCCTTAATAAAGAAATCTAAAACAAAGCGTAACCATACGGTCATGTCCGTGATTGAAAACTCTCTGGAAGATCCGAAAGCCGAAGACGAATGGATTGAGTCGAGACAGTGAGGAGGGGACCATCTCCCCGGACATGCAAAGACTGTTGGAAAAAGAATCTCAATCAATACAGCCCCATCAGGAGAAAACTGAGGCCATCAATTTGGGACAAGAAGATGATAAGAAAGATGTAAATATTGGAACCCAAATTGACGATGATGTCAGGGAGAGGCTGATACAACTACTAAAAGAATATGTGGACGTGTTTGCTTGGTCCTACCATGATATGCCTGGGATTGATAAGAGCATCGTAGAGCATTGGTTACCACTAAAAGAGGGATTTCGGCCCGTTAAGCAAAAAATCAGAAGAGTAAAACCAGAATGGTCCTTGAAAATTAAGGAAGAAGTAGAAAAACAGTTGGATGCCAATTTTCTGATTGTGTCAAAATACCCTGAATGGTTAGCAAACATCGTGCCAGTTATAAAGAAAAATGGAAAAATCAGAGTATGCGTAGATTACAGGGACTTAAACCGTGCAAGTCCAAAGGATGATTTTCCCTTACCACATATTGATATGTTGGTAGATCACACCGCTACAAATACTCTCTATTCTTTCATGGATGGATATGCAGGGTATAACCAAATTAAATTGGCTTTGGAGGATAGAGAAAAAACTTCCTTCATAACGCCTTGGGGTACATTCTGTTATAGAGTAATGCCTTTTGGACTCAAGAACGCAGGGGCTACTTATCAAAGGGCTACGGTCACGCTATTTCATGATATGATCCACAAAGAAATCGAAGTATATGTTGATGACATGATCGCCAAGTCCAAAAACGAAATAGATCACCTACAATATTTAAAGAAGTTATTCAATCGGCTTCGAAAATACCAGATCAAGCTCAATCCGGCTAAATGCACATTCGGAGTACGATCAGGAAAACTCCTTGGGTTTATTGTCAGTAAAAAGGGAATTGAGGTAGACCCTGATAAAACAAAGGCAATCATAGAAATGCCCCCACCAAGAACAGAAAAAGAAGTCAGAGGGTTCTTAGGCCGAATAAACTACATAGCACGGTTCATCGCGCAATTAACGGACAAGTGTACGCCTATCTTCAAGTTATTGCATAAAAACCAACCGAAGGTTTGGAATGACGAATGTCAACAAGCGTTCGAAAAGATCAAAATGTGCCTAACCAATCCCCCAGTATTGGTACCACCTGTGGAAGGAAAGCCCCTGATTCTTTACCTTTCAGTACTCGACGAGTCCATGGGATGTGTGCTCGGTCAACAAGATGATATGGGTAAAAAAGAACAAGCCATATATTACCTCAGTAAGAAATTTCTAAGCTATGAGACCCGTTATACACCACTTTGAAAAAACATGTTGTGCATTGGTGTGGGCAACTCAACGCCTTCGACAATATATGGTCAGACATACAACTTGGTTGATTTCCAAAATGGACCCAATCAAATACCTGTTTGAAAAGCCCGTCTTGACCGGAAGAATAGCCAGGTGGCAAGTACTCCTCTCAGAATTTGACATTGTTCATGTCACTCAGAAAGCTATCAAAGGTAGTCCTTTAGCAGATTACCTGGCACATGGGCCAACTGACGAATATCAATCCCTCCAAGATGATTTTCCAGATGAACACATAATGCACATCCAACATGAAGAGCTTGAAAATGATGAGTGGATCATGTTTTTCGATGGAGCTTCAAACTTAATGGGACATGGGATCGGAGCTATTTTAATATCTCCCGAAAAGAAGTATATCCCAGTAACAGCCAGATTAAACTTTGATTGCACAAACAATATGGCGGAATACGAAGCCTGTACTTTAGGTATTCAAGCAGCTTTGAACCATGGGGTGACTAAACTCAAAGTATTCGGTGACTCAACCCTTGTTATTTACCAGCTCAAGGGTGAATGGGAAACTAGAAATTCCAAGTTAATCCCTTATCTGGAGCATATCCGTAATATGACTTCAAAAATGGAAAACATCAGTTTCGAGTACATCCCTCGGGAAGATAACCAGATTGCAGATGCACTGACAACATTATCATCCATGTTCGCATTAGGACAAGAACATGAGATGTCCATCATCCAAGTCAAAAGGCACGATAAACAAGCCTTTTGTATGACGGTGGACAATGAAAAGGATGAAAACCCTTGGTATCATGACATAAGGCGATACTTGACAAAGGGTGAATACCCCGAGGGAATCAGTGATAATGATAAAAGAATCATTCGGAAAAGGGCCATAGGGTTTATGTTAATAGGAGAAACCCTTTATAAAAAGAGCTTTGACTCTACTTTGCTAAGATGCGTCAATCTTGAAGAAGCCCAGGCATTGACTAAAGAAATACACGAAGGAACCTTCGGGACTCATGCACCAGGGCATATCATGACTAGGAAAATCCTCAGGGCAGGATATTTTTGGTCCACAATGGAAAAGGGCTGTCATCAGTATGCCAGAAAATGTCACAAGTGTCAGGTACATGCAGACAATGTACATGTCCCGCTGGCACCTCTTAATGTTATGGCTATCCCTTGGCCATTTGCTATGTGGGGCATGGACGTTATTGGACCTATTGAACCCAAGGCATCTAATGGCCATCGATTCATTTTGGTGGCTATCGATTACTTCACCAAGTGGGTAGAAGCTGCATCTTATGCACATGTGACTAAAAAGGTAGTGGTCGCCTTTGTTAAGAAGAATATCATATGTAGATATGGCATCCCACATCGTATTTAAGTAAAGATTACAAGAAATTACGCTATTACCCTTTTTTATTCGTACAGTATTATAATTATCTACATGGTTTATCTACATTGCATACAGAAAGCAGTAAATAAAGCAATAAAAGGGAAGAGGAT
This sequence comes from Sphenostylis stenocarpa, assembly GCA_963425845.1. NCBI lineage: Eukaryota > Viridiplantae > Streptophyta > Magnoliopsida > Fabales > Fabaceae > Sphenostylis > Sphenostylis stenocarpa. The sequence continues at coordinate 71,815,968 of OY731400.1, forward strand.
TGAGAAGAACCTCCGAAGCAAGCTTTATATTATAAGTCTTTTATACAGAGGACGCTTTGCGGCAATCCTTCACTCTACAACGACTCTTCTCTCGAATAATCTCGACTCGACTAAAATTTTCTAGAAGAATCGAATGCCGGAATACAAATTCCTTAACTGATTATTACCTATTAAAGGCAATCAGAGAGATCATTCGAAGGAGGGAGAGAAGAAGACAAGTCTTGGAGTTGTCTGGGGTGTGGAGAATGACAAATGAGGCTCCTATTTATAGGTTTCACTGCCTGGAAATCTGGGACGGCCGTCTGGGTTGGGACGACCGTCCCAACTGCTCGTTTTGCACTGAGCCAAGCTGGGGGGAGAGTGGGACGGCCAGTTTGGTTTGGGACGGCTGTCCCACTTGAATTTTAGGGTTTGGGACGCGCGTCCCAAAGGTGAGACGTGCGTCTCACTTGTCTTTTGATGTTTGGGACGACTGTCCCAACCTGTCCCAACCTGTCTTGGCCTGTTTTCGCGTTCTGGGACCCCCGGGAAGCTTTCCTTTCCTTTTTCGGACGTAGATTGACGCCGATAGATGTCCGTTGAAGCTTTATCTTCATATAGGTAGTCTTCTTGGCCTTTATTAAGATTCCCGGCGAGCTTTATCTTCGTGTAGGAAGTCTCCTTAGTCTTTATTGTGTGGATGGGTGAACCCTGTCTTGTTGCGGGAGGTCTTTCTCAATTTTTGATATGCAGCCAGGTGAACTTTATTTTTGTGTGAAGTTTCCCTAGCCTTTATTTTGAGAGGCCGGGCAAAATTAGGGGTCTACACCTGCTAGGATATTCTTAGGTAAAAATCAGGGTAGCCTGCTAGATCGGAAATCCCAAAAGAAAGGTCTAGGCAAAAAATAAGGCAAGAGCCCTGTAGACCCCTAATTTTGCCCGGTCTCTCAATAAAGGCTAAGGAGTCTTCCTACAAACAAGATAAAGCTCGCCCGACATCTTAATGAGGGCCAAGAAGACTTCCTATATGAAGATAAAGCTTCAACAAACACATATCGGCATCAACCAACATCCAAAAAAAGCAAGGAAAGCTTCCCGGGGTCCCAGAACGCAAAAACTGGACAAAACAGGTCGAGACCCCCGTCCCAAAGTTGGGACGGCCGTCCCAAACAACCTAGGATAGTCGAGACGGCCGTCCCAACCCAGACGGCCGTCCCGGCTCAGACGGCCGTCCCAAATCACCAGGCAGCGAAAACTATAAATAAGAGGCTCATTTGCTCATTTTCCAGACCTCAGACCCCAGACAACTCAGAGCACTTGTCTACTTCTCTCCCTCCTTCAAATGATCTTTCTGATTGCCTTAAATAGGTAACAATCAGTTAAGGAATTATATTCCGACATTCGATTCTTCTAGAAAATTTTTAGTAGAGTCGAGTTTTGTTGTGAGGAGAGTCATTGTAGAGCGAGGGACTGCCGAAACACGTCCTTATTGTAACAGAGTTGCTATATAAAGCTTGCTACGGAGGTTCTTCTCAAATCTCTTCTCTTTTACTGCTTTATTTATTGCTTTCTGTATGCAATGTAAATAAAATCATGTAGATAGTCATATTTAATACTGTATGAATAAAATAGGGTAATAGCATAATTTCTTGTAATCTTTACTTAAATGAATTAATCCGTCATAGGGAACCCGAAAGGGGCGTTGTGGGGTGCTAACACCTTCCCCACACGTAACTAACTCCCTTACCCAACTCTGGTTATAATGGCCAAGTTTGGTTTTTAATAAAATCAACGCCTTTTTATCCTTTTCCAATGTTTATGGTCAAAACATTGGTGGCGACTCCAAAGAACCCTTTTCGAAAACCTTGCTTTTATTAGAGGATAGTTCAGTTGTTGAGCACCTCGGAAGCAATGAACACACTTTTTACAAAAAAAGCGAGTCTAAACCATCTTTCCGCAACCGCTCGCATTAAACGTTCGAGATGTCCCTGGACGTCGGAACGGATGGCGGCGACAGATGGCGACTCCGCTGGGGAAGCTAGAGAGTTGATCCCATTTAGTGACGGATAAATTCTAACTAAGTAAAGATTTGAAATTACGCCTTTACCCTTTTCCGTATGTTTTATTGTATGGCTTTAATAATTGCTGTATGATTATTTCTGCAAATTGTCTGAAATATAAATAGCACACAAAAACCCTTGCACACTACAGTCCCTCTATACCCGGGGGCAAGAGTGAATACCTTTAGGGAGTGGGTGGCAGATACGAGCGGCTTGTTGGCACACGGGGCTACAACCGTTGTCGGAAACCACCAACTCAAGGTGATAACTCTCTTCTTTTGGTCTAAGGATGTCGACGCGGAGTTCCGTGCATGACCCGAGGACTGAGAGATTGAGAGGTCCCTATAATGGGGGCACCTTGGGGACCTTTGGCCTTGGTGAGAACAGTGTAGAACCACCTAAACCAAGCACGTTTCTGCAGGAAAACCCTACCTCGTGATTAAATAAGCGTGGCTCTGCTCGTGGGTGAATGAATTGTGTGTGCATTCGTTCGTTGCTATTGTATTGATGCATTAGCATAGGGTAATCATATAACAAACAAAAAATGAAAAACCCTAAAAATCACAAAAGTGATAAGATAACCAACTTTATCTCGAGCAGTCTTCGGTTAAGCTAGCCTGGTTCCGGGTTCTTTGTAAGCTAAGTAGCCACATTGAACGACGGAAGAGATAAAGGGTCATAAAAAAATATAAAAACAATTAAAGCAATAAAAATGCCTTTTACTTTAAAAAGATTCTTGGCAAAGTCGTATCATTCATACCACATCATCCAATAAGTGGTAAAACTAAGAGAGAAAATAATTGCAGCATGCACATCATTTTAATAAACCTCCAAAAAATAGGTCTTACGAGCATTTTTTGGGAAAATTACTGGGCCAAATCCCCTTTGAACATTTGCAGCCTTGTTCTTCACCCTTTTCTCTTCGTTTTGACATGCTGTGCGTCCAAATCGAACAACCCAGTCAAAAGTTATTCCACTTTCAATATATGCTGTCATAAAAAATATTTTTGTAGTGCATGCATAAAGCACATTTATTCTAGGATGCATTAAATATCCTTAGACAATAGCGAAAGAGACCCAAGTGCGTTTATCACCTTCCTAGAAGAGATAAGTGCGCTAAGGTATGTTGGCAACCTTTGAAAAAAGGAAGTTAGCACACTAAGGTGGGTATGGTACCCTTAAAACATAGGTTTTTGAGAAGATACCAAAGCTATTGTCTAAGGCATATCTATCCCACACTGATCATTCATAATAAAAAAAAACAATAATAATAAAAATCTTTAAATCATTTAGAAAGTGGCTGGTCTTCTACCTGTTCTCACTCGCGCTCAAAAAGCCAAGAAGATGGAGAAATTAGAGGAGCAGAATCGTATGTTCACCGCTGAGCTTAATGTCATAAAGGAACAAATAGTGCAGTTGACGGAGCTAATGTATCAGCAATGCTTCCACAATACGGTGTCTGAGCAACAAATTACTGCCCTTGAGGAGAGGTTAAGAGCCATGGAGGGGCATAACTTTGATGTCAAAGAGGCGGCTGATATGTGTCTCGTTAAAAACATCCAATTCCCCAACAAATTCAAAACTCTGGATTTCCCAAAATACATGGGAATAACTTGCCCCAAAAGCCATCTTACAATGTACTGCCGTAAGATGGCTGCATATGCTGAAAATGAGAAGCTCCTGATCCATTGCTTTCAGGAGAGCCTGGCTGAGTCAGCCCTAAATTGGTATATCCAACTGAAAGGAGGGCAAGTCCAAACATGGAGACAACTGGCAAATGCCTTCCTTCGTCGTTACAAGTACAACATCGATCTGACTCCGGATAGGTCAGATCTACAAGCTCTGAATAAAAGAAACGATGAACCTTTCAAGGCATATGCTCAGCGTTGGAGGGAATTAGCAGCCCATGTAGAACCTCCTCTATCCGACAAAGAAACCATATCCATATTCATCAATTCGTTGAAGGACCCCTATTATGATAAGATGATAGGGAACACATCAACCCTTTTCGCAGATGTGGTAACCGTCGGTGAAAGAATAGAGCAAGGACTGAAGAGCGGAAGGATTGCACAACCTTCCTCTTCTAACGCATCATTCAACAAGTCCTTTGGCCAGAAGAAGGAAGGAAGCGTAAATGCCATCAACCTTGCTACTCCTTCTCCCTCTCCGCCACCAGCTGGGCAATCACGCAGACAAGAGAAGAAATTCATCCCCATTCTAACCTCTTATGAGAGTCTGCTGCCAAAGCTGTTAGAGGCCAAACTCCTAACACGTATCCCTCTGAAGAAGAAAGATCCACCTTACCCCGGTTGGTACAAGCTCAACGAAAAATGTGATTACCACTCAGGCGCTCCTGGGCATTCCGTGGAAGATTGCATCAACTTAAAATATAGGGTTCAAGAATTATTGAATGTCGGGCACATTACTTTCGATGCTCCCAACCCTTAGGTGGATGACAAGCCTCTATCACAACCAGAACAGTGAGCCTGGGTAGGTAGAGAAGACCAGCTGATTAGGGCTCCTCATTAAAAAGTATAAATAAAAATAAAAAGCTTCCGATGTATCTCTCGCGGTTTCTGCTCATGGCCGCGAGATCTTTTTATTAAAGGGACTCTGTATATATTTCTCTTTTCATCAATACAATGAGGCATTTTTCATAATATTCATATGCTTCTCATTCTTTTCTCTCTCATTCCAAAATAATTGAATAAAATCTAGACCCAAATAAGGACCATATAAACAGTCATGTCTGTGATTGAAAACTCTCTGCGGGATCTAAAAGCCGAAGGCGAATGGATTGAGTCAGACAGTGAGGAGGGGACCATTTCTCCGGACATGCAAAGACTGTTGGAAAAAAGGATGCTCACAGAATAAGAGAGCCACCATATTTTAAGGATAGTCCTTAAAAGTACGACCCTACAAAAGATCAAGTCGTACAAAGAAAAGAGAAGTCTCCCCTCCATACCTTATAGACGATCTTCTGAAGGGGAGGGATATTAGCGTCAAGGGTAGCATTAGTCATTAGATGTCCTTCTTCCGATTTTAAGGGATGTAAACCCAATGACTATTAGAGATCACTACTCGGGGTGTGCCCGACCCCCGAGCATCTCTAGGGCACACATTTTCCTTGAAATTACAAAAGAATGTTATTCTTACTATCTGCTTCTCTTCCTGCTAAACATGTCTATACCCCATTAAATAACCATGTTTACACAAACGTTTTGTTCCAAAATGCGTCAAAACAATTAAAGCGTCATAGACAAAATAAAGTCCGCTAGGTATCCCAAAAAATGAAAAAGGGGAACCTAGACAAAAGTTAGGACATACCACAGCATCCTAGGACGAAAACCCAAAAGGGCGGACTAGGAAAATTAATCCGTCATAAATAGGCGCCATAAAGTAATCAGTTGAAGACACCACCTCATGAAAACAAAACGTTTGTTTGAACTAGCCTAAACACTGACCAACCTTGGCTAGCCATTCTTACAGAAACCTTTATTACAAAAATATCCCTCTAAAACATAAGCCTTTGTTATAAATCCTTTTCTTTCTCTTCTCTTGACCATTTCACTACAAAGCATTCAAGTAATTGACTGGGAAATGTGGAAACATAGTGATCAATAGAAGGATTGAAATCCCTAAGGAAAGGAAGAGGGGCATTAATATGACAATTGCTCTATATTCAAAATGATTACTCTTCGGTTTTAACAAAGATCCGAGACGGCAAATCGGTACAGCTAAAAGCACATGATGATGGAAGTAAAATTAATAGAAGCTAAACGGGATCAAAGCCGATAGCTTTCTCGGGAGGGGCTCTTATCCTCGCCAATATGGATGGAAAAGAACTTCGACACATAATCAACTCCGGTACGGTGAAGAAGTATTATGCTTGAAGACATTGCTCAAGATCCGTCAAGAATGAAAACCCGCAAAGGGCATCCCTGGGCAAAAGATAGGGTCTATATCCCTCGCTAGGATACGTCCTAGGCAAAAAGTAGAGGTAATAAAAAAAAAACTAACTAAGACCAATGGTTACCTCAGTCGAAAACCGAAAGGCGGCTAAAGTAACATTCTTCTAGAAGCAAGCAGTCTGCATAGTCTTCACTCTGAGCTCAGGCATCTCAACTGAAGCAATTAGGAGAACCAGGGGGCAGATATCATGGACATGACTGTTTAAGCCTATACACTATAGCCAACCCTGACCACCCATTCTTCTAAATACCTTTTGAAATCCTTCTATAAAAGAAATAAACTTTTGCTCATTTATCAATAAAATTCCCTTTCATTTCCTTTCTCTTGACCAAATATTATGGAAATGCCTCTTTATTGATAAATCATAAATATGCACAAAGACCTTTAATCAAAGATCAAGCATGCATCTTAAAAAGAAGCATAAAAAAATAATAATAAAGGAATAAAAGCCTGCTAGGATATTCTTAGGAAAAAACTAGGGTAGCCTGCTAGATCGAAAACCCCAAAAGAACGGTCTAGGCAAAAGATAAGGCAAAAGCCCCCTAAGATATTCTAGGCAAAAATTAAGGCAGTCCGCTAGATCGAAAACCCGTAAAAGGCGGTCTAGGCAAAAGATAGGGCTAAAACCAAGAGATGGATAAAAAGAGGAGCCCATCATCATGGTCATAAAGGAGGAGCCCATCGGCACATTCATAAAAAGCCAACGGGAGAAGGCCAGTTACTTTCTAAATGCATCAAAAATAAATAAACAATAGATTGCATTTAGGACATTCACACACAAAGTAGTTGCATAATACGACTTTGTCAAAATCAAGAAAAATAATTTTCTTCAAACAAGAAGAAATAAACATGCATATAAGGAGGATAGTCTCCATACTTGTGATTGAAAACAGGAGGCGCCAGAATCCAGTCTCCATATGAAAATCAAAATCGCAACAGGTGAAATCAAAATCATTTTAGCAGAATAAAGAGCTTTAAGAAAACCATAGCTCCAACCATTCTCCTCAAACCCCAATAGAAGGAGGGTACATCAAAAAAAGGCCAACGGAAAGGCCCGATGATCCCCAAGTGGATCCTTGCCTACTCTAGAGGCAAAACAAACAAAAAAATTACCTCACGACTCAGCAGTATCACCACATGAGTCATCGAGCACACTCATGCAAGAGTCTCCGCTTCATTCCCCAAAGGAGAATAAGGACTACACAAGAGTCCATCAAAGAAAATACGGAGTCAAATCCTCCATATCCACCAGGGGGCAACGAAAAAGAAAGAAAAAGAAAAACTTTCATTCCCCAATAGAGGCCACAACGAGAAAGGGCCAAATAAAAATCTCCAAGTAAAAGCATATCAAGAAAAGTCTACAAAAAGACAAAAAGGAAGAAAATCTCTTCATCTGGCTCAAGTAGGAGCCTCACAAGGCCAGGAGCCAGGACTCTATCATCAAATTTGGATCCCTAGGAAACCGACAGACTCCTCGGTAAAACCCAAAAAAGAAAAAGAAGAAAAACTCTTCATTCCGCTCAATAAAGAGCCTCACAAAAGTCAGGAGCCAAGACTCCATCATAAGAAATCAAATCAAGGATTATATCCCCTAAGAAAAGAAAATTCCCCAGGGATTGCAAAGAAAAAGAAAATTCCCCAGGGATCGCAAAGAAAAAGAAAAGAGAAAAAAGATATCTTTTCATCCAAAGAAAAAGCCAATGTGCATAAAAAGGCGCACATATGTAAAAACCAAATCGCGAAAAAGAGATACAAATCGCGAGAAAAAGATAAAAACCCATTCCCCAGTAGGAATAAGAGCATAGGCAATGCCGGCTCAAACAACAACATCCAACAAGGAGTCAAAAACTCCATCCCTCCCTAGGGGCAATTCAAAATAGATCCCCAGAAAATGATCAAATCCCTAGTGGATCACCAAAAAGAAAAATCCCCAGCGAGCCTACCAGCAAAGGCAAACTACAAATTCATATCCTCAGGGAGTTAATCACCTATAACGCCCAATATGGATATCCCCAGCGAAGTGCAAAGCCTTCACTCCCAAGAAGAGCCTCTGCCTAAGGCAAGGAAAAAGCTGATATCCCCAAGAAATGGGAAATCAACCTATAAGAGGTAATACAAGCACAAAGCTTTCAAAAAGCATCCACCTACTCAGAGGTATTATCAAGAGCAAATATTCTCAAGTAGAACATCAGCCTATTCAGAGGCGAAAAACAACAAAGTATGAAATCTTCACCACTAGTGAAGCATCCGCCTAATCAAGAGGCACAATCAACAAAAAGCAAGAAATCCCCAGTGGATCCCTGCCTAAAAGAGGCAATCTGCAAGAATCCCCGGCCAAGACCGGATGGCTAAAAAGCCAAAACAATGAAATCCCCGGCCAAGACCGGATGGCTAAAAAGCCAAAACAAAGAATCCCCGGCCAAAAACTGGATGGCTGAAAGAAAAAAGCCAAAACAAAGAATCCCCAGCAAAGCCGGATGGCTAAAAGAAAAGCCAAAACAAAGAATTCCCGGCAAAGCCGGATGGCTAAAAGAAAAGCCAAAAACAAAGAATCCCCGGCAAAGCCGGATGGCTAAACAAGAAAAGCCAGAACAAAAAAATCCCCGGTAAAACCGGATGACTAAAAAGAAAAGTCAAGAAAGAAAATCAATCACTCCCCATGGAATAGGTGCATGATCAGAGACAATAAGCCGCCAACACATATCCAAAAACCGGATGAGGGTTCATTCTCATCAAACCAGATAGGGGTTGGTACCTATCAAAACTATTCATCATCCAAAGGATTGGCTACCTCACCGGAGGAGCATCCTGCAAATCAACGGATCGGCTACCTCTCCAAAGGAGCATCCTACAAACCGAAGGATCGGCTTCCTCACCAAAGGAGCATCCTGCACATCGAAGGATCGGCTACCTCACCAAAGGAGCATCCTGTAGACTGAAGGATCAGCTACCTTACCGAAGGAGCATCCTGCAAATCAAAGGATTGGCTACCTCACCGAAGGAGAATCCTACAAACCGAAGGATCAGCTTCCTCACCAAAGGAGCATCCTGCACACCGAAGGATCGGCTACCTCACCAAAGGAGCATCCTGTAGACCGAAGGATCAGCTACCTTACCGAAGGAGCATCCTGCAAATCAAAGGATTGACTACCTCACCGAAGTAGCATCCTACAAACCGAAGGATCAGCTTCCTCACCAAAGGAGCATCCTGCACACTGAAGGATCGACTACCTCACCGAAGGAGCATCCTGTAGACCGAAGGATCAGCTACCTTACCGAAGGAGCATCCTGCAAATCAAAGGATTGGCTACCTCATCGAAGGAGCATCCTACAAACCGAAGGATCAACTTCCTCACCAAAGGAGCATCCTGCACACTGAAGGATCAGCTACCTCACCGAAGGAGCATCCTGTAGACCGAAGGATCAGCTACCTTACCGAAGGCGCATCCTGCAAATCAACGGATCGGCTTCCTCACCAAAAGAGCATCCTACAAACAAAAGGATCGGCTGCCTCACCGAAGGAGCATCCTGCAGACCAAAGGATCGGCTACCTCACCGAAGGAGCATCCTACAAATCGAAGGATCGGCCACCTCATCGATGGAGCATCCTACAAATTGAAGGATCGGCTACCTCTCCGAAGGAGCATCCTAAGGCTTCACACTCGTCAGCTACGGGGTCAGCTACCGCATCGAAGGAGCATTCCAAAGCTATGAAATTCATACTCATCAACCACATGATCAGCTACCTCATCGAAGGAGCATCCTGGAAGTTCACATTCATCATCCAGAGGATCAGCAACTTCAGCAAAGGAGCATCCGAAGGATAACCGGGCAAAAGGGTTAACTCCTTCCCCTACCAGCTAATCTTGTCGGCATATTAGGCCAACAAATTAGCTAGGCAGGCGAAGGGGGGCCAGCTGTAGACCCCTAATTTTGCTCGGTCTCTCAATAAAGGCTAAGGAGACTTCCTACAAACAAGATAAAACTCGCCCTACATCTTAATGAGGGCCAAGAAGACTTCCTATATGAAGATAAAGCTTCAACAGACACATATCGGCATCAACCAACGTCCGAAAAAAGCAAGGAAAGCTTCCCGGGGTCCCAGAACGCAAAAACTGGACAAAACAGGTCAAGACCCCCGTCCCAGAGTTGGGACGACCGTCCCAAACAACCTAGGACAGTCGAGACGGCCGTCCCAACCCAGACGGCCGTCCCGGCCCAGACGGCAGTCACAAATCGCCAAGCAGCGAAAACTATAAATAGGAGGCTCATTTGCTCATTTTCCAGACAACTCAGAGCACTTGTCTACTTCTCTCCCTCCTTCGAATGATCTTTTTGATTGCCTTAAATAGGTAACAATCAGTTAAGGAATTATATTTCGGCATTCGATTCTTCTAGAAAATTTTTAGTAGAGTCGAGTTTTGTCGTGAGGAGAGTCATTGTAGAGCAAGGGACTGCCGAAACACGTCCTTATTGTAACAGAGTTGCTATATAAAGCTTGCTACGGAGGTTCTTCTCAAATCTCTTATCTTTTACTGCTTTATTTATTGCTTTCTGTATGCAATGTAAATAAAATCATGTAGATAGTCATATTTAATACTGTATGAATAAAATAGGGTAATAGCGTAATTTCTTGTAATCTCTACTTAAATGAATTAATCCGTCATAGGGAACCCGAAAGGGGCATTGTGGGGTGCTAACACCTTCCCCACACGTAACTAACTCCCTTACCCAACTCTGGTTATAATGGCCAAGTTTGGTTTTTAATAAAATCAACGCCTTTTTATCCTTTTCCAATGTTTATGGTCAAAACATTGGTGGCGACTCCAAAGAACCCTTTTCGAAAACCTTGCTTTTATTAGAGGATAGTTCAGTTGTTGAGCACCTCAGAAGCAATGAACACACTTTTTACAAAAAACGCGAGTCTAAACCATCTTTCCGCAACCGCTCGCATAAACGTTTGAGATGTCCCTGGACGTCAGAACAGACGGCGGCGACAAGCCCCCTAAGATATTCTAGGCAAAAATTAAGGCAGCCCGCTAGATCGAAAACCCGTAAAGGGCGGTTTAGGCATAAGATAGGGCTAAAACCAAAAGATGAATAAAAGAGGAGCTCATCATCATGGTCAAAAAGGAGAAGCCCATCGGCGTATTCATAAGAAGCCAATGGGAGAAGGCCAGTTACTTTCTAAATGCATCAAAAATAAATAAATAAATAGATTGCATCAAGAACATCCACACACAAAGTAGTTGCACAATACGACTTTGTCAAAATCAAGAAAAAATAATTTTCTTTAAATAAAAATAATAAACATGCATATAAGGAGGCTAGGCTCCATACTTGTGATTGAAAATAGGAGGCGCCAGAATCCAGTCTCCAAATAAAATTGCGAAATCAAAATCATCCCAGCAGAATAAAGAGCTTCAAGGAAACTAGCTCCAACCTTCTACCCCAATAAACGAAGGTACACCGGAAAAAGGCCAACAGAAAGGCTCGATGATCCCAAAACAGATCCTTGCCTACTCCAAAGGCAAAACAAAAATTACTTCATGACTCAGCACCACCACATGAGTCGTCAAAAAAGAGTCATTTGAAGCTTCAATCAACATCCTTCCATCCAAGAAAAAGGAAGTCATCAACATGGAAAAGCCAACAGAAAGGCTTGATCATCCCCAAGCGGATCCTTGCCTACTCCAGAGGCAAAACAAAAAGATTATCTCACGACTAAGCTTCATCACCACATGAGTCATCGAGCACATTCATCCAGAATCTTCGCCACTTCCCCAAAGGAGAATAAGGACTACACAAAGATCAAACAAAGAAGATATGAAGTCAAAATCTCCATATCACCAGGGGTTCAACAAAAAAAAGAAAGAAAAGAAAAATCTTTCATTCCCCAATAGAGGCCACGAAAATGCCAAATAAACATCTCCAAGTATAGCATATCAGAAAAATCTACAAAATGAGAAAAACAAGAAAATCCTCATCCTCCAGTTCAATAAAGAGCTTCACAAAGTTAGGAGCCAAGACTCCGTTATAAAAATCAAATCAAAGTTAGGATCCCTAGGAAGCTAACAAACTCCTTGGTGGATCACCAAAAAGAAAAGAGAAAAAGAAAAAATCTTTTCATCCCTAGTGGATAATCAGAAAAAATCCTACGTGCATAAAAGAAATTAAAATGTAAAAAGGCGCACGCATTATCCAAAATAAGAAAGCCAAATTTCAAAATCGCAGAAAAAGAGATAAATCGCGAGAAAAAGGTAAAAACCCATTCCCCAGCGGAATAAGAGCATAGGCAAAGCCAGCTCAGAACAGCAACATCCAATAAGGAGTCAAAAACTTCATTCCTCCCTATGGGGCAAGTCAAAATAAACCTCCGGGAAAAGCAATCAAATCCCCGGTGGATCATCAAAAAAGAAAAACTATCCCCAGTGAGCCTACGACAGAGGCAAACTACAAATTCATATCCCCAGTGAAATGCAAAGCCTTCACTCCCAAGAAAGCCTCTGCCTACTCAGAGGCAAGCAAAGAGCCATCCCCAAGAAACGGGAAATCAACCTATGCAAGAGGCAATGCAAGCCCAAAGCATAAATTCTTCACCACCATTGAAGCATCCACCTAATCAAGAGGCACAACCAACAGAAATCAACAAATCCCCAGTGGATTCCTGCCTAAATAAGAGGCAAACAAACAAAGAATCCCCGGTAAGACCGGATGGCTAAATAGAAAAGCCAAAAACAAAGAATCCCCGGCAAAGCCGGATGGCTAAACAAGAAAAGCCAAAAACAAAGAAATCCCCGGTAAAACCAGATGACTAAAATAGAAAAGTCAGAAAGAAAAATCAATCACTCCCCACGAAATGGGCGCATGATCAGAAACACTAAGCCGCCAACACATCTCCAAAACCAGATGAGGGTTTGTACTCATCAAAGATAGATTTGACTACAAAAAGAGCATCCTAAAAGCCTTGCAGAACGGGGCTTGTTAAGAACCTTGCAGAACGAGGTTCGTACCAGGTGGGGGTAGGTACCCATCAGAGCCTTGAAGAACGAGGTTCGTCCTAGGTGGGGGTAGGTACCCATCAAAGCCTTGCAGAACGGGGCTCGTTAAGAATCTTGCAGAACGGGGTTCATACCAGGTGGGGGTAGGTACTCATCAGAGCCTTGCAGAACGGGGTTCGTACCAGGTGGGGGTAGGTACCCATCAAAGCCTTGCAGAACAGGGTTCGTACCAGGTGGGGGTAGGTACCCATCAGAGCCTGGCAGAACGGGGTTCGTACAAGGTGGGGGTAGGTACCCATCAGAGCCTTGCAGAACGGGGTTCGTACCAGGTGGGGGTAGGTACCCATTAGAGCCTTGCAGAACGGGGTTCGTACCAGGTGGGGGTAGGTACCCATCAGAGCCCTGCAGAACGGGGTTCCTAACAAGTGGGGGTAGGTACCCATCAAAGCCTTGCAGAACGGGGCTCTTTAAGAACCTTACAGAACGGGGTTCGTACCAGGTGGGGTTAGGTACACATCAGAGCCTTGCAAAACGGGGTTCGTACCAGGTGGGGGTAGGTACCCATCAGAGCCTTGCAGAACGGGGTTCGTACCAGGTGGGGGTAGGTACCCATCAGAGCCTTGCAAAACGGGGTTCGTACCAGGTGGGGGTAGGTACCCATCAGAGCCTTGCAGAATGGGGTTCGTACCGGGTGGGGGTAGGTACCCATCGAGCCTTGCGGAACGGGGTTCGTACCGGGTGGGGGTAGGTACCCACAAGAGCCCTGCAGAACGGGGTTCGTAATAGGTGGGGGTAGGTACCCATCGAGCCTTGCGGAACGGGGTTCGTACCGGGTGGGGGTAGGTACCCATCGAGCCATGCGGAACGGGGTTCGTACCGGGTGGGGGTAGGTACCCATCGGAGCCTTGCGAACGGGGTTCGTACCGGGTGGGGGTAGGTACTCACAAGAGTCTTGCGGAACGGGGTTCGTACGGGTGGGGGTAGGTACCCACCGGAGCCTTGCGAACGGGGTTCGTACCGGGTGGGGGTAGGTAACCACCGGAGCCTTGCGTAACGGGGTTTGTACCAGCTGGGGGTAGGTACCCATCAGAGGCTTGCAAAACGGGGTTCGTACTAGGTGGGGGTAGGTACCCATCAGAGCCTTACAGAACGGGGTTCGTACCAGGTGGGGGTAGGTACCCACAAGAGCCTTGCAGAATAGGGTTCATACCATGTGGGGGTAGGTACCCACCAGAGCCTTGCAGAACGGGATTCGTACCAGGTGGGGGTAGGTACCCACAAGAGCCTTGCAGAATGGGGCTCGTACCAAGTAGGGGTAGGTACCCACCAGAGCCTTGCAGAACGGGGTTCATACTAGGTGGGGGTAGGTACCCACAAGAGCCTTGCAGAATGGGGTTCGTACTAGGTGGGAGTAGGTACCCAACAGAGCCTTGCAGAATGGGGTTCATACCAGGTGGGGGTAGGTACCCACAAGAGCCTTGCAGAACGGGGTTCGTACCGGGTGGGGGTAGGTACCCACTAGAACCTTGCGGAACCGGGTTCATACCGGGTGGGGGTAGGTACCCACAAGAGCCTTGTAGAACGGGGTTTGTACCGGGTGGGGGTAGGTACCCACCGAGCCTTGCGAACGATGTTCATACCGGGTGGGGGTACCCATCGAGCCTTGCACAACGGGGTTCGTACCAGGTGGGGGTAGGTACCCATCAGAGCCTTGCAGAACGGGGTTCGTACTAGGTGGGGGTAGGTACCCACAAGAGCCTTGCAGAACGGGGTTCGTACCAGGTGGGGGTAGGTACCTACCAGAGCCTTGCAGAACGGGGTTCGTACCAGGTGGGGGTAGGTACCCACAACAGCCTTGCAGAATGGGGTTCGTACCAGGTGGAGGTAGGTACCCACCAGAGCCTTGCAGAATGGGGTTCATACTAGGTGGGGGTAGGTACCCACAAGAGCCTTGCAGAACGGGGTTCGTACCAAGTGGGAGTAGGTACCCAACAGAGCCTTGCAGAACGGGGTTCATACTAGGTGGGGGTAGGTACCCACAAGAGCCTTGCAGAACGGGGTTCGTACCAGGTGGGGGTAGGTATGCACTAGAACCTTGCAGAACGGGGTTCATACTAGGTGGGGGTAGGTACCCACAAGAGCCTTGTAGAATGGGGTTTGTACCAGGTGGGGGTAGGTACCCACCAGAGCCTTGCAGAACGATGTTCATACCAGGTGGGGGTAGGTACCCACCAGAGCCTTGCAGAACGGTGGTTCGTACCAGGTGGGGGTAGGTACCCATCAGAGCCTTATAAACTAAGGTTTGTACCGGATGAGGGTAGGTACTCATCAGAATCTAGCAAAATGCAGATTAATACCAGGTGGGGGTAGGTACCCACCAAAGCCTTTTAAAATAAGGTTTGTACCAGATGAGAGTAGGTACTCATAAGAATCTAGCAAAATGCAGATTCGTTCCAGGTGGGGGTAGATACTCACCAGAGCCTTACAAAATGGGTTACAAAAATCGTGCTTTTATTAGAGGATAGTTCAGTTGTTGAGCACCTCGGAAGTAAGTACTCACAAAGAACCTTGCAGAACGAGGTTCATACCAGGTGAGGATAGGTACTCACCAGAGCCTTGTAGAACAAGGTTCGAACCAGGTTGGGGTAGGTACCCACAAGAGCCTTATGAAATAGGGTTCGTACTAGATGAGGGTAGGTACTCATCAGAATCTAGCGAAAAGCAGATTCATACATGGTGGGGGTAGGTACCCATAAGAGCCTTGCAAAACATGGTTCGTATCAGGTGGGGGTAGGTACCCACCAGAGCCTTATAAAATAAGGTTTTACTGGATGAGGGTAGGTACTCATCAGAATCTAGCAACATGCAGATTCGTACTAGGTGGGGGTAGATACTCACTAGAGCCTTACAAAATGGGTTGCAAAAACCTTACTTTTATTAGAGGATAGTTCAGTTGTTGAGCACCTCGGAAGTAAGTACCGACAAAGAACCTTGCAGAATAGGGTTCATACCAGGTGAGGGTAGGTACTCACCAGAGCCTTGCAGAACAAGGTTCGGACCAAGTGGGGGTAGGTACCCACAAGAGCCTTATGAAATAGGGTTCGTACCAGATGAGGGTAGGTACTCATCAAAATCTAGCGAAAAGCAGATTCATACCTGGTGGGGGTAGGTACCCACAAGAGTCTAGTAAAATGCAGACTCATACCTGGTGAGGGTAAGTACTCACCAGAGCCTTATAAAAGAAGGCTCAAACCAGATAGGGGTTGTTACCTATTGTAGACCCCAAATCTTGTCCAGCCTCCAAATAAAGAGTAAAAGACCTCCTATTCGAAGATGGAAGAAGCCTAATAAGCCACTAAGAGAGACTATTAGGCCCCATGCTAGGATAGGAGGGATTTTCGGCACGAAATAAGATTTCTCTCCTTTTAGGGGACGAGACCGCCGTCTCGAAATCGAGACCGCCGTCTTGCCACCTGCAAAGTCGAGACGGTGGTCTCGTTTGGCGAGATGGCGGTCTCGCCATTTTGGCATGGCGAGACGGCGGTCTCGACCCTGTCAGACAAGACGGCGATCTCGACCTGTCAGGCGCAAAAAACTATAAATAGGGGCCTCCATTCCCTCATTTCCACACAGTTTCTCCTCCTTCTCTCTAGAATTTCTCCCTCTAGAACCCCTCCGAAGCATTTTCAGAGTTTCTGAGCGTCTCTAAGAGTATTTTTGAGCGTTTCGAGAGGTTTACGAAGCTGTGTAGAGTGAAGGGCTGCCAAAAAGCACCCAAGTTATCAAAAAATCAAATAGAAAAGCTTGCCTCGGAGGTTTCTACACTCTCTCTCTACTTTACTTCTTTAATCTTCATTACTACTTTACTTGCCCGGCCTCTCAATAAAGGCTAAGAAGGCTTCCTATTTGAAGATAAAGCTTCGATGGACGTCTAACAAAATCAATTGACTTCCGAATAAAGAAAGGAAAGCTTCCCGGAAGTCCCAGAACACAAAATCTGGCCAGAATAGTCGAGATGGTCATCCCAGAAGTCGGGATGGCCGTCCTAGCAACCCCAGACGACCGTCCCAAGTGCCAGATGGCTGTCTCAGCATGTTTTGATGGTTGGGACGGCCGTCCCAAATCCCAGACGGCCGTCCCGGCTTCCCCAGACGCCCATCCCTATTTTCCAAGCCCCAGACGGCCGTCCAAGCTGCCAGGCTGCGAAAACTATAAATCGGAGGTTCATTTGCCACTTTTTCACACTCCAGACACTTATCTTCTCTCCCTACTTCGAATGAACTCTCCGATTGCCTAAAAAAGGTAACAATCGGTTAAGGAATTGTATTCCAGCATTCGATTCTTCTTTAAAATTTAGTCGAGTTGATATTGTATTCGGGGAGGAGAGTCTTTGTAGAGCGAGGGATTGCCAAAACGCATCCTCACAGTTAAAGATTTGCAATATAAAGCTTGCTACGGAGGTTCTTTTCACTTCTCTTCTCCTTTATTGCTTTATTTATTGCTTTATGTATGCAATATAAAATAAAATCATGTAGATAGCCATTTTTTAATATTATGCAATAAAATAGGGTAATAGTGTAATTTCTCGTAATCTTTACTTAATGAATGAATCCGTCATAGGGAACCCGAAAGGGGCGTTGTGGGGGTGCTAACACCTTCCCCACACGTAACTAACTCCCTTACCCAACTCTGGTTATAATGGCCAAGTTTGGTTTTTCTTAAAATCAACGCCTTTTTATCCTTTTCCAATGTTTACGGTCAAAACATTGGTGGCGACTCCATAAGAACCCTTTTGCGAAAACCTTGCTTCTATTAGAGGATAGTTCAGTTGTTGAGCACCTCAGAAGCAATGAACACATTTAAAAATAAAACAGGAGTCTAAACCATCTTTTCACGACTGCTCACATAAACGTTCGAGATGTCCCTAGATGTCGGAACGGACGCCTCTTTTTGATGGCGGCGACAGATGGCGACTCCACTGGGGAAGCCTCGAGAGTTGATCCCATTTAGTGATGGGCCAGCTTAAAAATAGATAAACCAAGAAAACGCTTTTGCCCTACCTTGTATTATAACATGTTTTACGGTTTGGCTTTAATAACTGTTGCTTGTTTATACTTATGCAATTGTGTGAAATACAAACTGTACACAAACCCTTGCACACAACAGTTCCCTCTATACCCGGGGGCAAGTGAGAAACCATAGGGAGTGGGTGGCAGGTACGGTTCGCTGCAGTGATGGCCTTGTGCCCACCGGTGTGATCGGAAACCACCACTCAAGGTGATAACCTTCCTCTTTTGGCACAAAGACTGACTATGGCCTTAGTGCTAAGCATGGTCGGAAGGCTGGAGAGTGGGGACCCTATAATGGGGGCACCTTGGGGGCCTTAGCCTGGTGAGAACAGTTAGAACCTACCCTCGCCAATGCACTTTTCTGCAGGAAAACCCTACCTCGTGATAAAAACGAATTCTCGCCTGTTCGTGGATGATCGAATTATGTGCGCATATGTTTGTTGCATTTTTCTATTGCATAGCATAACCAAACAACATAAGAAAAATCACAAAAAATATTTTTACAATAAACACCCTTATCTCGGACAGTCTGCCTTTTAGCTAGCCTGGTTTCAGGTTCTTTGTAAGCTAAGTTGTCACGCAGTTCCGACAGAAGAGATAAGGGACGCTAACTATTCTTTCACATAAAGCCACATTTTATCTCGGACAGTTTGCCTTTTAGCTAGCCTGGTTTCAGGTTCTTTGTAAGCTAAGTAGCCACGCAGTTCCGACAGAAGAGATAAAAGGCTATAAAATAAACAAATAAAAATAAAATCTGTTTCCAAAACAATAAATGGGACCTGAGTCATAAACATCTCAAACCATTCATATAGGTAGTTTATTTTTTCGAAAAAATACGTACCATACAAAACATGATAAATAGAAAATAAACACTCACATTCATTCAAATAAGCATCATTTTCATAAAACATGCATTTTGGTTTTAGAAAATGGAGGGGACTAGTAGACAGTTGAAGAAAGTGGATATTCCCCGATATCATACTGAGAAGTTAGAGCGGCTTTGCGCGGTAATGCCACCGGAGGTCCGCACCGACTTTGAAAAATCCTACGAACGGATTCTCGACCTGCTAAAGATCTATGTCGATCAGGTGTTCCTCAGGGTATTAATCCATTTCTGGAACTCCAATCTGCGGTGCTTCGAATTTCCGCAGTTCGACCTGGTGCCCACCTTAGAGGAGTATGAGACTATGTTGAGATGACCCAAATCAGCCGGGGTCTATATCCGCCACGAGGCATACACTCCCGCAGCACCAGTCGTTGCCCTCATTCAACTACCTTTCCGGCAGAGTACCCTAATAGGAAAAAGGAACACCAGGGATTGGAATGTATCAATGTTAGAAGACCACCTGTCCTACTTGGCTGAAAGGGCAGAGTGGGTCGCTTTCAACAAAACCCTAGCCTTAATCATTTTTGGAACGATCTTGTTCCCCTTTCACCTCGACACAGTAGATCAAGCCGTCATGGACGCCTTCTTCGCCTGGGACGTAAACTCAAAGAGTCCCCTGCCTGCAATCCTTGCCGACACCTTGCTCTCGGTGGATTTCTGCCACCAAAAGCAGGGAAAAACACTTCGCTGCTGCTCTTCATTACTGTTTGTGTGGAGCGTCATGCACCTGTACGCCTCTAGACACATGGGGATGTTCCCCGTCCCTTTAAAAAGCTTCTCCAAAATCCCTCTCCAATGACGCCTAACTTCAGAATGGAGGGACGAGTTGGAACGAAAGGACGCCAACAGTGTGTCCTGGGTCTGCCCTTGGTTCCGACCTGGCCCAGTTCTCATCAGATGTGGAGACTACCCGAACGTACCCTTGATAGGACTTAGGGGTTGCATAGCCTATTCACCTAGAGTAGCTATGAGATAGCTCATGAGGACCCAAACTACCATTTCTGGGGAGGAACTCGGAGGACTGTGTTTCTTCGGAGACCCATGCACAATCGCCAACTCACTAGCTGTGAGAAAAGCATGGGAGAAACCAGTCTACATGGGAGACAGAGAGCTAGGAAAAGCTCGGGTGACTGTCACCAGTGACTACGATGCGTGGAGGAAAAGAAGAGGGATGGCTCAACCATCCACCACACCCATTACGAGCGCCAATAATGAAGAGCTGCAGGCTCAAATTGATGCCTTGACCCAGAGGATGGAAATCATGGGAGCCCAGATGAGAGCCCTTGAGGAAAGAGAGCAAGCATCCATCCTCACAATTGACGGTCTGCAAAGGCAAGGCAAGAAAAAGGATCATGAAATAGAGCGCCTCAAGGATCAATGTGCTGACTCCAATGAGCAAGCTATTCGAGCATCCAAAACTGCTAGAACTAGTTCAGATAGCCAACTCCAAGAAATAACCGCCAAGTCAGCACGCCTTGAGGTCGAATCAGCAAAACAGGCTCGAACGATCAAGGAGTTGTCGCAAGAGCTCACCAAGACTCTGTTAGACATACGCCAAGAGCGAGAGGCCAACCGGAGACTCAACAGAAGTCTCGCTGAGCTACGCTGCAAAGAAAAAGATGGGCTAGCTCAGTATAGCCAGCTACTACAAGAGAAAGACCGAGCCGTCGCGAAGCTCGATGAACTACAAGCCTTGGTCGTTCATCAAGAGGCGAAGATCAAAGAGGCTCAGAAGTACAGTGAAGACATGAGCCAGGCGGTCCGAAAAAAAAGCGAAGCACTTGCTCGTCACGTCCGGGAAGCCAAAAGAGAAGTACAGAGAGATCAGGACCCTCCTGTGGGTTTCTTTAAAGTTTCCTGCTTTTTCCAAAAGTTGCTTCGTAGTGTGGAATATGGGAATGTACACCCTTTGTTGAATAAATAAAATCTTTTTTTCAACGACTGTCTACTTGCATGCATAAACATTCATTTGCATATTTAATTTCCCCTCCTTCACGCTTAATAAATAAAATTAATAAAAAGGAAGGATTAACTAACACGTCTTCCAAATCAGAAGAATGGAGAGAAAGCCGCTCCTAATAAAGCTTACCCCAATGGTCGACTCGCCGCAAAAGGAAAATAAGCCTCGGCCATTGGTCCTCAAGAATAAGGAGGAGGGGACAAGGACTCCAGTGCGACTATTTATGCCACGTCCTTTCCCCTACGAATCAAATAAAGTTGTATCGTGGAGATATGGAGAATCTCCACCAATAAAAGAAGAAATAACAAATATAGCCGGCATTGGGGGCATGACTAGAAGTGGAAGAGTCTACTCCCCCAAGGACACACAGGAAGATGTCCTCAAAAATAAAGAAAAAAATAAAAAGACCGAAGAAGAAAAAGAAAATAAGGAATCCAAAGAGGAGACAGAGGAATTACTCCAGTTTATAAGGTAAAGCGAGTATTCCATTATAGACCAGCTCAATCGCACACCTGCAAAGATAACATTGTTATCTCTGATAATGAGCTCGGAACCGCATAGAAACGCCATGCTGAAGGTCTTGAGCGAGGCGCATGTACCTCATACCATATCCCAAGAAAAGGTTGAGAGGATCATCGGTCACATTACGACAAGCGATCACCTCACCTTCACAGAGGAAGAACTCCCCCTCGAGGGGTCAAACCACAACAAGCCCTTGCATATCTCAGTTAAATGCAAGGAGTACCTCATCGCCAAAGTTCTTGTGGATAACGGGTCATCCTTGAACGTGATGCCCAAGTGCACACTGGACAAGTTGAATATCCAAGGAACCCGTCTACGCCCAAGCAGCACCATCGTTCGAGCCTTCGACGGATCCAAACGAGAAGTAGTGGGAGAAGTTAAATTGCCAATTCAAGTTGGACCCACTATCTTCAAAGTCGATTTCCATGTAATGGATATTACTCCAGCATATAGCTGTCTCCTCGACAGGCCTTGGATTCATGACGCCAAGGCAGTACCTTCAACGCTCCACCAGAAAGTCAAGTTCATAGTGGACGACAAATTGGTCACGGTCCAAGCAGAGGATGACATCCTGATCAGTGGACCATCCACCCAGCCTTATGTGGATGCGGCAAAAGAGGCCCTTGAAACATCTTTTCAAGCGCTCGAAATTGCCAGCGTAGAGCGACTTCCCAAAGACACAAAGGTAGCCCGCATGATGTTGAAGCATGGTTACCATCCTAGCCAAGGACTGGGGGCAGATTCCCAAGGCATGAGGGAACCCCCAGAATTCAAAGATAATCCTTGCAAGTATGGCCTAGGATATGACCCTACTAAGGGCCGGACGGAAAGAAGAAAAGGGAAGTCTCCCCTCCGCACACTCAAGCAAAATTTCCGAAGTGGAGGGGTGCAAGCGTCAAGATCCACCTTAGTCATTAGGAGAACTTTTTCTTCATTTAAGGGATGTAAACCCCATGATTGTTAGAGATTATCCCCCGGGGCTAGCCCGACCCCCGGGCATTTTAGGGCACATATTCCCTTATTAATTAATAAAGAATGATTCTTACAATCTGCTTCTCTTCTCTTTATTTTTTACTAGACCTCATGAATAACCCTGTGTAAGTAAACAAAAAAAGAAGAAGAATAAAAAGCGCATTCAAATAATCAACATTTACCATTGCCATTATCGTCAAGCTAGTTGATTAGAAGTACATAAAAATAAGACTTCGCCTCATCCATAAAGAAAGTCATGCTTCGCCAATATTGTGAATAAAAATAAATACAAAAAAAAAGAGAGAGAAAAGCCCAGAGAAGCCAAAGGCCAAAGAAAAGGGCAAATAACCCGGTAGGAAACCCACTAAGGGGGCTACACAAAAGATAGGGTCGACCTGGTAGGATACCCGAACGACAATAAAGGGTAGCCTAGGCAAAAGTTAGGGTTACAAAATAAGGTCCGCTAGGATTCTCCAAAAATTACAAAAAGAAGGAACCTAGACAAAAGATAGGGCCAAAACACAGTATCCTAGTTCGAAAACCCAAAGGGCGATCTAGGGAAATTAGCTAGCCATTAAAAGCAATGGAAATAAAACTAAAAGGCACAAATACAAAAAAGGGGGAAAAACGTTTGCTTAGACGAAGCCTAAACACCTAAGCCCAACCCTAAGCCAGCCATGCTTACAAAAACCACTTTCTAAATAAAAATCAACCTTCTAAAACACAAACCATTGATTTTTACCTCTTTACTTCTTTTCTCTTGACCCTCACAACAATATTCTAATAATTAATTTGGGAATATGGAGGCGTATAGTCAACAAGAGGATTGAAATCCCTAAAGTGAGGAAAAATGGGCACTACATGACAAAGAGTGCTCTACAAAAGAAAAAGAAAAGAGGAAAAACGAAATGACTCTTCGGTCACAAGAAGTCCGGCATGGTACAGCACGTACGAAAGCACAGATCAGAGGGTACTCGGTGCTACAAGACACGTCGGTTAAATCCTTCTGAAAATATAAACAAAGTAGGCATTATAGGACATCAAACATGAAAACATTGCATGCATAAAATGTTTTTGAACCAGGTCCTATTTTCTCTTAAAAAAAAAAAACCCTGAAATTCGAGACCGCCGTCTCGGTCCACCAGCAAGATGAGAACGCCGTCTCGACCAACGAGACCACCGTCTCGACGTAGGCAAAAACGAGATCGCCGTCTCGCTTGACGAGACCGTCGTCTCGACTTAGCCGAAAATGAGACCGCTGTCTCGATGATCCAGACCGTCGTCTCGACTTTTAGGAGACTCGAGACCGCCGTCTCGTCTTCCCAGATGGCGGTCCCGAATTCGAAAAATTCCCTATATATAGAAGGCGCGCTTGGGGGTTGCTCACAACTCTCCTTGCCTCTAGAACTTCCATTTCTCAGATTTTACACTTCCCAAATACTTCCTGGCCAACATGTTCGGTAGAAGCGCCTCGAGAAAGAGAAGGAGCACTGCCGGTGCCAGCAGTTCTGCGGCACTGCCACCCCAGGACCCCTCTCAGTTGTCACCACAGCACCAGGCCCGCCTCAAGAACATCCAGACTTATCCTTGGCACCCGATGCTAAGGCTCGACTTCAGCATCCTAGCTGAATTTGGGTGGGAGGACGATGTCTGGACCCACATAGACAGCATCGGGTGGGGCTTTCTGCTGCAACCCCCACCCACACATGTGTACCCGCAGGCGGTACTCGAGTTCCTGACCTTCGTTTCCTACGCTGAGGTCCCCTCCATGGTCCCGGGCCTGCAGCCCACCAAGATGGTAACCTATTTTATGGGTGGGGAATACCGGACTACCACCCTCGACGAATTCAATGTGGGCATTGGATTCGTCTGGCCCGAGGATATACTGACTCGGGGATACCGTGAGGCCATCTGCTCTTGGCCCGCCAACCTCACCGGCTTCGAAATGTGGCACGAGCTCACAGGGGAAACCACGCTGCCCACACTGATGAGGGGCTCCGCGCTTCCCCCAGCACTCCGCATCTGCCACAAGCTGCTGGCGGGGACCATCCATGGGAGGAAAGAGAGTTAGGGTAAGATAACTCTCCCTGACCTCTTTATACTTTACTGCATGAGCCAGAGGTGGCGCTGCAACCCTGGCTATTTCTTCCTGAGGGCCCTCAAGGACTTCAGGAACAGATCAATAGGGGTCGTCCTCATGGCTCCTCTTATCACTCCCCTGGCAGAAAGATGGGGGTGCCCCGGCCGGGAAGAGATGGCCTCCAACTTACGACCCGAATCCATCAACGGGTCAGTCCTGGTCAGCATGGGAATGCTGATCCGCCGTGGGACCGAGTTGGCCCTTCATCCTTCGTTGGATTTCGCACTAGACCTCCAGGGGCTCGTGGCGATGCAAGATATCCCCACACCTCCCGAATTCCAGCAGTAGCAGCAGCAACAACAACAACAACCACCGTACATGGACGATTTCGCCGGCATGAACCGCAACATGAGCGATCTGCGCCAGCAGCTTGACCAGATGACGGTGCGGCAAGAAGCCTACCACACTCGGCAGGAGGAGATGTATCAGCATCAGCAGGTGATGCGGCAGGAATGGACAACATTCCAGCAAGAATACCGCGACGAAGTCCGAGAGCAAGCGAACTTCCGATATCACCTCTACCAGCAATTCGCCCTCGGATCGTCTCCAGATGATAGCCCTTAGGGATTGTACTTGCCAAAATAAAACGTGGTTGTAATAAAAACCCCTTATAAATAAAATTTTGTTTCATGCATCTTTTTGCCACCTTTTGCAAAAGCCAGCGTAATAAAAAGAGACTAAAAGAAAAAAGGCATACGCTCAATAAGAAAAGCCAAAATCCGAAATCGCGAGAAAAAAGAGATAGAACCGCGAGGAAAAGGCTGGATTAAAGACAAGCCACTCACCTTGATCAACAAAAGTTCGACTACCAAGTAAAAGTCGAACAAAAACAAAGATAACCCGACCAATCGACAAGAGTCAGATGATCACCACAAGGGTCAAAGACAAAGAATCCCCAGCAACCAACAAAGCTGGATGAAACACAAAATCCCCGGCACAACCCGGATGACCATTCAAAGAGGTCTAAGTACATCTACCAACACAGAAATCACTCCCCAAGGAGGCGGCGCATGAGCTACCCGAGCAGTAAGCCGCCACCACCACCAGTCCTACACAATGGACTGTACCAGCCTGATAGGGGGTTTATACCTATCAATCTGCGCACGCGTGCGCCTGATCTGCGCTCAAGCCGGATCAGTAAGTCACACTACCACCCTGATGGGGGGTTCATACCCATCCAATCCCACGCAACGGACTGCAACTACCAGCCTGATGGGGGGTTCATACCCATCCAGTCCCACACAACGAACTGCAACTACCAGCCTGATGGGGGGTTTATACCCATCAACCGAAGGATCGACTATCGTCAGAAGGAGTATCCTGAGGTTCTACCACATGTTAACCAAAGGGATCGGCTACGTCAGAAGTAGTATCCTAGAGGTGCACAACACAACATTTTCCCCAGAAGATCAACCACCGCAAGACGGAGCATCTGAAGGGTGACCGGGCAAGTGGGTCAACTCCTTTACCTTCCTGTCAATCTGTCTGGCACAACAGGCCAACAGCCGACTAGTCAGGTAAAGGGGGGGGCAGCTGTAGACCCCAAATCTTGCCCGGCCTCCAAATAAAGAGTAAAAGACCTCCTATTCGAAGATGGAAGAAGCCTAACAAGCCACTAAGAGAGACTATTAGGCCCCATGCTAGGATAGGAGGGATTTTCCGCACGAAATAAGGTTTCTCGCCTTTTAGGGGACGAGACCGTCATCTCGAAATCGAGACCGCCGTCTCGCCTCATGTGAGATTGCGTCGGAGGGATTTTGGTTTTTGTTTGATCCACCGGGGATGATCTTGCTTTTTGTTTGATCCACCGGGGAATTGATTGACTTCCCGGGGGTTAGATTTTGGTTTGCCCCCTGGAGTTTTGACTCCTTGTTAGGTACTGGTGTGAGCTGGTTCTGCGATGCTCTTATTTCATTGGGTATTTTGTTTACCTAAAAGTTAGGATTTTAATTTCGCCTTTTTTCGCGATTTATCTCTTTTTTATCGCGATTTTGAAATCTAGCTTTTTTATGGGGATAATGCGTAAGCCTTTTTATTTTTTAGTCTCTTTTTATTACGCTGACTTTTTCCTTCTTTTTGGTGGGTCCACTAGGGATGAAGTTTTCTTTCTTTGGTGATCCACCAAGGAATTAGTTGACTTCCTGGGGATCTGATTTTCCTTTTCTAGGGATTTGATGTTGATGAGAGCTAAACATGTGAAGCTCTTATTCCACTACGGAATGAGAATCTCTTATTTCTTTTTGTAGACTTTTTAGGAGATCCACTTGAAGATTTTTATTCGGCCTTTTCTGTTGTGGCCCTTTTCTTTTGGACATCCTCTGGGGATGCAAGAGTTTTCTTCTTTTTTTCCTTTTTTTGTTGAGCCCTTGTTGGTATGGAGATTGGACTCTTTTGACTGTTGATGATGATGGGCTCTTGAAGCCTTTATTCTCCATTGGGGAGTGTGGAGGAGACTTTGGGTGAGTGTGCTCAGCGACTCATGTAGTGGTAATGCTGAGTCGTGAGGAGTGTTTTTGTGTTGCCTCTGGAGTAGGCAAGGATCCTCTTGGGGATAACTAAGTCTTTCCGTCGGCTTTTATGATATTTGATGATTGTGCCCTCTTTTATTGGGTAGAAGAATGATGACTGGAGCTTTGGCTTCTAGAAGCTTCTTATGACAACTCGCTCTTCTTTCTTGAGGGAGAGCAATGTTTGGAGACTCAATACTTTCTTGTGCCTTCTTTTCTGGGTAGAAGGATGGTAGCTGGAACTCTTGATTTTCAGAAGTTCTTATTCTGTTGAGTCGCTTGATTGACGACTTGCTCCATTTTCTTGAGGGCATTATTTGGAGACTCGGTCTTGGTGATCCTGTTTTCAATCACAAACATGGAGCTAGTCTCCTTATATGCATGAATGCTTTTCGTTTTTTGTTATTTGTCTGAAGTTATTTTTATTTCTTTCATTTTTGACATTGACAAAGTGTTTTGTGCAACTACTTGTGTGTGGATGCCCTAAATGCAATCTATTCTTTTTGATTGATGCATATGGAAAAGTGATTGGCATTCTCCTGCTGGACTTTTTATGATTATGATGAAGGGCCCTGCTCTTTTATTCATTTTTTGGTTTAGCCCTATCTTTTGCCTAGACCGCCCTTTTTGGGGTTTTCGGTCTAGCGGGCTGCCTTAATTTTTGCCTAGGATATCTTAGCGGGCTTTTTCCTTTTTATGAATGCCCTAACTTTTGCCTAGACCGCCTTTTGCGGGTTTTCGATCTAGCAGGCTACCCTAACTTTTGCCTAAGAATCTCCTAGCATGCATTATTCTTTTTATTGTCATTTTTTCTTTCTCTTCTCTTTTTTTTTTTTGAGAGATAGGAGCCTATCATATGCATGCAATGTTTGCGATATGCATCCTATAATACTATTTCAATTAATTTTTCAAAAGGATTAACCAATGTGCTTTTACTTCTGATGAGCTTCTGACGTTATGTGCTTTCGTTAACAGAATAGGCTGTACCGATTTCGCCGTCTTGACTTTACCATGACCGAAGAATGATTGTGTTGATTTCAGAGTGACTTGCCATGTCAGTGCGCCCCTCCCTTTCCTTGGGGATGTCAATCCTCTTATTGATTACTATCTCCACATTTCCCTACTAATTACTAGAATGCTATAGTAGTAAGGATCAAGAGAA
Organism: Sphenostylis stenocarpa; assembly: GCA_963425845.1. Lineage (NCBI taxonomy): Eukaryota > Viridiplantae > Streptophyta > Magnoliopsida > Fabales > Fabaceae > Sphenostylis > Sphenostylis stenocarpa. The sequence goes on from OY731400.1 coordinate 71,844,198, forward strand.
GAGAAAGAAGAGGATATTTAATTCAAAGGCTTGTATTTTAGAATTGTTTTATTTTGACAAAAGATGGTTTTTGTAAGCACGGCTAGCCAAGGTTGTTTAGAGTATTTAGGCTAGTTTAAACAAACATTTTGTTTATGGAGTGGCATCTTATTCTATGGCGCTTGCTATGACTGATTGACTTCCCTAGTCTGCCCTTTGGGTTTTCAACTTAGGATGTTGTGTTTTGTTTTGTCCTAACTTTTGTCTAGGTTTCATTTTTCTTGCTTTGGGAAACCTAGCGGACTTTACTTTGTAACCCTAACTTTTGCCTAGGCTACCCTTTATGGTTGTTCGGGTATCCTATCGGGTCAACCCTATCTTTTGCGTAGCCCCCTTAGTGGGTTTCCTACCAGGTATTTTGCCCTTTTTTTTTTGGCCTTTAGCTTTTATGGGCTTCTTTTGATTTTTGCTTTCTTTTTGCACAATATTGGCGAAACACGACTTTATTTATGACGAGATAAAACTTTATTTTGTGTTTCTAGTCAATCAGTGGTAATGGATTTGACTTTTATTTTGGTCAATGGTGCAGTTTGATTACCTTGACGTGTTTTGAAAACATTTGCTTAAACATGGTTATTAATGAGGTTTAGATATGAATAGCAAGAAGAGAAGCAGATAGTAAGAATGACATTCTTTGTAATTAATAGGGAAATATGTGTCCTACAATGCTTGGGGGTCGGGCTAGCCCCGAGGACTAATCTCTAATAGTCATTGGATTTACAAACCCTAAGAATCAGAAGGAGAACACCTAATGACTAAAGTCGCTTATGACGCTTGAACCCCTCTATATGGGAAAATCTGATTCAAGGTGCGGAGGGGAGACTTCCCTTTTCTCCATGCAGCTTGATCCTTTGTAGGGTAAAGCTTCAAAGGATTGTCTTTAAAATTTGGTGGCTCCCTTATTCCTTGAGAGTTTCTAATGAGCCCTTGGTTTGGGCGGTATCCATATTTCCTTATCATGTGGGTCACCGTCATATTGTTGGGGAAGTCTTTTCATATTGGCAAAAGATATTTCAAAGGTTCTCTTCCGCCGCATCCGTTCAAGGTAGGGCAGATGATTCGCTGATCTGAATGTTGTCTACCGTGAGTTTGTCTCTTTGGTGGAGCCTTGAGAGAACTGCCTTAGCGTCGTGAATCCAAAGTCTACTCAGTTTCCTCTTTGGATTATATTTTTCTTCGGTCTTTTTATTTTCTTTATCCTTGGAAGCATTGTCTTGTAGCTCCTCGGGGGAGTAGATTCTTCCACTTCTAATTCTGCCCCCTCAATGATGGGTTATGCTTCTGCGTATCTCCATGGTACGATTTTATTCGATTCGAGGCATGAACAAATGTAACGACATCCTTGCCCCCTCTTCCTTACTAACTTGGATACCCAACGGTTAAGTGTTATTATCTTCCTTAGGCGGATTAACTATTGGAGAGAACTTGGCGACAAAAGGTTTACTCTTCATCCTACTTCGATTCATAGAAAGCACATCGACTAATCCTTTCTTTTTATTATCCTATTATTATTAAAGTGAGAATGAATGTAATTTATGAATGCAATAGGCGGTTGAAGAGACGATGAAAACAAACAATTTTATTTATTTCATCCAGAAGGTGTACACTCCTCAATGCAATGCTTCAGAGCACATTTTTGAAAGCGGAAAGCCTATAAGCGGGTTAAAATTCTATGCATGTTTTTTTTTTTTACTTCCCGTGTAAATGCTCTATCCTCTTTACACGGTATTGAGGAATGTTCATTTCTTCAACTGTCTATGTTGAACATTCAAGGACTTGATGTTGCACTTGATGGACATGAAGATTGTTGATTTTGATGATGATTCAAGAACTCAAGAACTTAGAAAGTTGAAAACTTGTTTTGTAGTGTAATAACTCTGTATTAATTAGATCGAGTCTGTAATTTTAGTGTTTGAGATAGCCGGTACATAGTCTGAACCTTAGAAGCTTCAAAAAGCTCAAGTTTATCATCCAGGCTCGACTTTAATCGATTAAATAGGGAAATAATCGATTAAAACAGTGACAAAAATCATTTTCTGTAACAACTCACTGGTTTAATCGATTAAACCAACTTTTAATCGATTATCAGGCGGTTTAATCGATTAAACCTCCTTTTAATCGATTAAAACAGAGAGGTTTGGGTTCTGTTGATATTTGGCTCTGTTTTAATCGATTAATACTTCTTTTAATCGATTATTTCAGTCAGATTTTGGGTTTTAACTTCAAATCAAACCTATTTTCGAAAACCCTATTCCCAAGAACCCTAGTTTCGAAATTCCCAATTCCTAAACCCTAATTTCTCTACTTAAACTCTTCTTTGGCACTCAGAAAATAAGAACAACCTTTTTCATACAAAAGTTAAGTGCTGTGAGTGCCAGAGAACTGTTTGTTGCAAGAAAAAGGGGCTTTCTGAACTTGGTGTGGGCTAGAAGCGATAAGAATCACTAAGTGGAGTTCTTAGTGGATTGTGTGTTGTGCTGTCTCTGGGGAAAGCTGTTCTTCATCTCTTGTGGATTTCAAGAGAGGTGTTATCTTTACTTTATCTCTTCCATTGTAACTTGTTTGTAATAACTTTGTTTATAGTGACAGCGTTAATCCTCTGTTTGAGTGATTAGCAACTGGACGTAGGGTCTTTTGATCCGAACCAGTATAAATTTCCTATGTAAGACTCTATCCCTTTCTCTATTTACATTTACACAGATTTTAATCGGTAAAATTTGGGGAAAATTTTGAAAACCTAATTTTTATTAAGAAACCAATTCACCCCCCTCTTGGTTTTTGTTCGACCACGTGAACATTCCGCTGCGTGATTCTAACAAGTGGTATCAGAGCTTGCTTTGATAGTCATTCAAATTTTCGAAAATGGCCGGACAAAATCAAACTTTTGCCGAAGGTGCGTCTATCAACAGACCCCCACTATTTGCAGGTCAAAATTATCCTTTCTGGAAGGTACGTATGCAAATATTTTTAGAGTCTGTTGATAGAGGCGTTTGGGATGCTATTTTAAACGGTCCATTTGTTCCTAAAATTACTGAGAACGGTGTTGACGTTCTTAAACCTTTTTCTAGATGGACTGCAGAAGAAAATAGGAAAGCCCAATTTGACGTTAGGGCTAGAAATATTATTTCATCTGCTCTAACCCTTGACGAGTTTTATAGAATTTCTGTTTGTAAAAGTGCATAGGAAATGTGGGAAATGCTTAGAGTGACCCACGAAGGTACTGACGACGTCAAGAGAGAACGTAAAAACTCTCTAATCCAAGAATATGAGATGTTCTGGATGCAACCAGGCGAAACGATCTTTGACGTACAAAAGCGTTTCACTCATATCGTGAACCATCTCACCAGATTAGGTAAAGTATTTGACGTTGATGAATTAAATGTTAAAATTTTGAAATCTTTGGATAGGAAGTGGCAACCTAAGGTGACGGCCATCTCGGAGTCACAAAATCTTTCCACAATGTCTATGGCGGCGCTCTTTGGAAAACTTAGAGAACATGAGTTAGAGCTTGGAAGGTTAAACGAAGAAGAAGGCCAATATCAAAAGAAAAATCTAGCCTTCAAAACCGAAATCTCAAAAGGTAAAAATAAAACGGAAGAAGAAGACTCAAACGATGAAGAAGAAGAATTAAGTATAATGATAAAGAAGTTCACCAAATTCATGAAAGCAAAAGGAAGACATCCCTTCAAAGGTAAAGGAAAGGTAAGGGAAAATTCTTCCGTAAATATAAAATGCTATGGTTGTGGTGAAGCAGGACATGTAAAGACCGAATGTCCAAATAAGAAGAACGATGAAGTTAAAGGCAAAAAGCAATTCAAGAAAAAAGCTTACATTGCTTGGGACAACAGTGACTCAAGTTCGGAATCAAGTGACTCAGAAATAGAAGCAAACATTTGCTTAATGGCAAATGACAACATATCATCCGATTTTGAGGTAAGTGATTCCGACACATCTTCTAGTGATGAGGATAATAACTATGATGAATTGCAAAATGCTTATAATGAATTGTTTAGTGCTTTTAAGAACTTGAAAAATGAATATAAAGTTGTAAAGAAGAATTTAAGTAGATCCGAAAAGGAAATTGACTCTTTAAAAATGAAAATTACATGTTTAGAAGAAAAAGAGGTATTAGACACGAAAATTGTATGCTTAGATGAGGATAAGAATTTAGCATGTGAAACTTGTAAAGAGCATGAATATGATATAGATATTCTAAATCATCTACTTGATAAGGCCGAAATAAAAATAAGTGATCTTAAGAAGGATAAAACTGTTTTTGCTCAAAATAATGTAAATCATCAAGTTTCTATGAAAAAGTCTAAAACTAAAAAGAAAATAGTATGGGTAGAAAAAGGAACTAGAGCATCTATGATTAGAAATGCATCATTTTCAAATGCTACATCTAAAGCATGTTTTTATTGCATGAAACAAGGTCACACGTCAAATAGATGTAAAATTAAACATTTTGGTGTTCCTAAAAGAAAATATATTTGGGTTCCTATAGTTAAATGAACTATTTGTATCTTGTATTTATTCAAAGAAAATGGATCATTTAGTATGTTTTAAACAGAATGCTTAGGTAAAATCATTTTATCTTTTCTGCTACATGAAGGTTCTTCACTTAAAGATTTTGCGAAATGCCTCTAAAATCGTTTTAAACAACTAAAAACAAAGTATTTTTACAAAAGCTTTCTTAAACATGTTTTTAACTGATATAGTTTTGAAAGAACTGATTAAAATCACTTAGAATGTTCAAAGAAGTGTTTTTACAGTATTTTAATCGATACAACTTGTTTTTAATCGATTAAAACCATTTAGAACTCATTATGATCGATCAGAATACAAATATGACCGATCAGAATCAAATGTGATCGATCAGATTTGAATTATGAGCAATCAGAATTTTTTTCAATCGATTAAAACACGTTTCAATCGATTAAAATCACTTAAAGGGTCAGGATGATCGATCAGAATGCAATTATGACCGATCAGAATCAGTTATGATCGATCAGAATTTTGTTATGACCGATCAGATCTCTTTTAATCGATTAAATCTCGTTTCAATCGATTAAAACAACTTAGAAATTTTCTACACAGCGTTTTAATCGATTAAAACTTATTTTTATCAGTTAAAATAACTTGAAAAGTTTTATAAGAAAGTTTTGCAGTATTTCAATCGATTGAATCGCGAAAAAATTGATTAAATCAACTTAGAAGATTTTTTTATAAAGTGTTTTAATTGATATAAACGTTGTCGTATCAATTAAAACAAATCTGTTAAAGAATCAAGAACGTATTAATGGATTAAAAGAAGTTTTAATAGATTAAAACTGCACTTTTAACAGATTAAAAGAATCTTTTAACAGATTAATTAAACCAGCAGTTTTGGAAATCTTCTATAAAAAAAGTTTGGCTTGAACTTTTTAAACACACATTGAATATAAGTTTTCACACATCCTTAAGCAATCAATCAAGCAACTGCGGTGCAAACACTTTGGAGATCAAGGATGTGCTACTTGTTGATGATATTATTTTTGGATCAACTGATAATTCGTTATGTGTAGAATTTGCTAAGATAATGCAGGGAGAGTTTCAAATGTCTATGATGGGAGAATTGACATTCTTCCTTGGACTACAAATCAAGCAACTTAAAGATGGCATTTTCATCTCTCAAACCAAATACTGCAAAGAGATCCTTAAAAAGTTTGGAATGGACACCTCAAAGGAAGCTAACACACCCATGGGAACTTCATGCTATCTAGACAAGGATGAATCAGGTTTGGAAGTTAATCAAACTATGTATAGAGGTATGATAGGATCACTGTTATACTTAACTGCAAGTAGACCTGATATTATGCATTCTGTCTGTGTGTGTGCTAGATTTCAGGCTTGTCCTAAAGAATCTCATCTAATTGCAGTGAAACATATTTTAAAATACTTAAAAGGAACTACTGGTTTTGGTTTGTGGTATCCGTCTGATGCTTGTATGAGTTTAATAGGATATTCTGATGCTGATTATGGTGGATGTAAAATTGATAGGAAAAATACTAGTGGGACATGTCATTTGTTTGGTTCATCCTTAATATCTTGGCATTCTAAAAGAAAACAGGGCATTCCTCTCTGGAATAATCGATTAATTGGAGGTATAATCGATTATTTGCATCCAAAACACTCAAAACAGGGTATTCCTCTCTGGAATAATCGATTATTTCGTTAATTAATCGATTAAAACCTTCTGATAATCGATTATCAGCTCGAAATAATCGATTAAATGCGACTGGAACTGGTTTAATCGATTATTCTAAGTGTTAATCGATTAAACCTGGTAAGTATGGGTTCTAGCAGTTGCCAACGGCTCTTTTGGACTCTATTCACTTCCATATGACCGTTAGACATGCTTGACTATATATAGGGACCTCTATTTCACTTCTACTCACTTCTATCTCTTGAAATCAAGTTATCTTGCCTTATTCTTGCAATCTTGCTTACTTCTAACTTACCTTGCCCTCCTAAATCTTCTTATTATTCTCTTAATTATTCAAATGGCCTCATCTTCTCGTGCTAAGATCCCTACTAGAAGAAGATTTGCACCTTCATCTCGAACCCGTCCTAATTCTGTAGAAGGATGGATTTCTGATACAGATGGCCAACAAGAATTTCTGACCTACTAGAAGGAAAGGGCTACTATTTCCCCCAAGTTTCTTATTGGTGAGCAATTCATTCATAGGGGATTCAATTTTCCTAATCTTCTTGAAATTCAAGGAGTTCTCCCTTTTATCCAAATGCAAGGTACGTACTATCCTGACTTAGTTAGGGTATTCTACTCTAGATTCAAATTTAGAGATCAAATTGCTACATCCCGCGTAAAAGGGGTTACAATAATTCTTGATGATGATATTTGGGAGAATGTTGCTCACTTTCCAATTAGAGAAGATGCTATTAACGTATATGGTGAGCTAGATGACTTTGACAGGTTCCTAGCTTATCGCTCTTTTCTGCGAAATCCCTCCATGGAGATTGGACGTATCCTTCATGCTGGACCTTTAAAGAAGGAAGAACGCATGATTCTACAATTACTTGTATGGATCTTATGTCCCCAGGCTACGAATCATGCCCAATGCTCTTCCATTGATCTTCGTATTATTCATGCCATAATGAATAATGAACCTTTAGATTGGGGCGTTCTTGTCACAATGACCATGTTAAAAGTAAAACGTCATCCCACATTCAAAATTCCATATGTTTTACTTGTCTCTCGTATTCTTGAATATAAAGGAGTGAATGTTGAAGGTGAACAAGCAGTTAGAACAAATAACTTGAACCGCATGATGGACAGCACATTGATTCAACTCCAAATGGTGCATGTCAATGATATTTATGTTCACAAAGATGACGTTCCTAATCAAGGTGATGCTAATGAAGATTCTGATGAAGATATGCCTCCAGCTGCTGAGTTTCCTTCTGACCAAATCCAAAGTGTTGGAACTTCCTCTACTCATCATGAAACCCGACAATCCATGGAAGACATGTTATCTGACATGAATCAGAGGATGCAATCATTCTTCACTCTTTCTGGAGTACGGCATGAGGAATTAATTCGTCGTATATCTGATGTAAATGATAAAATGTGCCGTTTAGAAAATAGATTTGATGCACACTTTAATGATGATGATAGTGCAGAATTTTAAATTTTGTTGATTATTCTCTTTTTGTTATTTTCTCTTGTTATTGTAATGAATGATTGTTTCTGCAATAAAATATGATGTTTCCTTGATGCTTTGATTGAGGGGGAGTTATCTCCAACTTATGCATATTTTGAGGGGGAGCCCTTATGATTGTCATTTGCAGAGTTATTTTTGATTATAATCAAAATAGGGGGAGAAATATTTAAAGCCTCTCATGAATTGCATTTAAATATTATCTGGTATGATTAATGTGTTTTTTAGTATGACAGATAAAACAGGTTATTACAAGGCTTTAAAAGATAATTTTGATCATCATCAAAAAGCGGGAGATTGTTGAACATTCAAGGACTTGATGTTGCACTTGATGGACATGAAGATTGTTGATTTTGATGATGATTCAAGAACTCAAGAACTTAGAAAGTTGAAGACTTGTTTTGTAGTGTAATAACTCTGTATTAATTAGATTGAGTCTGTAATTGTAGTGTTTGAGATAGCCGGTACATAGTCTGAACCTTAGAAGCTTCAAAAAGCTCAAGTTTATCATCCAGGCTCGGCTTTAATCGATTAAATAGGGAAATAATCGATTAAAACAGTGAGAAAAATCATTTTCTGTAACAACTCACTGGTTTAATCGATTAAACCAACTTTTAATCGATTATCAGGCGGTTTAATCGATTAAACCTCCTTTTAATTGATTAAAACAGAGAGGTTTGGGTTCTGTTGATATTTGGCTCTGTTTTAATCGATTATTTCAGTCAGATTTTGGGTTTTAACTTCAAATCAAACCTATTTTCGAAAACCCTATTCCCAAGAACCCTAGTTTCGAAATTCCCAATTCCTAAACCCTAATTTCTCTACTTAAACTCTTCTTTGGCACTCAGAAAATAAGAACAACCTTTTTCATACAAAAGTTAAGTGCTGTGAGTGCCAGAGAACTGTTTGTTGCAAGAAAAAGGGGCTTTCTGAACCTGGTGTGGGCTAGAAGCGATAAGAATCACTAAGTGGAGTTCTTAGTGGATTGTGTGTTGTCTTGTCTCCGGGGAAAGTTGTTCTTCATCTCTTGTGGATTTCAAGAGAGGTGTTATCTTTACTTTATCTCTTCCATTGTAACTTGTTTGTAATAACTTTGTTTATAGTGACGACGTTAATCCTCTGTTTGAGTGATTAGCAATCGGACGTAGGGTCTTTTGATCCGAACCAGTATAAATTTCCTGTGTAAGACTCTATCCCTTTCTCTATTTACATTTACACAGATTTTAATCGGTAAAATTTGGGGAAAATTTTGAAAACCTAATTTTTATTAAGAAACCAATTCACCCCCCTCTTGGTTTTTGTCCGACCACGTGAACATTCCGCTGCGCGATTCTAACAGTCTATTGTTAGATGCATGTTATGAGAATGAAGTTTGGTGGATGCATGTATGTAGGTGTTTGTTTTTTCCTAAACATTATCATGTTTTATTTCCTAACATGATGTATGATAGTGTTTTGGGATTTTGTGTTTTTTCTTGTATGCGGATGAGGGCATGAAGAATACCAGTCGCCTTCTAGAATGCAAAATGATTTTTATTGTTTAAAAGGAATGATTTATGAGATGGATATTCCTTAAGACAATGACTTAGGTATCCTCCTTAAAGCTTACGCTTTGTGGGGTATCATACCCACCTTGGTCTAATGGTTCTTTCCCCATCACAGACTTGACAAGTATAATGGGGGTCATCATCGCACCTTAGTACACTTGTCCCTTCCTTGTCGCGAAGGTCACAAATGTGCTCGGGGCCTCTTTCACCATTGTCTTAGGGATATCTAGTGCTCCTAAGAATGAATGTATTTATGCATGCACCAGTGCAAAAGGGCGATAGATGTTCAAAGTGGCATAACTTTTGACTGAGATGTCTGATTTGGACGCACAACATATCAAAACGAAGAGAAAGAGGTGAGGAATCAAGTCGTGGATGCCCGAAGGGGATTTGGCCTAGTAATTTTCCCAAAAAACGCTTCTAAGACCCATTTTTTAGGGATTTATTAAAATGATGCGTATGCATACTTTCCTTATGCATTTATTTTTTTTCTCTTGGTTTTTCCACTTATGGCATGATGCAATATGAATGATACGACTTTGTCAAAATTATTTTTATAAACGTTTTGATTTTGTTATTATTATTTTATTTATTTTGGATTTTTTTTTTGCCTTTTATCTCTTCTGTCGGACTGCGTGACTACTTAGCTTACAAAGAACCTGAAACCAGGCTAGCTAAAAGGCAGACTGTCCGAGATAAAATGGTTTTATTGGAGAAAGAATAATATTAGCGTCCCTTATCTCTTTTGTCGGACTGCGTGGCTACTTAGCTTAAAAAGAACCTGAAACCAGGCTAGCTAAAAGGCAGATTGTCCGAGATAAATGTGTTTATTGTAAAATTTTGTTTTTATCTGTTGTTTGGTTATGCTATGCAATCAAATGCAACAAACAAATGCACATACAATTCATTCATCCGCGAACAGGCGAGAAGTCGTTTTAATCACGAGGTAGGGTTTTCCTGCAGAAAAGTGCATTGGTGAAGGTAGGTTCTAACTGTTGTCACCAAGGCTAAGGCCCCCAAGGTGCCCCCATTATAGGGTCCCCACTCTCCAGCCTTCCGACCATGCTTAGCACTAAGGCCATAGTTAGTCTTTGTGCCAAAAGAGGAAGGTTATCACCTTGAGTGGTGGTTTCCGATCACACTGGTGGGCACAAGGCCATGACTACAGCGAACCGTACCTGCCACCCACTCCCTATGGATTTCTCACTTGCCCCCGGGTATAGAGGGAACTGTTGTGTGCAAGGGTTTGTGTACAGTTTGTATTTCAAACAATTGCATAAACGTAAACAAACAATAGTTCTTAAAGCCAAGCATTAAAACATATTATAATACAAGGTAGGGTAAAAGCGTAATTTTCTTGGTTTATTTATTTTTAAGCTGGCCCATCACTAAATGGGATCAACTCTCTAGGCTTCCCCAGTGGAGTCGCCATCTGTCGCCGCCGTCAAAACGAGGGCGGTCGGAGCGACACGATGGTTTCGACTCTCTTGATTTTCACGTTTTTTATTGGTGGTTACAACGCCTTTAGGTTGTCCGACAATCGGGCTGAACCTAGGGGCGAGGTTTTCGAAAGGGTGCTCTTGGATTGTCCGATAACCGGGCTAATCCAAGAGCTAGTTTTTAAGGGTTCTCTGGAGTCGCCACCGATGTTTTTACCGGAAACATCGGAAAAGGAGTTTAAAAGGCGTTGGTTTTCGAAAAAAACCAACTTTGGTCATTAGAACCAGAGTTGGGTAAGGGAGTTAGTTACGCGTAAAGGAAGTGTTAGTTCCTTTACGACGCCCCTTTCGGGTTCCCTATGATAGGCCAGCTATTTTGTTAATAAACCGGAAAAATACGCCTTTGCCCTTTTATTTTTGCAGAATTTAAAGATTACGACAACATGACCCTAATGTCTATTGCATAATTTAAATAAAGCAGTAAAAGGTAGAGAAAGAGAGTAGAGACCTCCGAAGCAAGCTTTCTATTTAATTCTTTAAAAATAGGGTGCTTTGCGGCAACCCTTCACTCTACACGGCGTCGGAAACCTCTCAAAACGCTCTAAAAATACTCTAAAGACACTCAGAAGCTCCGGAAATGCGTCGGAGGGATTCTAGAGAGAGAAACTCTTGATGTGACTAGAGAGAGAGTGAGAAAGTTGTGAGAAATGAGGGGAATGGATGCCCTATTTATAGGGATTCGCGCCTGTCAGGTCGAGACGGCCGTCTCGTCTGACAAGGTCGAGACGGCCGTCTCACCATTCCAGACGGCCGTCTCGCCTTGCAGGAATGGCGAGACAGCGGTCTCGCCTTTCACAGGTGGCGAGACGGCCGTCTCGCCAAACGAGACGACGGTCTCGCCACTTGCGCTAGGTGAGATGGCAGTCTCGAATTTGAGACGGAGGTCTCAACCCTAAAAGGAGAAAATCCTTATTTTTGTGCCAAAAATCCCTCCTATCCTAATATGGGGCCTAATAGTCTCTCCTAATGGCTTCTTAGGCTTCGTCCATCTTCGGAAAGGAGGTCTTCTGATTTTTATTGTGAAGCCGGGCAAGATTTGGGGTCTACAATGAGCCCTAATTTGCTGATCTTCCTTATCCCATCTTTTATTTGGGCTTAGATAGAGGCTGATCATCCACTTTTGGAGTAGATGCATCAAAGGTAATCCACCCTGCATCTATTAGATTCTGGACCTTATGCTTTAAGGCCACACAATTTTCAACGGAGTGTCCCAGAGCGCCTGAATGGTAATCACAGTTTTCATTAGGCTTATACCATTCTGGGTATGGTGGCTCTATTTTCTTGGGAGGGATGCGCTCGAGGAGTTTGGCATCCAACAATTTTAAAAGCAGACTTCCATATGAGGTTGGAATGGGAGTGAATTTCCTTTCTGATCTGCGTGACTTGGTCTGCTGCGAGGAGGAAGAAGGAGTGACAATGTTGATTGCATTCACGGTTCCTTCCTTCTTCTGTCCAAAGCTCTTTTTAACGTTTGGAGTGGAGGAATTGGAGGAAGTATGTTGTGTAATTCTTCCGCTTTTCAAACCTTGCTCTACTCTTTCCCCTATAATTACCACATCTGCAAAAAGTGTTGTTGTGTTCCCTATCATTTTGTCATAATAGGGACCAGTCAGAGAATTGATGAACATGGATGTAGTTTCCTTGTCGGATAGAGGAGGTTCTACTTGTGCTGCTAATTCCCTCAATCGTTGGGCATATGCCTTAAAGGATTCGTCGTCTTTTTTGCTTAGTAATTGTAGATCTGCTCTTTCAGGGGTCAGATCAATATTGTATTTATAACGACGAAGAAAAGCATCTGTCAGATGTCTCCAAGTTTGGACTTGCCCTCCTTCCAGTTGCATATACCAGTTTAAGGCTGACTCAGCCAGGCTCTCCTGAAAGCAATGGATCAGGAGTTTCTCATTGTCAGCATATGCAGCCATCTTACGGCAGTACATTGTAAGATGGCTTTTGGGGCAAGTTATTCCCATGTACTTTGGGAAATTCAGAGTTTTAAATTTTTTGGGGAATTGGATGTTTTTAACGAGGCACATATCAGCCGCCTCTTTAACATCAAAGTTATGCCCTTCCATGGTTCTCAACCTCTCCTCCAGGGCAGTAATTTTTTGTTTTGATATTTCCAGAGTATGAATATGTACTGCCCTTGTATCAGATTGGGCGTGTTCATCATTGGGTTCCTCTTCTTCTTCTTTGTGAGAGGCTTGTCCACTCTGATGACCCTCCTTGTGGAGATTTTGTTGACGCATCATTTCCAACATTTGAGCCATCTACTCTTTTAGTGTATTAAGCTCAGTGGTGAGCTTTCGGTTTTGTTCTTCTAATTGTTCCATCTTTTTAGCTTTCAGAGCACGAGTGAGGACGGGCGGAAGACCAACCACTTTCTAAATGATTTTAAAGATTTTTATTATAGCTCTTTATTTCAAATGATTAGTGTGAGATAAATATGTCTTAGATAATAGCTTTGGTATCCTCTTAAAAGCCTATGCTTAAGGGGTACCATACCCACCTCAGTGTGATAGCTCCCTTTTTTAAAGGTTGTCATCATACCTTAGCACGCTTATCTGCTCTAGGAAGATTATAAACACACTTGGGTCTCTTTTGTTAGAAAAGTAGGCTGAGATCAAGAGGGGGGGTGAATTGATCTTTGAAAGATTTTCGCAATTAACAGATTATCTATTTGTAAAAATAAGATTTCAGATCTGTTCTTGAATCACAAAGCAATCAATCAACAATAAACGCAACAACAAAATTAAAAGAGGAGAAAGGTTTAGAAAGATATCACCAGTGTTTATACTGGTTCACCCAATACCAGGGCTACGTCCAGTCTCCAGCCAAATTCCAGCTGGGTTCCACTAGATCAAATGTTTTACAGATTACAATCTTACACTTAATCTACCACAAGAACCACAATTCCAGTTCTTGCACCTAACTGAAAGTGATGAAGATCTTAGTGAAATACTTTGACAAAGATCTCATTGATTTGATGAAGTCAAAGATGAAGTCAAAAGTCAACTTTGCAGCAGTCAACAAGTTACTCAGATAAAAGAGTTAGAAGATTAGTGTGTCTAACAGAATGCTTAGGTAAAACCACTTTATCTTTTCTGCTGCATGAAGTTTCTTCACTTAAATGATTTTGCAAAATGCCTCTAAAATCGTTTTAAACAATTAAAAACAAAGCATTTTGACAAAAGCTTTCTTAATAATGTTTTTAACTGATATAGTTTAGAAAGAACCGATTAAAATCACTTAGAATGTTCAAAGAAGTGTTTTTACAATATTTTAATCGATACAAATTGCTTTTAATCGATTAAAACCCTTTAGAACCCATCATGACCGATCAAATTTGAAATATAAGCGATCAGAACTTATTTCAATCGATTAAAACACGTTTCAATCGATTAAAATCACTTAAAGGGTCAGAATGATCGATCAGAATGCAGTTATGACCGATCAGAGTTGGTTATGATCGATCAGAGTTGAATTATGACCGATCAGATCTGTTTCAATCGATTAAAACGCGTTTCAACCGATTAAAACAACTTGGAAAAATTTTGTACAGAGATTTAATCGATTAAAACTTCTTTTTATCAGTTAAAACAACTTGAAAAGTTTTATAAGAAGGTTTTGCAGTATATCAATCGATTAAAACACGAAACAATCGATTGAATCAAACTTAGAAAAGTTTTGTAAAGTGTTTTAATTGATATAACCGTTGCAGTATCAACTAAAACAATTCTGTTAAAGAAACAAGAACGCATTAATGGATTGAAAGGACTTTTAACAGATTGAAACGGCTATTTCAACAGATTAAAACAAACTTTCAACAGATTAATTAATGCAGTAGTTTTTGAAATTACTCTTTAAAAACAGTTTTGCTTGAACTTTTGAAACAGACTTTGAATATCAGTTTTTACACATCCTTAAGCAATCATTCAAGCAAACCTTAGAACTTTTCAAGAAAGATTCGCAACAATTTTTTGAAGTTATTTTGAAAATCTTTCTTGAGGCAACTTGCATTCTTTTGAAGAAGAAACTCTGCTAGATTTGGATAAAGCTGGTTTGAGCTTTCTAGTTTCTTCTTTGTAAATTCTTTTTCATTCTTTTGTATTGTGTTGTGCCTGGAATTTGGGCACAAGTTTCTCTGCAATCGGAAGTTGGTTGCGGAGGTTATCAAGAACTGGAATTTGGTTCTTGGTGGAGAGGTTGAGTACAGGAAGTTGAATTTGGTTCTTGTACTGTGTGGAGCCTGGAATTCGGGTACTGGTTTCTCTACAGCTGGAAGTTGGTTGCGGAGGTTATCAAGAACTGGAATTTGGTTCTTGGTGGAGAGGTTGAGTACAGGAACTGGAATTTGGTTCTTGTACCTGTGTGGTGCCTGGAATTTGGATACTGGTTTCTCTGCAGCTGGAATTTGGTTGCGAGAGGTTATCAAGAGCTGGAATTTGGTTCTTGGTGGAGAGGTTAAGTGCGGGAACTGGAATTTGGTTCTTGTGATAGATTAGGTGTAAGATTGTTGAATCTGTAAAACATTTAATCTAGTGGAACCCAGTTGGAATTTGGCTGGAGACTGGACGTAGCCCTGGTATTGGGTGAACCAGTATAAAATACCGGTGAAATATTTCTTAACCTTTCTCTCATTTAAATTCAGTTGTTGCGCTTATTTTAATTGATTGCTTTGAGATTCAAGAATAGATTAGTAAACTTAATTTTCGAATTAGATAATCTGTGATTTGTGAAAAACTTTCAAAGATCAATTCACCCCCCCTCTTGATCTAAAACTACTTTTCTAACACTAACCTTTCACCAAGAACCAAATTCCAATTCTTGACAACCTCTACAACCAAATTCCAGCTGCAGAGAAACCAGTGCCCACAATTCCAGGCACCAAACAATACAGTAAAAGAATGAAAAGAAATGAAAAGACGAAACTAGAATGCTCAAACCAGTTTTATGCAATTCTGCAGTGTGTTTCTTCTCCAAAAGAAAGCAGTTTGCCTCAAGAAAGAATTTCAAAGAACTTCACAAAAACTAGCACAAATCTTTCTTGAAAGAGTATTAAAGTTTGCTTGCTTGATGGCTAAAGGATGTGTAAAAGATTGATGTTTAAAAAGTTCAAGCAACTCTGTTTATATAGAAGATTTCAAAACTGCTGGTTTAATTAATCTGTTAAAATAATCTTTTAATCTGTTAAAAGTCTAGTTTTAATCTGTTAAAACTTCTTTTAATCCATTAAAGCGTTCTTGATTATTTAACAGATTTGTTTTAACTGATACGACAACGTTTATATCAATTAAAACTCTTTACAAAAAATCTTCTAATTTGATTTAATCGATTGTTTCGTGTTTCAATCGATTAATATACTGCAAAACTTTATTGTGAGTTTTTCCAAGTGATTTTAACTGATAAAAATAAGTTTTAATCGATTAAAACGCTGTGTAGAAATTTTCTAAGTTGTTTTAATCGATTGAAACGTGTTTTAATCGATTGAAAAAGCTCTGATCGGTCATAACTCAATTCTGATCGATCATATATGATTCTGATCGGTCATAATTGCATTCTGATCGATCATCCTGAACACTAAGTGGATTTAATCGATTAAAACCAAGTTGTATCGATTAAAATACTGCAAAAATGCTTCTCTTAACATTTTAAGTGATTTTAATCGGTTATTTCGAAGCTTTATCAGTTAAAACACTGACAAAAGGTTTTCAAAAATTTCTTTAATGAAAACAACCGGTTATTTCGAAATTATATCAGTTAAAAACTTGTTTAAGAAAGCTTTTGTTAAAATACTTTGTTTTTAACTGTTTAAACGTTTTTAGAGGCATTTTGCAAAATCTTTTAAGTGAAGAAACCTCATGCAGCAGAAAAGATAAAAATGATTATACCTAAGCATAGTTGCAGACACACTAATCCCTCTACTCTTTTATCTAAGTGACTGTTGACCGCTACAAAGTTGATTTTGACTTTATCTTTGACTTCATCAAATCAATAAGATCTTTGCCGGAGTATTTCAATAAGATCTTTATCACTTTCAGTCTCCCCTATTTGATGAAGACAAACACCACTTTGAATAATAACTCTGCAAGAGAAGTCACTTGATAAAACAGATTAGTTAGAAATAAAAAAAATGAATTATTTTCCTATTTCTCCCCCTAAATTGTTGCTTCCCCTAAATAATCCTAAATTGTTTCTGATCAACAGTAAAGCAACTATTCTCCCCCTTTTGACTTCATCAAAAATACGGATCATAAGAGAAACAATGCAAAGGTATGTAATAAGTTTGAGATTTTGAAAATAGAGAAAAAAAATGAATACGATATCTTACTCATGTAAAGATCAATCAAAGTTGATTCAAACTTATCTTCATTAACACGTTTGTAATGAATACAATTAACACGTGTAAAGATAAGGGAATCACGCTTTAGTAGCATGTTACAAGAACAGCCATTAACTAAAACCTTTAATTTTTCTTTCCAGAATAAAAATCGATTAAAAACAGGACAAAATCGATTTAAAAAGTTCTTGTTAATGGTTTTAATCAATTGAAATAAAGGTTTAATCGATTAAAATAGTGAAAGACTTCGAATGTTTGAAACATAAGTTCATTTAATCGATTAATTCGACTTTGAATCGATTAAAACAGTAAAGAAAAAATGTTGTATAATCTAGTTTTGAAAACTAAATAATGTTTGATATATCTAAAATGTGAATTTATTACGCTAATTTTGTAAAAACCGATCATTTAGAAAGATGTTTTACAATAATAACAACTACATCGATTAAATGTTAACCAATAGATACATCAAAATCAGGATATAAAAATCTTATTTAGCTAATTTAACTAATGCAAACTAGTTTATATAGATTTTAATCGATTGATACGCAGTTTAATCGATTATTTTGTTGTGAAAGTGTTTCCTTTAATCGATTTAATCGATTAAAACCATTTTGTATCAGCTAAAAATATCCGGGATCTATGTTGAATTCTATCTAGACTAGTTTGATTTGATTTAAAACCTACATTATATTGATCAAAGCTAAAGAGATTGTACCTGGTATACAACCAGTAAATATTACAGACCAGAAATTGAAATTAGCATCAAAAGAAATAAGAAATAAAAGATAAGATAAGAAGGGACCCTTTTAATCCATAAAATCAATCATCCTAGATTCCTTGGTTCAGCTGCATATCTTCCAGCTTGGTGTAGATATAAGCAATTTAGTTTCCAAGGGATGCGAATTGATTGTTTGTTTGCTGGAAGTGTTGGAATGTCATCTGCATATGCTTTCTCTGATTTTCCTGCACAGCAGCCATTTGAGAAAGAATTGTTCTTTCAAACTGAGATAAAGGAGTCCCACGGTCAGGCTGCTCCATGTAAGGAATAATTTCCATATTCTCATATGAGGCTTGACCACTGGTTGACTCAGGAACCTCTACAGCAGCTGGAGAGGGAGGAATTTGGCCATGTTCATTTTCATCTTCATCTTCTTCCTCACCCTCAGACATTCCAGCATCAATTTTGGAGATCCATTCATCATCAACTTTTATATATCCCATTTTTCTTAGGGTGAAGTCGTCAATTTCATTTGATGCCTTGGGGGTTTCTATGCTCTCCCTAGAAAGATCCTTCAAAATATCTAAAGAAATTATTAATTAACATAGCATATGGCAATTTGAAATCTACCAACCTTTTAGCTTTCAACATGTGATCTTTGATCACATACACCCAGTTTACCCGAACATTGTTAAAAATGCAATACATGAGGGCAAGATCTCCCTCATTAAGAATAGCATGATTACTCCCTCTTGGAGTAAGCATCCATGCCACAATAAAAGCAAGTAATCTATGCTCAAGTGCAAGTTTTCCGGCATTTAGAATTCTTACCGAATCATTTGGATCCTTAAGGCAAGACCAGAAAAACTGAATCTTGTTGAACTCAGGAATCTCAGAAATATTCCCCCTTGAAACTTTGACACCTCTATCCTTAAGGCCAGCAATTTGCTCCCAAACAGCAGGAGTAATTTCCATATGTACTCCCTTTACCCGAGATCCGATTGTAGACCCATTTCATCGTTAAGTTGGAGTAAAAAACCCGAACCAAATCAGGTTGAATGTTCCCAAGTAAACTCCATGAAAGTTTTCAGCTTTTGACTTTTTAACTTTCTTCTCGGACTAGTAAATCCTTCTTCGTCCAGCCACCTAAATTTGATAAATTTTGGAATAACAATCTGTTTCGACTAAACTTAGAGATGAAGGTGTTCATCTTTCCTATATCTCCATCAAACCAGGCTTCCGGATGGCCACCGAGATTTGCGGCAGAGGAAGATTCCCCTTTTTGCTTCTTTCTTGACTTAGATCTTCTCAAGCATCTTGTTGTATTTTCGGAGAAGGGTTTCGTAGACGTGTGTAAAAGGAAAGAAGAGAGGAACACTTTGAACCAGGAAGATAAGACTGAGAGTAATGAGCTACACGGGAGCAAGCCGAAGATTCACGGATGTCAATTTTTGTGAATTGCGGTTTACTATAGACAGAACCTCGCAAAATCGGCTTTAATTGCATATGTCCCCTTGACTGAGAACACAGGCACAAATTCTTGGACAGTTGGTGTATCAGCTAAACTATTCTTGGGAAGATGTTTGACTTGGTCAAACAATATTTAAAAGCATTATGTAGATTTTGATTACCATAAAAACTTGGGATTTTGACTTTGATTTGCTTACCAATTTTCAATTGGATGTTATAAAACTAACTTTCCGAAACAAATTAATCGATTGACCAACTAATTAACCTATTAATTTGATTTTTAATACTAGGTTTGAAAATGCTACGATGAAATAATCGATTAATTCATAAAGGAATCAATTAGTCTTGCACAAGATGAAATTAATAAAATGATAACAGAATTTGAATCGATTAAAACGAAAAAGAATCGATTAATTTTGACATCTTAATGTTTTTAGTTGATATAAATTCTTTTTAATCAATTAAAACAGCTAAACTCAAATCCTGAGAACATTTTAATCGATTAATTCGCATTTCAATCGATTAAAATGGTACGAACAGATTTTCTGATATCCTCTGTAAGTTATTTTAATCGATTAATATTGTTTTATATCAATTAAAACAATCAGCTTTATGAAAGCGTAACCTGATTTGTTGCTTTTGAATACCAAGGGACTCCCGGATTTTGTTCCTGCAAAACAGATTTAGTATGTTTCTCGGTACCCTTTATAATTACTTGGGTCCAATCAGGTTATTTGAAATGAATTATTTTTGGGAATCCATTTCATCCTACCTTTAGGAATAACATACTTTTTAATTCTACAGTATTTTACTGAATGACCTCTTTTCATGCAGTAAAAACATTTAATCACAGAGTATGATTTCCTATTTACATTTGTTTTTCTGAATTTCATCCTAGATTTAAATCCTATTCCAGATTTGTCAAAAATTAGTTTTTGTAACCCAAGTAAAACGTCAAGATTAACTTGACCTTGTGTAATCCTTGAAACGGTTTGTGATAAAAAATCAATTTTCTTTTGTAATTCTGAACAATTATTACAGGGTTTATTACATGCACAATCAGAATTATCATGAATTATTTTTAAGAAATCACAATCAGTTTCATCTTCAAGAATTCTCTTTTTGAGAGAGTCTACTTTATTTACTAACCAATTATTCAATCCTTTTAGCCTATCATTTTCTTTTTGCAGTTTCTTAGCCTCTTCATGCATTTCATTAAATGCTTCTTGTAATGAATTATAGTTCACTAAATTTGAAGAAGAATTAGAACTTACACTGTTGGATTGAAGGTTTTGATTTGCCATTAGACACAGGTTGGCTTCTTCATTATCGAATTGTCTCGTTGATGAAGTGTCATTGTCATCCCATGCTATATAGGCTCTTCTTTTGACTTTCTCTTCTTTCTTGTCATTATATTTGTTCTTTTCTGGGCACTCCATTCTTACATGGCCCCGCTTACCACAGACCATAGCATTTAAAGTTAGAAGAATCAGTTTTTTCTCATACCTTTTATGTTTTTCCTTGTCTTAATCTTTTTCTTGAGAAATTTGTTGAATTTTCTCGACAAGCGAGTCCAAGATTCTCACTTTCCTCCTCCGATTCTTGATTTCTTTCTTCAACTTTGAGTGTTATACTTTTGCTTTTCTTCTTAGAGACTTCTTGTTCATTAAATCTGTTAATTTCCATTTCATGTTCTCTCGAGTTTGCCAAACAAAGAAGTTGTTGTCATGATGGACAAATCCTTTGACTCTGAAATTGCTTGTGACCTTTGGCTGCCATGACTCGTCAAGACATTTCAAGACTTTAATATTTAATTCTTCTTTATCAAAGGTTTTACCTAGGCCCATTAGATGATTAATGATGTGAGTGAATCGCTTCGCACATCTCGCAATGCTTTCACTAGTTTGCATTTTGAACAACTCATATTCTCTTATGAGAGTATGCTTTCCGGCTCTCTTTACATCTCGCTGTCCCTTCATGAGTAACCTCAAGAACATCCCACATCTCCTTGGCCGATTTGCATTGGGAGACCCTGAAAAACTCATCCATGTTAAGTGCGAAGTAATTATATTTTTAGCGAGTGCAATCATTTTGAACTTTTTTCTTTTCCTCATCATTTAAACTGGACCATTCTTTTTCCGTAATTAAAGGGCCATTAGCAATTACATCCCAAACATTTCTATCAATAGACTCAATAAAGATCTTCATCCTAATTTTCCAAAAAGGATAATTGTTCCACAAAACAGTGGAGGTCTGTTAATAGAAGCTCCCTCAGAAAACGATAATCTGTTTTCAGCCATGGATCAAAGAACTTGAATAACTCTCAAGCACCTCGCTTTGATGCCAATTGTTAGAAAAGTATGCTGAGATCAAGAGGGGGGGTGAATTGATCTTTGAAAGATTTTCGCAATTAACAGATTATCTATTTGTAAATATAAGATTTCAGATCTGTTCTTGAATCACAAAGCAATCAATCAACAATAAACGCAGCAACAAAATTAAAAGAGGAGAAAGGTTTAGAAAGATATCACCGGTGTTTATACTGGTTCACCCAATACCAGGGCTACGTCCAGTCTCCAGCCAAATTCCAGCTGGGTTCCACTAGATCAAATGTTTTACAGATTACAATCTTACACTTAATCTACCACAAGAACCACAATTCCAGTTCTTGCACCTAACCTTTCACCAAGAACCAAATTCCGAGTTCTTGACAACCTCTACAACCAAATTCCAGCTCGAGAGAAACCAAGTGCCCACAATTCCAGGCACCAAACAATACAGTAAAAGAATGAAAAGAAGAAACTAGAATGCTCAAACCAGTTTTATGCAATTCTGCAGTGTGTTTCTTCTCCAAAAGAAAGCAATTTGCCTCAAGAAAGAATTTCAAAGAACTTCACAAAAACTAGCACGAATCTTTCTTGAAAGAGTTTTAAAGTTTGCTTGCTTGATTGCTAAAGGATGTGTAAAAGATTGATGTTTAAAAAGTTCAAGCAACTCTGTTTATATAAAAGATTTCAAAACTGCTGGTTTAATTAATCTGTTAAAATAATCTTTTAATCTGTTAAAAGTCTAGTTTTAATCTGTTAAAACTTCTTTTAATCCATTAAAACATTCTTGATTATTTAACAGATTTTTTTTAACTGATACGACAACGTTTATATCAATTAAAACACTTCACAAAAAATCTTCTAATTTGATTTAATCGATTGTTTCGTGTTTCAATCGATTAATATACTGCAAAACTTTATTGTGAGTTTTTCCAAGTGATTTTAACTGATAAAAATAAGTTTTAATCGATTAAAACGCTGTGTAGAAATTTTCTAAGTTGTTTTAATCGATTGAAATGTGTTTTAATCGATTGAAAAAGCTATGATCGGTCATAACTCAATTCTGATCGATCATATCTGATTCTGATCGGTCATAATTGCATTCTGATCGATCATCCTGAACACTAAGTGGATTTAATCAATTAAAACCAAGTTGTATCGATTAAAATACTCGCAAAAATACTTCTCTTAACATTTTAAGTGATTTTAATCGGTTATTTCAAAGCTTTATCGGTTAAAACACCTGATGTAAGGTTTTCAAAACTTCTTTAATGAAAACAACCGATTATTTCGAAATTATATTAGTTAAAAACTTGTTTAAGAAAGCTTTTGTTAAAATACTTTGTTTTTAACTCGTTTAAACGTTTTTAGAGGCATTTTGCAAAATCTTTTAAGTGAAGAAACCTCATGCAGCAGAAAAGATAAAAATGATTATACCTAAGCATAGTTGCGGACACACTAATCCCTCTACTCTTTTATCTAAGTGATCTGTTGACCGCTACAAAGTTGATTTTGACTTTATCTTTGACTTCATCAAATCAATAAGATCTTTGCCAGAGTATTTCAATAAGATCTTTATCACTTTCATCTTTTGCTATTATCTAAGGATATCTAATACATCCTAGAATGAATGTGTTTATGTATGAGAGATTTCATTATGATGATGTTTATGCATACTTTTCTTATTGCATTTATTTTCTCTCTTAGTTTTACCACTTATTAGATGATGTGGTATGAATGATACTGACTTTGCCAAGAATCTTTTTATTGTAAGAGGTTTTTATTGCTTTAATTATTTTTTATATATTTTTATAACCCTTTATCTCTTCTTTTGGTCAACATGGCTACTTAGCTTACAAAGAACTCGAAACCAGAGCTAACTTAAATGAAGAGCTGTCCAAGATAAAGTTGATTTATTCTTATCACTTTTATGGTTTTTAGGATTTTTACTATTTTTTGTCTGTTGTATGATTACCTTATGCTAATGCATCAATACAAATGCAACAAAAGAATGCACACACGATTCATTCATCCACGAGCAGAGCCACGCTATTTTCGAGGTGGGGTTTTCCTGCAGAAACGTGCTTGGTTTAGGCGGTTGTAAACTGTTCTCACCAAGGCCAAAGGTTCCCAAGGTGTCCCCATTATAGGGACCTTTCAATCTCTCAGTCCTTGGGTCATGCACGGAACTCCGTGTCGACGTCCTTGGACCAAAAGAAGAGAGTTATCACCTTGAGTTGGTGGTTTTCTGACAACGGTTGTAGCCCCGTGTGCCAACAAGTCGGTTGTATCTACCACCCACTCCCTATAGGTATTCACTCATGCCCCCGGGTATAGAAGGACTGTAGTGTGCAAGGGTTTTTGTGTACAATTTATATTTCAGACAATTTGCAGAAAATAAATCATATAGCAGTTATTAAAGCCACACAATAAAACATACAACGGAGGGTAAAGGCGTAATTTCAAATCTTTACTTAGTTTGAATTTATCCGTCACTAAATGGGATCAACTCTCTAGCTTCCCCAGTGGAGTCGCCATCTGTCGTCGTCATCCGTTCCAACGTCTAGGGACATCTCGAACGTTTATGCGAGCGGTCGCGAAAAGATGGTTTAGACTCGCGTTTTATTTTAAAAATGTCTTCATTGCTTCCGAGGTGCTCAACAACTGAACTATCCTCTAATAAAAGCAAGGTTTTCACAAAAAAGGTTCTTATGCAGTCGCCACCAATGTTTTGACCGTAAACATTGGAAAAGGATAAAAAGATATTGATTTTAAGAAAAACCAAACTTGGCCATTATAACCAGAGTTGGATAAGGGAGTTAGTTACGTGTGGGGAAGGTGTTAGCACCCCACAACGCCCCTTTCGGGTTCCCTATGACGGATTAATTCATTAAGTAAAGATTACGAGAAATTACGCTATTACCCTATTTTATTTATACAATATTTTAAAAATGGCTATCTACATGATTTTATTTTTTATTGCATACATAAAGCAATAAATAAAACAATAAAGGAGAAGAGAAGTGAAAAGAACCTCCGTAGCAAGCTTTGTATTGCAAATCTTTAACCTGTGAGGATGCGTTTTGGCAATCCCCACTCTACAAAGACTCTCCTCCCCAATTACAGGACATACTCTACTGTAATTCTAAGAAGAATCGAATGCTGGAAGAATATTCCTTAACCGATTGTTACCTTTTTAGGCAATCGGAGAGTTCATTCGAAAGAGGGAGAGAAGACAAGTGTCTAGAGTGTGTAAAACGCTCAAATGAGCTTCCTATTTATAGTTTTTTTAGCCTGGCAGCTCGGGACGGCCATCTGGGGTGCAGAAAATAGGGATGGCCGTCTGGGGAGGCCGGGACAGCCGTCTGGGATTTGGGACGGCCGTCCCAAGTGACAAAAATGGCCGAGACGGCCGTCTGGCATGTGGGACGGTCGTCTGGGCTGACTGGGACGACCATCCCGACTTCTGGGACGACCATCTCGACTGTTTTGGCCAGATTTTTTGTTCTGGGATTCCCGGGAAGCTTTCCTTTCTTTATTCGGAAGTCGATTGATGCCGATAGACGTCCACCGAAGCTTTATCTTCAGATAGGAAGTCTTCTTAGCCTTTATTGAGAGGCCGGGCAAAATTAGGGGTCTACAATCATCCAAAAGATGGTGATAACATACAAAGATTGGCATGAAAGGCTACCCTTTGCCCTGCCCAGATATCAAACTTTTGTGCGGACCTCCACCAGGGCCACCCCGTTCTCCCTCGTATACGACATGGAGGTTGTATTGCCAGTGGAAGTCGAAATACCCTCCCTAAGAGTCATTATGGAAGCAAAGCTAACCGAAGCAGAATGGGTCCAGAATCGGTACGACCAACTTAATTTGATCGAAGAAAAACGGTTGGATGCCATATGTCATGGGTAGGCCTATCAAAAGAAGATCAAGAAGGCCTATGATAAAAAGATCAATCCCCGCATTTTTCAAGAAGGGGATTTAATAATAAAGAAACTGCTTCCCCCGTAGAAGGACAAACTTGGAAAATGGGCATCAAACTATGAAGGACCCTTTATGGTCAAGCAAGCTTTCTTAGGAGGATCCCTTATCCTCACTAACATGGACCGAGAAGAGCTACGACACCCGGTCAACTCAGACGCAGTAAAGAAATATTGTGCTTGAAGACATTGCTCATGACCCATCAGGACGAAAACTCGCAAAAAGCATCTTGGGCAAAATATAGGGTCCATATTTCTTGCTAGGACACATCCTAGGCAAAATTTATAGGTTCAAAAAAAAGAGCAATGATTACCTTAGGCTGAAACCGCAAGGCGGCTAAGGTAATGTCCTTCCAAAACAAGCGAGGCTTTGCATAGTCTTTACTCTGGGCTCGAGCATCTCAACTGAAGCGACTGGGAGAAACAGAGAGACAGATGTTAGGAATATGATTGTTATAGCTTATACAGTGTAGCCAACCTTGGCCAGTCATGCTTCTAAATCCCTTTGTAAATCCTTTTGTAAAAATTAACCATTTGTTTATATCAATAAAATTATCTTTTACTTCTTTTCTCTTGACCAAATTATGAAAATGCCTCAGTATTAATGAAACATGAACATGCATAAAGAACCAATACAAGAAAGCATAAGAAAGGAAAAAAAAAAGGATAAAAAGAATGATGCCTGCTAGGAAATTCTTAGGCAAAAATTAGGGCAACCTGCTAGATCGAAAACCCGCAAAGGGCGGTTTAGGCAAAAGTTAAGATACTCATAAAAAGGAAAAAGTCTGCTAAGATATCCTAGGCAAAAATTAAGGCAGTCCGCTAGATCAAAAATCCGCAAAGGGCGGTCTAGGCAAAAGATAGGACTTAATAAAAAGAAAATGAATAAAAAGAAGAGCTCATCAGCGTAATCATGAAAGATCAACAGAAGAATGTCATCCACTTTCTAGATGCATCAAATAAAAGTAGATTGCATTTAAGGCATCCACACAAGTAGTCGTACAAAAAGACTTTGTCAAAATCGAAAAAACAAAAAATAAAAAAATCGCTTCAGATAAATAAACAAAAAGCGAAAAGCATTCATGCATATAAGGAAACTAGCTCCATGTTTGTGTTTGAAAACATGAAGCACCCATAACAAGTCTCCAAATGAAGCTCCCCTCAAGAAAACAATGCTAACCAAAAGTCTTCACTTCCGATGAAGCATCCGCTTGCTCAGAGGCGTTCATCAAGAATCCCCAGCGATCAACAAGCTAGATGGTTATGGAAAAAGTCAAAATCAAGAATCCCTAGCATCCAACCAGCTAGAAGAAGACCAACAAATCTCCGGCACAACGGAAGACTTCACCAGAAAAGTCCAAAATAAATTATCAAGCAAAAACACTCCTTACGGAAACGGCGCATGAGCCAGAGCAGTAAGCCACCACCACAACTTTGGGACAAGGAAGGTCCCGAAGACAAAGACCTGCACACAGGAAAAATAATTGCGCATGATGTTGAACATTCAAGGACTTGATGTTGCACATGAAGATTGTTGATTTTGATGATGATTCAAGAACTCAAAGACTTAGAGTGTTGAAGACTTGTTTTGTATTGTAATAACTCTGTTTCAATTAGATTGAGTCTATAATATTAGAGTTTAAGATAGCCGGTACATAGTCTGCACCTTAGAAGCTTCAAAAAGCTCAAATTTATCATCCAGGCTCGGCTTTAATCGATTAAAAAGGGAAATAATTGATTAAAACAGTGAGAAAAATCATTTTCTGTATCTGCTCACTAGTTTAATCGATTAAACCACCTGTTAATCGATTAACAGGCCTGTTAATTGATTAACAGGCCTATTAATCGATTAACAGGCCTTTTAATCGATTAAAACAGAGAGTTTTAGGGTTCTGTTGTTTTTGGCTCTGTAATAATGGATTAATACTTCATTTAATCGATTATTTCAGTCATATTTTGATTTTTAACTTCAAATCAACCCTATTTTCGAAAACCCTATTTCTAAGAACCCTAGTTTCGAAATTCCCAATTCCCAAACCCTAATTTCTCTACTTAAGCTTCTCTATGGCACTCAGAAAGGGAGAACAACCTTTTTCATACAAAATTTAAGTGTTGTAGTGCCAGAGAACTGTTTGTTGCAAGAAAAAGGGACTTTTGGAACCTGGTGTGGGCTAGAAGCGATAAGAATCACTAAGTGGAGTTCTTAGTGGATTGTGTGCTGTGCCGTCTCTAGGGAAAGTTGTTCTTCATCTCTTGTGGATTTCAAGAGAGGTGTTTTCTTATCTTTATCTTTTCAATTGTAATTTGTTTGTAACAACTTGATTATAGTGACAGCGTTAATCCTCTGTTTGAGTGATTAGCAACTAGACGTAGGGTCTTTTGATCCGAACCAGTATAAATTTCCTATGTAAGATTCTCTTCTCTTCTCTATTTACATTTACACAGTTTTTAATCGGTAAAATTTGGGGAAAATTTTGAAAACCTAATTTTTGTTAAGAAACCAATTCACCCCCCCTCTTGGTTTTTGTCCGACCACGCGAACATTCCGCTGCGCGATTCTAACAAGTGGTATCAGAGCTTGCTTTGATAGTCATTCAAACTTTTCGAAAATGGCCGGACAAAATCAAACTTTTGCCGAAGGTGCGTCTATCAACAGACCCCCACTTTTTGCGGGTCAAAATTATCCTTTCTGGAAAGTAAGAATGCAAATATTTTTAGAGTCTGTTGATAGAGGCGTTTGGGATGCTATTTTAAACGGTCCATATATTCCTAAAGTTACTGAGAACGGTGTTGACGTTCCCAAACCCTTTTCTAGATGGACTGCAGAGGAAAACAGAAAAGCACAATTTGACGTTAGGGCTAGAAATATAATTTCATCTGCTTTAACCCTTGACGAGTTTTATAGGATCTCCATTTGTAAAAGTGCTCAGGAGATGTGGGAAATGCTAAGAGTAACCCACGAAGGTACTGACGATGTTAAGCGAGCACGGAAAAATTCCCTAATCCAAGAATACGAGATGTTCCGGATGCAACAAGGAGAAACAATATTTGACGTTCAAAAGCGTTTCACTCATATTGTGAATCATCTCACCGAATTAGGTAAAATCTTTGATGTTGATGAATTGAATGTTAAAATTTTAAAATCTTTGGATAGGAAATGGCAACCTAAGGTGACGGCCATCTCGGAGTCACAAAACCTTGCCACAATGTCAATGGCGGCGCTATTCGGAAAGCTAAGAGAGCATGAGCTTGAGCTTGGTAGGCTAAACGATGAAGAAGGGCAATATCAAAAGAAGAATTTAGCCTTCAAAACTGAAATTTCAAAAGGTAAAAATAAGAAGGAAGAAGAAGACTCGGAAAATGAAGAAGAAGAGTTGAGTCTTATGATAAAGAAGTTCACCAAATTCATGAAAGCTAAAGGAAGGCATCCATTCAAAGGTAAAGGAAAGGTAAGAGAAAGTACTTCCGTAAATATAAAATGTTATGGTTGTGGTGAAGCAGGGCATGTAAAGACCGAATGCCCAAACAAGAAAAATGATGAAAACAAAGGCAAAAAGGACTTCAAGAAGAAAGTCTATATTGCTTGGGACAACAGTGATTCAAGCTCGGAATCAAGTGACTCAGAAGTAGAAGCAAATATTTGCTTAATGGCAAATGACAACATTTCTTCCGACTTTGAGGTAAGTGATTCCGACTCATCTTCAAGTGATGATGATAATAATTATGATGAATTGAAAAATGCTTATAATGAATTGTTTAGTGCTTTTAAGAACTTGAAGAATGAATATAAAGCTGTAAAGAAGAATCTAAGTAGATCCGAAAAGGAAATAGACTCTTTAAAAATGAAAATCACATGTTTAGAAGAAAAGGAATTATTAGAAACGAAAATTGTATGTTTAGATGAGGAAAATGACAAGAACCTAGAATGTGCAACTTGTAAAGAGCATGAATATGACATAGATATTCTTAACCATTTGCTAGACAAAGCCGAAAAAGAAATAGATGATCTTAAGAAGCATGAAATGGTGTATGCTCAAAATAGTGTAAATCAACAAGTTCCTTTAAAAAAGTCTAAAAGGAAAAATAAAAGAGTATGGATAGAAAAAGGAACTAGAGCATGTTTTGTAAGAAATGCATCTTATTCTAAAACTACATCAAAATCATGTTTTTATTGCATGAAACAAGGTCACACTTCAAATAAATGTAAAATTAAAAATTTTGGTGTTCCTAAAGGAAAATATATTTGGGTTCCTATAGTTAAATGAATTGTTTGTCTCTTGTATTTATTCAAAGAAAATTGATCATTTAGTATGTTTTAAATAGAATGCTCATTAGGTCAATTATAAAATCAACTCCCTATGAATTGTTAAATGGTAGAAAGCCTAATGTTGCTCATTTGAAAATATTTGGATGTAAGTGCTTTGTGTTAAATAATGGAAAGGACAACTTAGGAAAATTTGACTCAAAAGCCGATGAGGGCATTTTTCTAGGTTATTCATTAACTAGCAAGGCTTACAGGGTGTTTAATAGAAGAACCTTAAATATTGAAGAATCTATTCATGTTACTTTTGATGAGATTGTAGACCTTGGGGGAAATCCTCTTGAGTCAAATAAAGAACTTGCAGGTGATGATGAGTATATAAGAGAGGCTCTTGATGAATTATATTTGGAAGAAAATGAGCCTTCTCAAACACCTGAATTAGCAAAACAATAGCAATCTCCTAGAGGACTCTCAATGGACAATATCATTAGTGATATCTCAAAAGGGGTAAGAACTAGAAATATGACTAATTTTTGCATGTCAGTAGCTTTTGTGTCACAGATAGAACCTAAAAATGTTGAGGAAGCACTTAAAGATGACCAATGGTGCATAGCCATGCAAGAAGAACTTAACCAATTTGAAAGGAATCAAGTCTGGTAATTAATCCCAAGAGAAGAGTCACATCAAGTTATTGGAACCAAATGGGTGTTTAGAAATAAACTTGATGAAGATGGAAACATAACAAAGAATAAAGCCAGACTTGTTGCCAAAGGCTATTGTTAGGAGGAAGGTATATACTATGATGAAACTTATGCTCCTGTTGCCAGAATTTGCTAAGATAATGCAGGGAGAGTTTGAAATGTCTATGATGGGAGAATTGACATTCTTCCTTGGACTTCAAATCAAGCAACTTAAAGATGGCATTTTCATCTCTCAAACCAAATACTGCAAAGAGATCCTTAAAAAGTTTGGAATGGACACCTCAAAGGAAGCTAACACATCCATGGGAACTTCATGCTATTTAGACAAGGATGAATCAGGTTTGGAAGTTAATCAATCTATGTATAGAGGTATGATAGGTTCACTGTTATACTTAACTGCAAGTAGACCTGATATTATGCATTATGTCTGTGTGTGTGCTAGATTTCAGGCTTGTCCTAAAGAATCTCACCTAATTGCAGTAAAACACATTTTAAAATATTTAAAAGGAACTACTGGTTTTGGTTTATGGTATCCTTCTGATGCTTGTACTAGTTTAATAGGATATTCTGATGCTGATTATGGTGGATGCAAAATTGATAGGAAAAGTACTAGTGAGACATGTCATTTATTAGGTTCACCCTTAGTATCTTGGCATTCTAAGAAACAATCTTGTGTTGCTTTATCTACCACTGAAGCTGAATATATTGCAGCTGGTAGTTGTTGTGCTCAAATTTTGTGGATGAAACAACAGTTAGAAGATTATAGTATATTTTTAAATGACATACCTTTGATGTGTGATAATACGAGTGCAATTACTCTTACTAAGAATCCAGTAATGCACTCTAGGACTAAGCACATAGAAATTAGACATCACTTTTTGAGAGATCATATTAGCAAAGGAAACTGTAAAATAGAGTATGTTGATACAAAGCATCAATTAGCAGATATTTTTACTAAGCCTCTACCCAAGGATACATTTTATGATCTTAGAAGAGACTTAGGGATATTAGAAATAGCTTAAAATCTGCTTATTTAGACAGTTTTTGTATGATTGTAATGTTAAAATTCATTATACAGAATGTTAATAGTTTATCATGTGTTAAAACCTAAAAAAATTTGAAGTACTCTATGGAATAATCGATTGATTGGAGTTATAATCGATTATTTGCATCCAAAACACTCAAAACAGGACATTCCTCTCTGGATTAATCGATTAATTCGCCAATTAATCGATTAAATACAACATTAATCGATTAACTGCACAATTTAATCGATTAAATGGTTCTGGCACTGGATTAATCGATTAATCTGAGTTTTAATCGATTAAACCTGGCAAGTTTGGCTTCCTAGCCGTTGCTAACGGATCTTTTGACCTATATTGCCTTCCATATGACCGTTGGACATGCTTGGCTATAAGTAGGAACCTCTATTTCACTTCTACTCACTTCTATCTCTTGAAATCAATCTTTCTTGCCTTATTCTATCAATCTTGCCCTCTTCTCAATACATTTAGCTTTCTAAATCTTCTTGTTATTCCTCCAATCTTTAAATGACCTCATCTTCTCGTGCTAAGATCCCTACTAGAAGAAGATCTACACCCTCATCTCGTCCTCGTCCTAATTCTGTAGAAGGATGGATTTCTGATACAGATGGCCAACAAGAATTTCTAACCTATTGGAAGGAACGTGCTATTATTTCTCCAAAGTTCCTTATTGGTGAGCAGTTCATCAATAAGGGATTCAATTTTCCCAACCTTCTTGAAATTTAAGGAGTTCTTCTCTTCATCCAAATGCAAGGTACGTATTATCCTGACCTTGTTAGGATATTTTACTCTAGATTTAAATTTAGAGATCAAATAGCTACCTCTAGAGTAAAAGGCGTCACAATTATTCTTGACGATGATATTTGGGAGAACGTTGCCCACTTTCCAATTAGAGAAGATGCTATTAACATTTATGGTGAGTTAGATGATTTTGACAGGTTCTTAGCTTACCGTTCTTTTCTGCGTAATCCCTCCATGGAAATTGGGCGTCTCCTTCTTGTTGGACCTTTGAAGAAGGAGGAACGTATGATTTTACATCTACTTGTCTAGATCCTCTGTCCCCGGGCTACAAATCATGCTCAATGTTCTTCAGTTGATCTTCGTATTATTCATGCCATAATGAATAATGAGCCCTTAGATTGGGGCGTTCTTGTCACCATGACTATGTTAAAAGCCAAACGCCATCCCACCTTCAAAATTCCATATGCCCTCCTTGTCTCTCGGATTCTTGAATATAAGGGAGTCAATGTCGAAGGTGAACAAACAATAAGAACAAATAACTTGAATCGCATGCTTGACAGCACATTGATCCAACTACAAATGGTGCGTGTCAATGACATTTATGTTCACAAAGATGACGTTCCGAATCAAAGTGAAGATAATGAAGATTCTGATGAAGATATGCCTCCTACTGCTGAGTTTCCCTCTGATCCAATCCAAAGTGTTGGAACTTCCTCTACTCATCATGAAACCCGACAATCCATGGAAGACATGTTATCTGACATGAATCAGAGAATGCAGTCATTCTTCACTCTTTCTGGAGTACGACATGAGGAAATAATCTGTCGTATATCTGATGTAGATGATAAAGTGTGTCGTTTAGAAAATAGATTTGATGCACACTTTCATAGTGATGATAGTGAAGAATTTTAAATTTGTAATTATTTTTTTTATATATTGTAATGATTGCTTATCTTTGAAATAAAATATGGTGTTTTGTTATTGCTATGATTGAGGGGGAGTTTTCTCTAAGTTATGCATACTTTGAGGGGGAGCTCTTATGTTTGTAATAGATGAATTATTTTTTATTCTAATCAAAATAGGGGGAGAAAATATTTAAAGCCTAATATGATTGTTTTTAAATATTATCTGGTATGTTTAATGTGTTTGTTAGTATGACAGATAAAACAGGTTATTACAAGGCTTTAAATGATAATTTTGATCATCATCAAAAAGGGGGAGATTGTTGAACATTCAAGGACTTGATGTTGCACTTGATGGACATGAAGATTGTTGATTTTGATGATGATTCAAGAACTCAAAGACTTAGAGTGTTGAAGACTTGTTTTGTATTGTAATAACTCTGTTTCAATTAGATTGAGTCTGTAATATTAGAGTTTAAGATAGTCGGTACATAGTCTGCACCTTAGAAGCTTCAAAAAGCTCAAATTTATCATCCAGGCTCGGCTTTAATCGATTAAAAAGGGAAATAATTGATTAAAACAGTGAGAAAAGCCATTTTCTGTATCTGCTCACTGGTTTAATCGATTAAACCACCTGTTAATCGATTAACAGGCCTGTTAATCAATTAACAGGCCTTTTAATTGATTAAAACAGAGAGTTTTAGGGTTCTGTTGTTTTTGGCTCAGTAATAATCAATTAATACTTCATTTAATCGATTATTTCAGTCAGATTTTGATTTTTAACTTCAAATCAACCCTATTTTCGAAAACCCTATTTCCAAGAACCCTAGTTTCGAAATTCCCAATTCCCAAACCCTAATTTCTCTACTTAAGCTTCTCTATGGCACTCAGAAAGGGACAACAACCTTTTTCATACAAAATTTAAGTGTTGTAGTGCTAGAGAACTGTTTGTTGCAAGAAAAAGGGGCTTTTGCAACCTGGTGTGGGCTAGAAGCGATAAGAATCACTAAGTGGAGTTCTTAGTGGATTGTGTGATGTGTCGTCTCTAGGGAAAGTTGTTCTTCATCTCTTGTGGATTTCAAGAGAGGTGTTTTCTTATCTTTATCTTTTCAATTGTAATTTGTTTGTAACAACTTGATTATAGTGACAGTGTTAATCCTCTGTTTGAGTGATTAGCAACTGGACGTAGGGTCTTTTGATCCGAACCAGTATAAATTTCCTGTGTAAGATTCTCTTCTCTTCTCTATTTACATTTACACAGTTTTTAATCGGTAAAATTTGGGGAAAATTTTGAAAACCTAATTTTTGTTAAGAAACCAATTCACCCCCCCCTCTTGGTTTTTGTCCGACCACGCGAACATTCCGCTGCGCAATTCTAACGCATGAGTTAGAGCAGTAAGTCGCATCGGTCTTACAAAGTGAACTTCATAACCAGACAGGGGTTTGTACTCGTCAAGCTAGATGGGGGTGCATACTCATCAAGCCTTACAAAAGGGGGCTTAAACCAGATGGGGGTTCGTACTCATCAAACCATATGGGGGTGCGTACTCATCAAGCCTTACAAAAGGGGGCTTAAACCAGACAGGGGTTCGTACTCGTCAAACCAGAAAGGGGTTCCTTCTCATCAAGCCTTACAAAAGGGGGCTTAAACCAAATGGGGGTTCATACTCATCAACCGAAGGGGCTAGCTACCGCATCAAAGGAGCATTCTGAAGGATCACATTTAACGTCCAGAAGATCGGCTACCACAATAAGGGAAGAACCTGGAGAACAACCGGGCAAGAAGGTTAACTCCTTCACCCTCCAGCCGATCTTTTGGCATGTTGAGCCAACAGTCAGCTAGTCAGGTGAAGGGGGGCAGCTGTAGACCGCAAATCTTGCCCGGCCTCAAAATAAAGAGCAGAAGACATCCGTTTGAAGATGGGCAAGGCCTAAAAGGTCCCTAGGATTGATCAATAGGCCCCATATTAGAATAGGAAGGATTTTTGTATATGAAAAATAAGAAATTCCACCCAAAGGGTCGAGACTGTCGTCTTGTTTGGCGAGACCATCGTCTTGCCATTGGCTAAGGGCGAGACTACTGTCTCGCCACTCGCCAATGACGAGACCGCCATCTCATTTGGCTAGACGACCATCTCGCCACTTGCCAAAGGTGAGACGGCGATCCCGATCTGACAGGTGCGAATTCCTATAAAAGGAGGGACTTTCTCAATCTTTCCAAACAATTCTACAACTTTTCCTATTGTACTATTCTCAAAATACTCTCCTAGGACCCCTCTGAAGCATTTCCAGAGTTCTTAGATTTCTTAGAAAGCATTCTAAAGTGTTGTGAGAGGAGAGTGAGCATCGTTGTAGAGTGCGGGGATTGCAAAAAGCACCCTTTTTCAAGAGCATATTATCAAAGCTTGCTTCGAAGGTTCCTCCATACTCCTTTCTCTATTTTATTGCTTTTTTTAGATAATATCTCTATGCATTAGTTATTAAGGCTCATGTAGTCGATAACTTAATTTTTGCAATGAATAAATAAGGGTAAAAGCGTAGTTTAAAGTTCTTATTTCTTTATAAAAATGGTCCATCATAGGGAACCCGAAAGGGGCATCGTAGGGAAGCTAATACCTTCCTTACACGTAACTAACTCCCTTACCTAACTCTGGTTGTAATGATTAAAGTTAGTTTTTCTTTAAAAAAACACTGCCTTCTTTTTCCTTTTCCAAGGTTTGTTTGGTAAAAACATTGGTGGAGACTCCTCGAACCTTTTGAAAACTTCACCCTTAGGTCCAGCCTGGTTATCGAACAACCTAAAGGCGTTGAACCACAATTTAAAAAACGCGAGTCAAACAAAACCATCGCATTTCTTCGATTGCCTCTTCTGACAACGACGCCATTTCTCTTTATTTTTGGGGGCGTCTTCTTGTGACTCCTTGGGGGAGTAGATCTGTCCGTTACTAGTCATGCCCCTAATGCCGACTATACTGGAAATATCTTCATTTACTGTGTATCTCCAAGGTACAACTTTATTTGATTCATAGGGAAAAGGATGAGGCATAAATAGACGCAATGACATCCTTGCCCCCTCTTCCTTATTGACTGTGATAACCAACGGTTGAGGCTTATTGTCTTCTTTAGGTGGCTCAACCGTTGGGTAGAGACTGATGACGAGTGATTTTCTCTCCATTATTCTGATTTACGGAAACACACCAGTTAACCTTTCCTTTTTATTATCTTATTAATTAAAAGTGAAGGAGGGATGTATGAATGTATGCAACTTATGAATGCAGTAGACAGTCGTAAAGATAAACAAAAAGGTATTTTTATTTATCAAAGATAAGTGTGCATTCCCCTATACCATGCTATGAAGCACATTCTGACAGAAACGGAAAAGCTTAAAGAAACCCACAAGCGGGTCATGATTCCTACGTAATTCCTCTTCAGCTTCCCGTACGTGATGAGTGAGTGCTTCGGGCTGCTGATGGACCACCTAACTCATATCTTCACTGTACTTTTGAGCCTCTTTTATTTTCGCCTCTTGATGGACGACCAAGGCCTGTAAGTTATCAAGCTTCTCGACGGCTCGGTCTTTCTCTTGCAGAACTTGACTGTACTGAGCTAATCTATCTCTTTCTTTGCAGCGTAGCTCAACAAGGTTTCTATTAAGTCTCTGGGTGGTCTCCCACCTCCTTTGCGCTTCAGATCGAGTTATCGCGAGATCTTGTTGCATCGTCTTGGTCGTCTATGCCTGCTTTGCATATTCAGCCTCAAGGTGTGCTAACTTGGCAGTCATTTCTTGGAGTTGATTATCCAGGTTGAGTTTTGGAACTTTGGATGCTCGAATAACCTCCTCGTTGAAGTCAACACATTTGTCCTTGAGGCGTTATATCCCTTGGTCCTTCTTCTTGCATTGTCTTTGCAGACTATAGACCCCAAATCTTGCCCGACCTCAAAATAAAGAGTAGAAGACTTCCGTTCGAAGATGGGCAAGGCCTAAAAGGTCCCTAGGATTCACCAATAGGCCCCATATTAGAATAGAAAAGATTTTTGTACACAAAAAATAAGAAATTCCACCCAAAGGGTAGAGACCGTCGTCTCATTACTGAGACCGTCGTCTCACCGTTGGTTAAGGGTGAGACCGCCATCTCGTTTGACGAGACCACCGTCTCGCCACTCGCCAAAGGCGAGACTGCCATCTCGCCACTCACTAAAGGCGAGACGGCAGTCCCGACCTGACAGGTGCGAATTCCTATAAAAGGGGGGAACCTTCTCACTCTTTACACACAATTCTACAACTTTTCCTACTGCACAATTCTCAAAATACTCTCCTAGGACCCCTCTGAAGCATTTCCAGAGTTCTTAGAAAGCGTTCTAAAGTGCTATGAGAAAAGAGCGAACATCATTATAGAGTGTGGGGTTTGCCAAAAAGCGCCCTTTTCAAGAGTATTATATAAAAAGCTTGCTTCGAAGGTTCTCTCATATCCCTTCTTTTATCGCTTTCTACTATCTTTGTGCATTAGCTCTTAAGGGCCATGTAGTTAATAATCTAATTTCTGCAATGAATAAATAAGGGTAAAAGCGTAGTTTTAAAGTTCTTATTTCTCTATAAAAAATAGTCCATCATAGGGAACCCAAAAGGGGTGTCGTGGGGAAGCTAATTCCTTCCCTACACGTAACTAACTCCATTACCTAACTCTGGTTGTAATGACCAAAGTTGGTTTTTCTTAAAAACCAATCGCCTTCTTTTCCTTTTCCAATGTTTTCGGTAAAAATATTGGTGGCGACTCCTCGAACCCTTTCGAAAACCTCGCCCTTAGGTCTAGCCCGGTTATCGGATAACCAAAAGGCGTTGAACCACACTTTTAAAAAAACATGAGTCAAACAAAACCATCGCGTCGCTCCGACCGCCTCTTTTGATGGCGACGACAGATGGCGACTCCACTGGGGAAGCTAGAGAGTTGATCCCATTTAGTGATGGACTAGTTTGAGAAATAAAAACTTGAAATTACGCGTTTACCCTTCCTTGCTTTATAACATGTTTTATTGTTTGGCTTTAATAACTGTTGTATGTTTACTTTATGCAATTGTTTGAAATAACAACTATACACAAACCCTTGCACATAACAGTTCCCCCTATACCCGGGGGCAAGTGGGATAACCATAGGGAGTGGTTGGCATTGTACGATTTGTCGTAGTGAGGGCCATGAGCCCACTGGTATGGTCGGAAACCACCACTCAAGGTGATAACCTTCCTCTTTTGGCCTAAAGACTGACAAGGCCCTAGTGCCATGCATGGTCTGAAGGCTGAGAGAGTGGGGACCCTATAATGGGGGCACCTTGGGGGTCTGGCCTTGGTGAGGATATTTAAAACTACCTTGAATATGCACTCTTCTACAGGATACCCCTACCTTGTGATAAAGACGTCGTCACTTTGTTCGCGGATGAGTGAATTGTTTGTGTATTTGTTTGTTTCATTTTGTTTGTTGCATTGCATAATCATACAACAACAAAAATAAATAAAAATTCTTAAAAAAAAATCTCAAAAACCTTTTTGCAATAAACAACCTTATCTTAGACAGTCTACATTTTAGCTAGCCTGGTTTCAGGTTCTTCGTAAGCTAAGTAGCAACGTAGACCGACAGAAAAGAAAAGGGGATATAAAACCAAATTTTCATAATAAACAACTTTATCTCGGACAGTCTTCATTTTAGCTAGCCTGGTTTCAGGTTCTTCGTAAGCTAAGTAGTCACATTGACCGACAGAAGAGATAAAAGGTTATTAAAAAAAATTAAAGCAATAAAAAATACCTTCTACAATAAAAAGATTTTTGACAAAGTCGTATAATTCATATCACATCATTTCATAAGCGGAAAAACCAAGAGAGAAAATAAATGCATAAGGAAAGTATGCATACGCATCATCTTAATAAATCTATCAAAAAATGGGTCTTAGGAGCATTTTTTGGGAAAATTGTTGGGTCAAATGCCCTTGCCACTTGTTCTTCACTTTTTCCTCTTCGTTTTGATATGTTGTGCGTCCAAATCCGACATCCCAGTCAAAAGTTATCTCACTTTGAACATCTATCGCCTTTTTGTACTAGTGCATGCATAAACACACCCATGTTAGGGGCATTAAATATCCCTAAAGCAAAAGCGAAATAGACCCAAGTGCGCTTGTAATCTTCCACAAGGAAGGGACAGGTGTGCTAAGATATATGTTGACCTTCGTTATACTTGTCAAATCCATGATGGGGAAGGAACCATTATACCAAAGTGGGTATGGTGCTCCATGCAGCGTAAGCTTTAAGGATGATACCAAAGTCATTGTCTTAAGGCATGTAGACCCCAAATCTTGCCCAGCCTCCAAATAAAGAGTAAAAGACCTCCTATTCGAAGATGGAAGAAGCCTAACAAGCCACTAAGAGAGACTATTAGGCCCCATACTAGCATAGGAGGGATTTTCGGCACGAAAATAGGTTTCTCGCCTTTTAGGGGACGAGACCGCCGTCTCGAAATCGAGACCGCCGTCTCGCCTCATGCAAGTGGCAAGACCGCCGTCTCGTTTGGCGAGACGGCGGTCTCGCCACCCGCGAATGCGAGACGGCGGTCTTGCCACTTTGGCATGGCGAGACGGCGGTCTCGTTTGACGAGACAGCGGTCTCGACCCTGTCAGACGAGACGGCGGTCTCGACCTGTCAGGCGCGAAAAACTATAAATAGGGGCCTCCATTCCCTCATTTCCACTGAGTTTCTCCTCCTTCTCTCTAGAATTTCTCCCTCTAGAACCCCTCTGAAGCATTTCTGGAGTTTCTGAGCGTCTCTAAGAGTATTTTTGAGTGTTTCGAGAGGTTTACGAAGCTGTGTAGAGTGAAGGGCTGCCAAAAAGCACCCAAGTTATCAAAAAATCAAATAGAAAAGCTTGCCTTGGAGGTTTCTACACTCTCTCTCTACTTTACTGCTTTAATCTTCATTATGCAATAGAAGCTAGGGCCATGTAGTCATAATTTTAATTCCGCAAATAAAAGGGCAAAAGCATAATTTTCACCGGTTTAAATATTTTTAAATAGTTGGCCTATCATAGGGAACCCGAAAGGGGCGTCGTAAAGGAACTAATACTTCCTTTACACGTAACTAACTCCCTTACCCAACTCTGGTTCTAATGACCAAAGTTGGTTTTTCGAAAACCAACGCCTTTTAATCCCTTTTCCGATGTTTCCGGTAAAAACATCGGTGGCGACTCCATAGAACCTTTCAAAACTAGCTTTTGGATTAGCCCGGTTATCGGACAATCCAAGAGCGCCTTTTCGAAAACCTCTCCCTTAGGTTCAGCCCGGTTATCGAACAATCTAAAGGCGTTGTAATCACCAACAAAAAACGCAAAAATCGGAAAGTCGAAAAAACCATCGCGTCGCTCCGACCGCCTCTTTTTGACAGCGGCGACAGATGGCAACTCCACTAGGGAAGCCTCGAGAGTTGATCCCATTTAGTGATGGGCCAGCTTAAAAATAAATAAACCAAGAAAATAACGCCTTTGCCCTACCTTGTATTATAACATGTTTTACGGTTTGACTTTAATAACTGTTGCTTGTTTACACTTACGCAATTGTGTGAAATACAAACTGTACACAAACCCTTGCACACAACAGTTCCCTCTATACCCGGGGGCAAGTGAGAAAACCATAGGGAGTGGGTGGCAGGTACGGTTCGCTGTAGTGATAGCCTTGTGCCCACCGGTGTGATCGGAAACCACCACTCAAGGTGATAACCTTCCTCTTTTGGCACAAAGACTGACTATGGCCTTAGTGCTAAGCATGGTCGGAAGGCTGGAGAGTGGGGACCCTATAATGGGGGCACCTTGGGGGCCTTAGCCTGGTGAGAACAGTTAGAACCTACCCTCGCCAATCCACTTTTCTGCAGGAAAACCCTACCTCGTGATAAAAACGAATTCTCGCCTGTTCGTGGATGATCGAATTGTGTGTGCATATGTTTGTTGCATTTGTCTGTTGCATAGCATAACCAAACAACAGAAGAAAAATCACAAAAAATATTTTTACAATAAACACCCTTATCTCGGACAGTCTGCCTTTTAGCTAGCCTGGTTTCAGGTTCTTTGCAAGCTAAGTAGCCACGCAGTTCCGACAGAAGAGATAAGGGACGCTAACTATTCTTTCACATAAAGCCGCATTTTATCTCGGACGATCCGCCTTTTAGCTAGCCTGGTTTCGGGTTCTTTGCAAGCTAAGTAGCCACGCAGTTCAGACGAAAGAGATAAAAGGCTATAAAAAATAAACATAAAATATATATACTAAAAAAAATAATAAAATCAACTTCTGACAAAGTCAAAACATTCATATTACATCATATCATGAGTAAAGAAAAACCAAGAGAGAAAATAAAAAGTGAGAGCGCATTCGAGCATCATTCAAACAGAATCTCTCATGCATAAGCATATCCATGTTAGCTTGAAACACTCAACATGCATTAATAAACCTTTTTCGGGCATTCTAGAAAGTGGTTGGTCCTCTCCCCACTCGCACTCGCGCACAGAAAGCAAAAGCAATGGAAAATTTAGAGGAGCAAAACCGAAAGCTCACTGCGGAGGTCAACACCCTCCGCGAGCAAGTGGCCCAACTAATGGAGGTCGTCCGCCAGGGACAAAGTAAGGGCGAAGACCAATGTAGACCCCAAATCTTGCCCGGCCTCCAAATAAAGTCAGAAGACCCCCTATTTGAAGACGACCGAAGCCTAACAAGCCACTATTAGAGACTATTAGGCCCCCGTACTAAGATAGGAGGGTTTTTTGGCCCGAAAAATAAAGTTTCTCGCCCTGAAGGGATGAGATCGCCGTCTCGCCTCACGCCAGGGACGAGACCGCCGTCTCGCTTGTCCAGATGGCGGTCTCGCCACTGCAAAGGTCGAGACGGCGGTCTGGGTTTTCCAGACGGCGGTCTCGACTCCCTGCCATGGTCGAGACAGCGGTCTGGATTGTCCAGACGGCGGTCTCGACCCTGTCAGACGAGAACGGCGGTCTCGACCTATCAGGCGCGAAAAACTATAAATAGGGGCTCCATTTCCCCTTTTTCCACACACCAAACACAGTAGCTCCTCCTTCTCTCTAGATTTTCTCTCTCTAGAACCCCTCCGAAGCATTTCCGAAGTTTCTGAGTGTCTCTAGGTATAAATTGAGTGTTCTAAATCTTCTTTAGAATCCCTCCGACGCATTTCCGGAGTTTCTGAGAGTTGTAGAGTGAAGGGTTGCCAAAAAGCACCCATTCTTTAAAGAGAAATATAAAAAGCTTGCTTTGGAGGTGCACACTCTCTCTTCCTAATTTTACCGCTTTCATTTAAAATTATGCAATAGACGCTAGGGCCATGGAGTCATAATCTT
The DNA here is from genome assembly GCA_963425845.1 of Sphenostylis stenocarpa. NCBI lineage: Eukaryota > Viridiplantae > Streptophyta > Magnoliopsida > Fabales > Fabaceae > Sphenostylis > Sphenostylis stenocarpa. The sequence goes on from OY731400.1 coordinate 71,886,860, forward strand.
TAAATACCGCATAATAAAAGGGTAAAAACGCAATTTTCCAGTTTAATTATTTATCCAAAGTAGCCAGCCTATCATAGGGAACCCAAAAGGGGCGTCGTAAAGGAACTAATACTTCCTTTACACGTAACTAACTCCCTTACCCAACTCTGGTTCTAATGACCAAAAGTTGGTTTTCAAAAACCAACGCCTTTTTAACACCTTTTCCGATGTTTCCGGTAAAAACGTCGATGGCGACTCCACGAACCCTTCAAAACCCGTTTTTGGGTTAGCTCGGTTATCGGACAACCCAAGAACACTTTTCGAAAACCTCGTCTCTAGGTTAGCCCGGTTATCGGACAACCTAAGGACGTTGTAACCACCCATAAAAAAACACGAAAACAAGAGGGTTGAAAAAACTATCGCGTCGCTTCGACCGCCCCTTTTCGGGAGGCGGCGACAACCAAGATGAACACATCCCTCACCATGAGGAAGAGGAAGAGGAATACTTCTATGACGGGAAGGATGCTAAGACTGCACGCATCCTTACCCCAGAAGTGTCCAAACAACAACTCTCCGCCCTGGAGAAGAGGCTCAAAGCAGTAGAAGGGCACAACTTCGACGTCAAGGAGGTGGCGGACATGTGCCTAGTGAAGAATATCCACTTCCCTCCCAAATTCAAGATCCCGGATTTCCCCAAATACGCCGGGATGACCTGCCCAAAGAACCATCTTACGATGTATTGTCGTAAGTTGGTCGCCAATGCTGAAAACGAAAAACTCCTGATCCACTACTTCTAGGAGAGTCTGGCAGACACAGCTCTCAATTGGTACATGCAGCTAGAGAGAGGGCAGGTCCAGAGCTAGAAACAATTGGCTGATGCTTTTCTTCGTCGCTACCGATACAACATTGATCTGACTCCTGATAGGTCAGATCTCAGGACTCTGAGTAAAAGAAGCGACGAACCTTTTAAAGCATACGCCCAAAGATGGAGGGAAATGGCTGCCCAAATAGAGTCTCCTTTGACAGATAAGGAGACAGTGGCTATGTTCATCGATTCACTGACTGGAGCGTACTACGACAAGGCAATAGCCAGTACCTCCAACCTTTTCTCAGACATAGTCACTGTAGGGGAAAGAGTAGAGCAGGGACTGAGGAGCGGGAATATAGCACAGTCTTCCCAAGCTGGGATCTCATTCAAGATGTTGAACATTCAAGGACTTGATGTTGCAAATAATGATCATGAAGAATGTTGATTTTGATGATGATCCAAGAGCTTAAAGACTTAGAGTATTGAAGATTGAAGATTGATGATTTCTGTATTGTAATAACTCTGTTTTAGCTTGATTGAGTCTGTAATTATAGAATCTAAGATAGCCGGTACATAGTCCGTAACTTAGAAGCTTCAAAAAGCTCAAATTTATCATTCGAGGCTCGGCTTTAATCGATTAAATAGGTAAATAATCGATTAAAACAAGTGAGAAAACCATTTTCCGTACAAACTCACTCGCTTTAATCGATTAAACAAGCAAAATAATCGATTATTCCGTACAGTTTCATACAGATAATCGATTATTTCACCAAATAATCGATTAAACCAGAGAGTATTGGGTTCTGACGTATTTGGCTCTGTTTTAATCGATTATTACTCCAAATAATCGATTATTTCAGTCTGTTTCTGATTTTAAACTTCAAACAAACCCTATTTTCGAAAACCCAATTACCAAGAACCCTAGTTTCGAAATCCCCAAATCCTAAACCCTAATTTCCCTACTTAAACTCTCCTTTGGCACTCAGAAAAAAAGAACAACCTTTTCCATACAAAAGTTAAGTGCTGTGAGTGCCAGAGAACTGTTTGTTGCAAGGAAAGGGGGCTTTCTGAACCTGGTGTGGGCTAGAAGCGATAAGAATCACTAAGTGGAGTTCTTAGTGGATTGTGTGATGTGCCATCTCTGGGGAAAGCTGTTCTTCATCTCTTGTGGGTTTCAAGAGAGGTGTTATCTGATCTTTATCTGTTCATTTGTAATCTGTTTGTAACAATTTGTTCTTAGTGACAACGTTAATCCTCTTTTGAGTGATTAGCAACTGGACGTAGGGTCTTTTGATCTGAACCAGTATAAACCTACTGTGTAATCTTCTCTACTCTTCTCTATTTACATTTACGCAGTTTTTAATCGGTAAAATTTGGGGAAAATTTTGAAAACCTAATTTTTATTAAGAAACCAATTCACCCCCCCTCTTGGTTTTTGTCCGACCACGCAAACATTCCGCTGCGCGATTCTAACAAGTGGTATCAGAGCTTGCTTTGATAGTCATTCAAATTTTCGAAAATGGCCGGACAAAATCAACTTTTGCCAAAGGTGCGTCTATCAACAGACCTCCACTTTTTGCGGGTCAAAATTATCCTTTCTGGAAAGTACGTATGCAAATTTTTCTAGAGTCTGTTGATAGAGGCGTTTGGGACGCAATTTTAAACGGTCCATTTGTTCCTAAAATTATTGAGAACGGTGTTGACGTTCCTAAACCTTTTTCTAGATGGTCTGTAGAAGAAAGTCGAAAAGCACAATTTGATGTTAGGGCTAGAAATATTATTTCATCTGCTCTAACCCTTGATGAGTTCTACAGAATTTCTGTTTGTAAAAGTGCACAGGAAATGTGGGAAATGCTTAGAGTGACCCACGAAGGAACTGATGACGTCAAAAGAGCGCGTAAAAATTCTCTAATCCAAGAGTACGAAATGTTCCGGATGCAACCTGGTGAAACGATATTTGACGTACAAAAGCGTTTCACTCATATTGTGAATCATCTCACCGGATTAGGTAAAGTATTTGACGTTGATGAATTAAATGTTAAAATTTTGAAATCTTTGGATAGGAAATGGCAACCTAAGGTGACGGCCATCTCGGAGTCACAAAATCTTGCCACTATGTCTATGGCGGCGTTATTTGGAAAGCTTAGAGAGCATGAACTTGACCTTGGAAGACTAAATGAGGAAGAGGGTCAATACCAAAAGAAGAATCTAGCTTTCAAGACCGAGATTTCAAAAGGGCACATGAAGACCGAATGCCCAAACAAGAAAAATGATGAAAACAAAGGGAAAAAGCAATTCAAGAATAGAGCATATATTGCTTGGGATGACAGTGATTCAAATTCGGAATCAAGCGACTCGGAAATAGAAGCAAACATTTGCTTGATGGCAAATGACAACATATCTTCGGATTTTGAGGTTAGTGATTCCGATTCATCCTCTAGTGAAGAAAATGACCATGATGAATTGCAAAATGCTTATAATGAGTTATTTACTGCATTTATGAATATGAAAAACGAATTTAAAGTTGTAAAGAAAAATCTAAGAAGATCCGAAAAGGAAAATGAGTCCTTAAAATTGAAAATTGCATGTTTAGAAGAAAAGGAGGTAGCTAATACGAAAATTGTATGCTTAGATGAGAATAAGGACTTAGCTTGTGCAAATTGTAAAGAGCATGAATATGACATAGATATTCTTAACCATTTGCTTGACAAAGCCGAAAAAGAAATTGATGATCTTAAGAAGCATGAAATGGTAATTGCTCAAAATAATGTAAATCAAAGAGTTCCTTTGAAAAAGAGTAAAACTAAAAAGAAAAGAGTATGGGTAGAAAAAGGAAATAGAGCATGTCATGTTAATAATGTATCTTGTTCTAAAACTACTTCAAATGCATGCTTCTATTGTATGAAACAAGGTCACACTTCAAATAAGTGTAAAATTAAACATTTTGGTGTTCCTAAAGGCAAATATATTTGGGTTCCAATTGTTAAATAAATTTGTTTGTCTCTAACCCCAAGGACCCAAAAGTTATGGGGACCTAAGTTTACTATGTTCTTGCTTTGTAGGAAATTTCCAAATCAAAGAAGTCTATGTGGTATCTTGATAGTGGATGCTCAAAACATATGACTGGAGATAAAACGAAATTTGTAAGTTTCAAAGCCAAAAAACAAGGATATGTGACTTATGGGGATAACAACAAAGGGAAGATTCTCGGAATTGGAAACATAGGTGGTGCAAACACATTGGAGATTAAGGATGTGCTTCTTGTTGATGGATTAAAGCATAACCTTCTTAGCATAAGCCAATTGTGTGATAAAGGATTCAAGGTAACTTTTGAAAGCAAATTTTGCACCATACATTTAGTAGATTCCGAAAAAGTAGAATTAAAAGGCATTAGGCATAACAACATATATTTGATTGATTTGGATTGTTTACATGAGTCTAGTATAACATGTTTAGTTGCTAAGGAAGAGAACCCTTGGTTATGGCATAAAAGAGCGGCTCATATAAATATGCATCACTTGAATAAATTGATATCAAAAGACTTAGTTATTGGATTGCCTAAGTTAAAATTTGAAAAAGATAGATTGTGTGATGCATGCCAAAAAGGTAAACAAGTAAAATCATCATTTAAATCAAAGAATGTGATTTCCACTTCAAAACCCCTAGAATTATTACACTTAGATTTATTTGGACCTTCTAGGATAAAAAGCTTTGGTGGAAATTATTATGGACTTGTAATTGTTGATGATTACTCTAGATACACTTGGACATTTTTCTTAACTACGAAAAGTGAAGCTTTTAAGGTCTTTAGAAAGTTTGCTAAACAAATTCAAAATGAGAAAGACCTAAGAATTAAAGTTTTAAGAAGTGACCATGGTGGTGAGTTTCAAAATGAAAAGTTTGAGAATTATTGTGAGGAAAATGGTATATTACATAACTTTTCTCGCTCCTAGGACTCCCCAACAAAATGGTGTAGTTGAGAGGAAAAATAGGTCATTAGAGGAACTTGCAAGAACTATGTTAAATGAATCTAATGTTCCTAAATATTTTTGGGCTGATGCGGTTAGTACGGCATGTTATGTTTTAAATAGAATGCTCATTAGGTCAATTATTAAATCTACTCCATATGAATTGTTTAATGGTAGAAAACCTAATGTTGCACATTTAAAGATTTTTGGATGTAAATGTTTTGTGCTAAATAATGGAAAGGACAATCTAGGAAAATTTGATTCAAAAGCCGATGAGGGCATTTTTCTAGGTTATTCATTAACTAGCAAGGCATATAGAGTGTTTAATAGGAGAACTTTGAATATAGAAGAATCTATACATGTTACCTTTGATGAGATTGTAGACCTTGGGGGAAATCCTCTTGAGTCAAATAAAAGACTTGCAGGTGATGATGAATATATAAAGGAGGCTCTTGATGAATTATATTTGGAGGATAATGAACCTTCTCAAACTCCTCAATTAGCAAAAGAATGGCAATCACCTAGAGGATTCTCAATGGACAACATCATAGGTGACATCTCAAAAGGGGTAAGAACAAGAAATATGAATAATTTTTGTATGTCTGTTGCTTTTGTGTCACAGATAGAACCTAAAAACATTGAGGAAGCACTTAAAGATTATCAATGGTGCATAGCCATGCAAGAAGAACTTAACCAATTTGAAAGGAATCAAGTCTGGGAATTAATTCCAAGAGAAGAGTCACATCAAGTCATTGGAACTAAATGGGTATTTAGAAATAAGCTTGATGAAGATGGTAATATAACAAAGAATAAAGCCAGACTTGTTGCAAAAGGCTATTGTCAGGAGGAAGGTATAGATTATGATGAAACTTATGCTCCTGTTGCCAGAATTTGCTAAGATTATGCAGGGAGAGTTTGAAATGTCTATGATGGGAGAATTGACATTCTTCCTTGGACTTCAAATCAAGCAACTTAAAGATGGCACTTTCATCTCACAAACTAAATACTGCAAGGAGATTCTCAAAAAGTTTGGTATGGACACCTCAAAGGAAGCTAACACACCCATGGGAACTTCATGCTATCTAGACAAGGATGAATCAGGTTTGGAAGTTAATCAAACTATGTATAGAGGTATGATAGGATCACTATTATACTTAACTGCAAGTAGACCTGATATTATGCATTCTGTCTGTGTGTGTGCTAGATTTCAGGCTTGTCCTAAAGAATCTCACCTAATTGCAGTAAAACATATTTTAAAATACTTAAAAGGAACTACTTGGATTTGGCTTGTGGTATCCGTTCGATGCTTGTATTAGTTTATTAGGATATTCGATGCTCGATTATGGTGGATGTAAAATTGATAGGAAAAGCACTAGTGGGACATGTCATTTGTTAGGTTCATCCTTAATATCTTGGCATTCTAAGAAACAGGCATGTGTTGCTTTATCTACCACTGAAGCTGAATATATTGCAGCTGGTAGTTGTTGTGCTCAAACTCTGTGGATGAAACAACAGTTAGAAGATTATAATATCTTTTTAAATGACATACCCTTGATGTGTGATAATACGAGTGCAATTAACTTAACTAAGAATCCAGTAATGCACTCTAGGACTAAACATATAGAAATAAGACATCACTTTTTAAGAGATCATATCAGCAAAGGAAACTGTAAAATAGAGTATGTAGATACCAAACGTCAATTAGCAGATATTTTTACTAAGCCTCTACCCAAGGATAGATTCTATGATCTTAGAAGAGACTTAGGAATATTAGACATTGCCTAAATTCTTCTTAAATAAACATCTTTTACATGATTGAAATGTTATATATCTCTTTGTCTGTAATGACGTTTCTTTATGAAATGAAATTTGTTTCTTTAAATGCTTTGATTGAGGGGGAGTTATCTCCAACTTATGCATATTTTGAGGGGGAGCTCTTATGATTGTTATTGCAGAGTTCTTTTTGATTATAATCAAAATAGGGGGAGAAATATTTAAAGCCTCTTATGAATTGCATTATGAATTGCATTTAAATATTATCTGGTATGTTTGATGTGTTTGTTAGTATGACAGATAAAACAGGTTATTACAAGGGCTTTAAAAGATAATTTTGATCATCATCAAAAAGGGGGAGATTGTTGAACATTCAAGGACTTGATGTTGCAAATAATGATCATGAAGAATGTTGATTTTGATGATGATCCAAGAGCTTAAAGACTTAGAGTATTGAAGATTGAAGATTGATGATTTCTGTATTGTAATAACTCTGTTTTAGCTTGATTGAGTCTGTAATTATAGAATCTAAGATAGCCAGTACATAGTCTGTAACTTAGAAGCTTCAAAAAGCTCAAATTTATCATTCAAGCTCGGCTTTAATCGATTAAATAGGTAAATAATCGATTAAAACAGTGAGAAAACCATTTTTCGTACAAACTCATCGCTTTAATCGATTAAACGACAAAATAATTGATTATTTCGATACGATTCAGTACAAATAATCGATTATTTCACCAAATAATCGATTAAACCGGAGAGTATTGGGTTCTGACGTATTTGGTTTCTGTTTTAATCGATTATTACTCCAAATAATCGATTATTTCAGTCTGTTTCTGATTTTAAACTTCAAACAAACCCTATTTTCGAAAACCCAATTACCAAGAACCCTAGTTTCGAAATCCCCAAATCCTAAACCCTAATTTCCCTACTTAAACTCTCCTTTGGCACTCAGAAAAAAAGAACAACCTTTTCCATACAAAAGTTAAGTGCTGTGAGTGCCAGAGAACTGTTTGTTGCAAGGAAAGGGGGCTTTCTGAACCTGGTGTGGGCTAGAAGCGATAAGAATCACTAAGTGGAGTTCTTAGTGGATTGTGTGTTGTGCCATCTCTGGGGAAAGTTGTTCTTCATCTCTTGTGGGTTTCAAGAGAGGTGTTATCTGATCTTTATCTGTTCATTTGTAATCTGTTTGTAACAATTTGTTCTTAGTGACAACGTTAATCCTCTTTTGAGTGATTAGCAATTGGACGTAGGGTCTTTTGATCCGAACCAGTATAAACCTACTATGTAATCTTCTCTACTCTTCTCTATTTACATTTACGCAGTTTTTAATCGGTAAAATTTGGGGAAAATTTTGAAAACCTAATTTTTATTAAGAAACCAATTCACCCCCCCTCTTGGTTTTTGTCCGACCACGCGAACATTCCGCTGCGCGATTCTAACACAAGAAGCCTGCTAGCAAGAAGAAGAACGAATCCGTACATGCAATCAACTTCGCCACTCCTTCTTCTACCCCACCAACGCCTAGGCAACCTCGCAAGAAAGAAAGGAAGTTCACTCCAATCTCCACTTCCTATGGAATGCTGCTGCCTCAGCTGTTGGAAGCCAAACTCTTGACCTGCACTCCTCCCAACGAAAAATGCGCTTACCACTCGGGTTCACCCGATCACTCTACAGAAAATTGCTTGACCCTTAAGTATCGGGTTCAAGAACTAATCGACGCCGAGTGGATAACTTTCGACTCCTCTGCTTCCGATGTCGACGCCAAACCTCTGTCAAAGCCAGAGTAGCAGAGAGGGAGGACTGGGAGGATCAGCCATAGGATGTCTGATTTTTTTAAGCTTTTCTCTATATCTCCTGCGGTCCCCGCCCGTGGCCGCAGGAATTTTGATTAAAAGGGCTTGTACATACATCTTCATTCTCTTTAATACACGAGGCATTTTCGTCATATTCATTCTTTTCCCTCTTCTATTTATTATTCTTTCAAAGATAAATTGAATAATAAAATCTATGACTAAAACAGAACCTAAAACACATCATGCATGTGATTGATGAATCTCTGTGGACCCCGGAAACTGAAAGCGAATGGGTCGAGTCTGACAGTGAGCAGGAGACCATCTCTCCGGACATGCAAAGATTGTTGGAAAAAGAAACACGTATCATACAACCGCATCAGGAAGAGATAGAAATCATTAATTTGGGAAAAAGGGATGAGGAGAAAAAGGTGAACATCGGTACCCAAATAGAAAGCAGCATGAAAAGGGGATTGATACGGCTTCTGGAGGAATATATAGATGTATTCGCTTGGTCTTATCATGACATGCCTGGGCTTGACACTAATATAGTGGAACATAGATTGCCATTAAAAGAGGGGTTCCGACCTGTTAAACAAAAACTCAGAAGAATCAAACCAGACTGGTTCTTAATGATAAAGGAGGAAGTGCAAAGGCAGTTGGATGCCAATTTCCTTGTAGTTTCCAAATACCCAGAATGGTTGGCCAACATAGTACCCGTCATCAAAAAGACCGGGAAGGTCAGGGTCTGCGTGGATTATAGGGACCTCAATCGAGCAAGTCCAAAGGATGACTTTCCCCTACCGCATATAGGCACACTAGTAGACCAAACCCCTACCAACACGCTTTACTCCTTCATGGATGGGTATGTGGGATACAACCAAATCAAGTTGGTCGTGGAGGACAGAGAAAAAACCTCCTTCATTACACCATGGGGCACCTTTTGCTATCGCGTGATGCCCTTCGGACTCAAGAATGCAGGGGCTACTTATCAAAGGGCTATGGTCACGCTGTTCCATGACATGATCCACAAGGAAATAGAGGTGTATGTGGATGACATGATTGCCAAGTCCAGGAATGAGATGGACCACATTCATTATCTCAAAAAGCTTTTCGACCGACTCCGAAAATATCAACTCAAATTGAACCCAACAAAGTGTACTTTCGGAGTACGATCAGGAAAACTCTTAGGGTTCATCGTCAGTGAAAGGGGAATTGAAGTGGACCCCGAAAAAACTAAGGCAATTTTGGAAATGCCTCCACCAAGCACGGAAAAGGAGGTTAGAGGCTTTCTGGGCCGGATCAACTACATTGCCCGTTTCATCGCACAATTAACGGACAAATGTATACCCATCTTCAAACTGTTGCGCAAAAATCAACCAGCGGTGTGGAATGAAGAATGCCAACAAGCATTCGATAAGATCAAAACTTGTTTAACCAATCCGCCAGTATTGGTACCACCCCTTGAAGGGAGACCTCTCATCCTATATTTGTCAATACTTGAAGAGTCCATGGGATGTGTGCTCGGCCAACAAGATGAAACTGGGAAGAAAGAACGAGCCATTTATTATCTCAGTAAGAAATTCCTAGATTATGAAACCCGTTATACACCATTCGAAAAAACATGTTGCGCATTGGTGTGGGTCACTCAGCGTCTCAAACAGTACATGGCTCGACATACGACATGGTTGGTCTCCAAAATGGACCCAATCAAATACCTCTTTGAAAAGCCCATTCTAACTGGAAGAATAGCTAGGTGGCAGGTCCTCCTCTCAGAATTCGATATCATTCATGTCACCCAGAAAGCTATTAAAGGAAGTCCCCTAGCGGATTATCTAGCCCACGGATCAACATACGAATACCAGTCCTTACAAGATGACTTTTCTGATGAGCATATCATGCACATTGAACAAGAAAAGACCAAAGAAGAAGCATGGACTATGTTTTTCGATGGGGCTTCAAACATGCTTGGACACGGGATATGAGCAATTTTGATATCCCCTGAAAAGAAACACATCCCTGTAACAGCCAGGCTTAATTTTGATTGTACCAACAACATGGCCGAGTACGAAGCATGTGCGCTAGGGATCCAAGCGGCTTTAGATCATGGGGTTACCAAGCTCAAAGTCTTCGGTGATTCATCCCTTGTCATCTACCAACTTAAAGGTAAATGGGAAACCCGAAACTCAAAACTAATCCCATATTTAGAACACATCCAAGACTTAGTTTCAAGAATGGAAAGTGTCACCTTCCAATACATCCCTCGGGAAGACAATCAATGTGCTGACGCCCTCGCCACTCTATCATCCCTGTTTGCCCTAGATCAAGAACATGAGATGCCGGTTATCCAAGTAAAGCTACATGACAAACAAGATTTTTGCATGGCAGTAAATAGCGAGCGCGACCAAAACCCCTGGTATCATGACACCAAGTAGTACCTCATGAGGGGCGAATATCCTGGAGGAATCAGCGACAATGACAAGCGAACCATTCGTAGGAGGGTCGTAGGGTTCACGTTGATTGAAGGGACCCTTTACAAAAAGAGCTTCGATTCCACTCTCTTAAGGTGTGTAGACCAAGAAGAAGCCCAGACCTTAATGAGAGAAATCCACAAAGGGACTTTTGGAACCCACGCACCTGGGCATGTCATGGCAAAGAAAATCCTTAGGGCAAGATATTTTTGGTCCACGATGGAAGCTGATTGTCACCAACATGCTAAGAAGTGTCATAAGTGCCAAGTCTATGCCGATAATATCCATGTGTCGCCCGCACCTCTCAGTAACCTGGCTACACCATGGCCATTTTCTATGTGGGGCATGGATGTCATCGGACCCATTGAACCCAAAGCGTCTAACGGCCATCGCTTCATCTTGGTAGCAATAAACTATTTCACCAAGTGGGTTGAGGCGGCGTCATATGCACATGTGACTCGGAAAGTGGTGACCACCTTCATCAAGAAAAACATTATATGTCGGTACGGCACCCCTCATAAGCTTATTACCGATAATGGGACCAATCTCAACAGTAAAATGATGAAGGAGTTATGTCAGGACTTCAAAATCCAGCACCACAATTCCTATCCGTACCGGCCAAAGATGAACGGTGCAGTAGAGGCAGCCAATAAGAATATCAAGAAAATTATCCAGAAAATGGTAGTAACCTATAAAGACTGGCATGAGATGCTTCCCTTCGCCTTACACGGATACCGAACGTCGGTACGAACCTCCACAGGAGCTACCCCGTTTTCCCTCGTATACGGAATGGAGGTCGTACTACCAGTAGATGTCGAAATACCCTCTCTGCGAGTTATTATGGAAGGAAAATTGGCAGAAGCCGAATGGGTCCAAAGTCGGTACGATCAGTTGAACCTTATCGAAGAGAAACGACTAGACGCCATATGTCGGGGGCAGGCTTACCAAAAGAAGATCAAGAAAGCCTACGACAAGAAGGTCAATCCTCGCACTTTCCAAGAAGGGGATCTGGTGATAAAGAAATTGCTTCCAGCTCAGAAAGACAAAATCGGGAAGTGGACAGCAAACTACGAAGGACCCTTTGTGGTCAAGAGAGCCTTCTCAGGAGGAGCCCTCATCCTTACCAACATGGACGGAGAAGAGCTCCGATATCCTGTCAACTCAGATGCGGTAAAGAAATACTATGCCTAAAGACATTGCTCATGACCCGTCAGGACGAAAACTCGCAAAGAGCGTCCTGGGAAAAAGATAGGGTCTACATTCCTCGCTAGGATACGTCTAGGCAGAAATTAGAGGATAAAAAAAACAAAAACAAAAAAAAAAAAAAAAAAAAAAAAAAGAAATGAGAGCAATGGTTACCTTAGCCGAAAACCGCAAAGGCGACTAAGGTAATACTTCCACAAAAGCAAGCAGACTTCGCATAGTCTTCACTCCGGGTTCGAGCATCTCAATTGAAGTAACCGGGAAAAACGGGGAAACAAAGATCACAGACATGATTGTGGCACCCTCATACAGTTTAGCCAACCCTGGCCAGCCTTGCTTACAAATTCTTTTGTAAATCCCCATGTAAAAAAAAACCATCTGTTTATATCAATAAAAATTGTCTTTTCTTCTCTATTACCTACTTGTGTGAATGCCTCTGTATTAACGAAATATGAACATGCATAAAACAAGCAATTCAAGAAAGCATAAAAACAAGACGAATGACACCAACCAGGGCCAAGCAAAAAGTACAGGGCAGCCTGCTAGATCAAAAACCTGCAAAGGGCGGTCTAGGCAAAAGATAAGGCTTTCATAAAAGCCCACAAAAATATCTCAGGCAAAAGAATCAAAACCCGCTAGATCGAAAACCCGCAAAGGGCGGTCTAGGCAAAAGATAGGGTTAAAACAAAAAGTGCAAAAGAATAGAACAAAAAGAAAGTACCAGTCACTTTCTAGATGCTCTCAACTAAAAAATAACTTACATCAATAGCATCCACACACAAGTAGTTGCACCAAACTTCAGATAAAAAAGCAAAAAATGAAAAGCATTCATGCATATAAGGAGACTAGCTCCATGATTGAAAACAGGATCATTAAGACCAACTTTCCAAATAATGCCCTCAAGAAAACAGAGCAAGTCGTCAATCAAGCGACTCATCAAAATAAGAGCTTCTAGAAGCCAAAGCTCCAATTATTTCCCAATAAAGGAGGGCACAATCATCTGACATCATGAAAGAAAAGCCGACGGAAAGGCTTAGTCATCCCCAAAAGGATCCTTGCCTATTCCAGAGGCAACACAAAAATTACCCCATGGCTCAGCACCGCCATCACATGAGTCATCAAGCACACTCACCCAAAGTCTCCTCCCCCCCCCAATGGAGAATAAAGGCTTCAAGAGCCCATCATCATTAATAGTCAAAAGAGTCCAAACCATCAAGGGCTCAACAAAAAGAAAGAAGAGAAAGAAGAGAAGAGAAGAGAAAAGAAAACCCGTGCATCCCCAGCGGATGTCCAAAAAGGCCATGACAGAGAGGGCCGAATAAAAATCCTTAAGTGATTCTCACCCCCTAGTGGAATAAGAGCTTTACAAGATCAGCTCGCATCAACATTAATCAAGGAGCCAGGACTCCATCCCAGAAAAATCGGATCCCCATGAAAGTTAATAATCCCCTGATGGATCACCTAAGAAAATTTTATCCCCTGTGGATCCCCAAAAAGAAGGGAAAAAGCCTGCGTAACAAAAAAGCTTAAAAGAGAAAAGGCATACGCTCAATAAGAAAAGCCAAAATCCAAAATCGCGAGAAAAAAGAGATAGAACCGCGAGGAAAAGGCTGGATTAAAGACAAGCCACTCACCTTGATCAACAAAACTTCGACTACCAAGTAAAAGTCGAACGAAAACAAAGATAACCCGACCAATCGGCAAGAGTCGGATGATCACCACAAGGGTCAAAGACAAAGAATCCCCAACAACCAACAAAGCTGGATGAAACACAAAATCCCCGGCACAACTCGGATGACTATTCAAAGAGGTCCAAGTACATCTACCAACACAGAAATCACCCCCCAAGGAGTGCCTGATCGGCGCATGAGCGATTGAGCAGTAAGCCGCCACTACCACCAGTCCTATGCAGTGGACTGTACCAGCCTGATAGGGGGTTCATACCTATCAACCAGCACACAAGGAGTGCCCAACCGGCGCATGAGCTATCTGAGCAGTAAGCCACCACCACCACCAGTCCTACGCAATGGACTGTACCAGCCTGATAAGGGGTTTATACCTATCAATCTGCGCACGCGTGCGCCTGATCTGCGCTCGAGCCGGATCAGTAAGTCGCACTACCACCCTGATGGGAGGTTCATACCCATCCAGTCCCACGCAATGGGCTGCAACTACCAGCCTGATGGGGGGTTCATACCCATCCAGTCCCACACAATGGACTGCAACTACCAGCTTGATGGGGGGTTTATACCCATCAACCGAAGGATCGGCTACCGTCAGAAGGAGTATCCTGAGGTTCTACCACATGTTAACCAAAGGGATCGGCTACGTCAGAAGTAGTATCCTAGAGGTGCACAACACAACATTTTCCCCAAAAGATCAATCGCCGCAAGATGGAGCATCTGAAGGGTGATCGGGCAAGTGGGTCAACTCCTTTACCTTCTTGTCAATCTGTCTGGCACAACAGGCCAACAGCCGACTAGTCAGGTAAAGGCGGGGCAGCTGTAGACCCCAAATCTTGCCCGACCTCCAAATAAAGAGTAAAAGACCTCCTATTCGAAGATGGAAGAAGCCTAACAAGCCAATAAGAGAGACTATTAGGCCCCATACTAGGATAGGAGGGATTTTCGGCATGAAAATAAGGTTTCTCGCCTTTTAGGGGATGAGACCGCCGTCTCGAAATCAAGACCGCCATCTCGCCTCATGCAAGTGGCGAGACCGCCGTCTCGTTTGGCGAGACGGCAGTGTCGCCACCCGCGAATGCGAGATAGCGGTCTCGCCACTTTGGCATGGCGAGATGGCGGTCTCGTTTGACGAGACGGCGATCTCGACCCTGTCAGACGAGACGGCGGTCTCGACCTGTCAGGCGTGAAAAACTATAAATAGGGGCCTCCATTCCCTCATTTCCATAGAGTTTCTCCTCCTTCTCTCTAGAATTTCTCCCTCTAGAACCCCTCTGAAGCATTTCCGGAGTTTTTGAGCGTCTCTAAGAGTATTTTTGAGCGTTTCGAGAGGTTTATGAAGCTGTGTAGAGTGAAGGGCTACCAAAAAGCACCCAAGTTATCAAAAAATCAAATAGAAAAGCTTGCCTCAGAGGTTTCTACACTCTCTCTCTACTTTACTGCTTTAATCTTCATTATGCAATAGAAGCTAGGGCCATGTAGTCATAATTTTAATTCCGCAAATAAAAGGGCAAAAGCGTAATTTTCACCGGTTTAAATATTTTTAAATAGCTGGCCTATCATAGGGAACCTGAAAGGGGCATCGTAAAGGAACTAATACTTCCTTTACACGTAACTAACTCCCTTACCCAACTCTAGTTCTAATGACCAAAGTTGGTTTTTCGAAAACCAACGCCTTTTAATCCCTTTTCCGATGTTTCCGGTAAAAACATCGGTGGCGACTCCACAAAACCTTTCAAAACTAGCTTTTGGATTAGCCCGGTTATCGGACAATCCAAGAGCGCCTTTTCGAAAACCTCTCCCTTAGATTCAGCTCGGTTATCGGACAATCTAAAGGCGTTGTAACCACCAACAAAAAACGCAAAAATCGGAAAGTCGAAAAGACCATCGCGTCGCTCCGACCGCCTCTTTTTGACGGAGGCGACAAGGCATATCTATCTCATACTAATCATTCATTTCATTTCAAAATAAAAATAAACATTCTTAAATTCTTTTTGTATTCTAGAAAGCGGCTGGTATTCTTCATGCCCTCATCCGTATAAAAAAAAACACAAAATCCCAAACACTATCATACATCATGTTAGAAAATAAAACATGATAATGTTTAGGAAAAAACAAACACTTGCATATGTGCATCCACCAAACTTCATCCTCATAACATGCATCTAGTAATAGGCAGTTGAAGAAAATGGACATTTCTCAATACCGTGTAAAGAGGATAGAGCATTTGCATGTCATGCATGGGAAGTAAAAAAAAATGCATAGAAATTTTAACCTGCCTGTGGTTTCCTTTAGGTTTTCCGCTTTTAAAAATGTGTTTCGAAGCATTGAGGAATGTACACTTTCTGGATGAAATAAATAAAATCGTTTGTTTTATCATCTTCTCGACTGTATATTGCATTCATAATTTGCATACATTCATACATTCATCCTCACTTTAATAATAATAAGATAATAAAAAGAAAGGATTAGTCGATGTGCTTTCCACGAATCAGAATAAGATGAAGAGCAAACCTTTCGTCATCAAGTTTCCCCAACGTTTGGTCCGCCTAAGGAGGATAATAGCCTCAACCGTTGGTCATTTGAGTAAATAAAGGAGGGGGGCAAGGATGCCCTCGCGTTCTTCACGCCTCACCCCATACATCAAATAAAGTTGTGCCATGGAGATACACAAAAACGTCGCCCATCAATGAGGATATCTCCAGCATAGTTAGTATCAGGGACAGGATTAGAAGTGGAAGAATTTATAAGATGACACTCCTAAGAATAAAGGAAGAAATAAAAAGACCGAAGAAAAACATAATCCAATGAGGAAATTGAGTAGACTTTGACGCTAAGGCAGTTCTTTCAACGCTCTGCCAGAAAGACAAACTCATGGTAGACAACAAGCTGGTCACGGTTTGAGCTAAAGACGACATTCGGATCAGTAGACCGTCTGCCCTACCTTGAATGGATGTGGCTAAAGAGGACCTTTGAAATATCTTTTTCCAATATGAAAAAACTTCCCCAACAATATGAAGGTGACCCACATGATGAGGAAATATGGATACCGCCCAAACCAAGGGCTCGTTAGAAACTCTTAAGGAATAAGGGAGCCACCAGATTTTCAAGACAATCCTTTAAAGCATGACCCTAAAATGATCAAGCTGCACAGAGAAAGGGAAGTCTCCCCCCTGCACCTCGAATCAGATTTTCCCAATCGAAGGGGTCCAAGCGTCGAGAACAACTTTAGTCATTAGGTGTTCATCTTCCAATTTTAAGGGATGTAAACCCAATGAATATTAGAGATTACTCCTCGGGGCTAGCTCGACCCCCGAGCATCTTTAGGGCACATATTTCCCTTTTAATTAATAAAGAATTTCATTCTTACTATCTGTTTCTCTTCTTGCTATTCATGTCTAAATCTCATAATAACCATGTTTACGCAAACATGTTCAAAAGTGCGTCAAAATAATCAAAATGCGCCATCGTCAAAATTGAAAGTGATGAAGATCTTATTGAAATACTCTGGCAAAGATCTTATTGATTTGATGAAGTCAAAGATAAAGTCAAAGTCAACTTTGTAGCGGTCAACAATCACTTAGATAAAAGAGTAGAGGGATTGGTGTGTCCGCAACTATGCTTAGGTATAATCATTTTTATCTTTTCTGCTGCATGAGGTTTCTTCACTTAAAAGATTTTGCAAAATGCCTCTAAAAACGTTTAAGCAGTTAAAAATAAAGTATTTTAACAAAAGCTTTCTTAAACAAGTTTTTAACTGATATAATTTCGAAATAATCGGTTGTTTTCATTAAAGAAAGTTTTGAAAACCTTCAGTCAGTGTTTTAACTAATAAAGCTTCGAAATAACCGATTAAAATCACTTAAAATGTTAAGAGAAGCATTTTTGCAGTATTTTAATCGATACAACTTGGTTTTAATCGATTAAATCCACTTAGTGTTCAGGATGATCGATCAGAATACAATTATGACCGATCAGAATCAGATATGATCGATCAGAATTGAGTTATGACCGATCAGAGCTTTTTCAATCGATTAAAACACGTTTCAATCGATTAAAACAACTTAGAAAATTTCTACACAGCGTTTTAATCGATTAAAACTTATTTTTATCAGCTTAAAATCACTTGAAAATTTTACAATAAAGTTTTGCAAGTATATTAATCGATTGAATCATGAAACAATCGATTAAAACAAATTAGAAGATTTTTTGTAAAGAGTTTTAATTGATATAAACATTGTCAGTATCAGCTTAAAACAAATATGTTAAAGAATCAAGAACGTTTTAATGGATTAAAAGAAGTTTTAACAGATAAAAACTACACTTTTAACAGATTAAAAGATTATTTTAACAGATTGATTAAACCAGCAGTTTTGAAAATCTTCTATAAAAACATATTGGCTTGAACTTTTTAAACATCATCGAATATCAATCTTTTACATATCCTTTAGCAATCAAGCAAGCAAACTTTAATACTCTTTCAAGAAAGATTCGCGCTAGTTTTTGTGAAGTTCTTGTCGCCGCCGTCCGTTCCGACGTCCTGGGACGTCTCGAACGTTAATGTGAGCGGCCGCGAAAAGAAGGTTGAGACTCGCGTTTTTTGTTAAAATTATGTTCATTGCTTCCGAGGTGCTCAACACTGAACTTATCCTCTAAAAGAAGCAAGGTTTTCGAAAAGGGTTCTTTTGGAGTCGCCACCAATGTTTTGACCATAAACATTGGAAAAGGAGAAAAAGGCATTGATTTTAATAAAAACCAACTTGGCCATTATAACTAGAGTCGGGTAAGGGAGTTAGTTACGTGTGGGGAAGGTATTAGCACCCCACAACGCCCCTTTCGGGTTCCCTATGACGGATTAATTCATTTAAGTTAAGATTACAAAAAATTACGCGATTACCCTTATTTTATTCGTATAGTAAATATGGTTATCTACATGATTTTATTTACATTTTATGAAGCAATAAATAAAGCAGTAAAGGAGAAGAGATTTGAGAAGAACCTCCGTAGCAAGCTTTATATATCAACTTTGTTACAATAAGGACACTTTTCGGCAGTCCCTCGCTCTACAATGACTCTCCTCTCGATTACAGACTCGACTTGACTAAATTTTCTAGAAGAATCGAATGCCGGAATACAAATTCCTTAACTGATTGTTACCTTTTAAAGGCAATCAGAAAGATCATTCGAGAGAGGGAGAGAAGTAGACAAGTCTTCTGAGTTGTCTGGGGTGTGGAGAATGACAAATGAGGCTCCTATTTATAGCCATTTTTCGCCTGGAACTTTGGGATGGCTGTCTGGGTTGGGACGGCCGTCCCCAACGCGTTTTCCACGTTGTGCCAATCTGGGACGGCCAGTCTGGGTTGGGATGGCCGTCCCAAATGCAATTTAACACAGGCTGGGACCCCCTGGGGTTTGGGACGGTCGTCCCAAGTTTGGGACGCGCGTCCCACTTGCATAATGACAGGTGGGACGGTGGTCTCGACCTGTTTAGTCCAATTTTCACGTTTTGGGACCTCCAGGAAGCTTTCGTTTCCTTTTTCGGACGTAGATTGATGCCGATGTGTGTCCGTTGAAGCTTTATCTTCATGTAGGAAGTCTTTTTAAGTGTCGGGCGAGCTTTATCTCTGTGTAGGAAGTCTCCTTTGCCTTTATTGTGTGGATGGGCGATCTCCGTCTTATTGCGAGAAGTCTTCTTTTCTTTTATTTGGGAAGCCGGGTGAACTTTGTCTTTGTGTGAAATTCCCCTAGCTTTTATTTGAGAGGCCGGGCAAAATTAGGGGTGTACAGCTGCCCCCCCTTCACCTGCCAAACTAATTTTTTGGTTTAATATACCGACAAAGTTAGTTGGTAGGGGAAGGAGTTAACCCTTTTGCCCGGTTATCCTTCGGATGATAAATATTTTGATAGGTACCAACCCCTATCTGGTTTGAGCCTTCTTTTATAAGGCTCTGGTGAGTATTTACCCTCACCAGGAATAAGTCTGTATTTTACTAGACTTTTGTGGGTACCTACCCCCACTAGGTATGAACCTTGTTCTGCAAGGTTTTGCTGAGTACCTACCCTCACTCGGTATGAGTTCGCATTTTGCTAAACTCTTGTGGGTACTTACTTCCGAGGTGCTCAACACTGAACTATCCTCTAATAGAAGTAAAGTCTTTGCAACCCATTTTTGAAATGCTTAGGTGAGTATTTTTACTCCACCTAATGCATTCTGCTAAGTTTTGATGAGTACTGACCCTCATTCGGTACAAAACCTTTATTTTTAAGGTTTTGGTGGGTACCTACCCCCACCTGGTACGAATCTGCATTTTTGCTAGATTCTAGTGGTTTTTACACTTCCACTTGGTGTGAACTCGCATATTGACTAGGTTCTAGTGGATTTTACACCCCCACTGGGTGCGAACCTGCATATTGACCAGGTTCTAATGGATTTTATACCCCCATTGGGTGCGAACCTGCATATTGACTAGGTTCTAATGGATTTTACACCCTCATTGGGTGCGAACCTGCATATTGACTAGGTTCTAATGGATTTTACACCCCCATTGGGTGCGAACCTGCATATTGACTAGGCTCTAATGGATTTTACACCCCCATTGGGTGCGAACCTGCATATTGACTAGGCTCTAGCGGTTTTTACACCCCCACTGGGTGCGAACCTGCATATTGACTAGGCTCTAGCGGTTTTTACACCCCCACTGGGTGCGAACCCGCATATTGACTAGGCTCTAGTGGTTTTTACACCCCCACCGGGTGCGAACCTCGCATATTGACTAGGTCCTAATGGATTTTACACCCGCATTGGGTGCGAACCTGCATATTGACTAGGTTCTAGTGGATTTTACACTCCCACCGGGTGCGAACCCGCATATTGACTAGGTCCTAATGGATTTTACACCCCCATTGGGTGCGAACCTGCATATTGACTAGGTCCTAATGGATTTTACACCCCCATTGGGTGCGAACCTGCATATTGACTAGGTTATAGTGGATTTTACACCCCCACTGGGTGCGAACCTGCATATTGACTAGGTCCTAATGGATTTTACACCCCCATTGGGTGCGAACCTGCATATTGACTAGGCTCTAATGGATTTTACACCCCCATTGGGTGCGAACCTGCATATTGACTAGGTCCTAATGGATTTTACAACCCCATTGGGTGCGAACCTGCATATTGACTAGGTTCTTCTCATTCAATCTTTTGATTGATGAGTTCATACCCTTAACGGGCTTTCGGAGAAGTGTTGGCGGCTTACTGTCTTTGATCATGCGCCTATTCCTTGGGGAATGATTTGGTTTGACTTTTTGACTTTTCTGTTAGTCATCCGGTTTTACCGGGGATTCTTTGTTTTTGGCTTTTTCGTTTAGCCATCCGACTTTTGCCGGGGATTTCTAATTTTTGGCTTTTCTGTTTAGCCATCCGGCTTTTGCCGGGGATTCATTGATTTTGGCCTTTTTTGTTTAGCCATCCGGCTTTGCCGGGGATTCTTGATTTTTGGCTTTTCCGTTTAGCCATCCGGCTTTCCTGGGGATTCATTGATTTTGGCTTTTTTGTTTAGCCATCCGGCTTTGCCGGGGATTCTTGATTTTTGGCTTTTCTGTTTAGCCATCCGGCTTTTGCCGGGGATTTCTGATTTTTGGCTTTTTTGTTTAGCCATCCGGCTTTGCCGGGGATTCTTTGATTTTGGCTTTTTTGTTTAGCCATCCGGCTTTGCCGGGGATTCTTGATTTTTGGCTTTTCTGTTTAGCCATCCGGCTTTGCCGGGGATTCTTTGTTGGTTGCCTCTTGTTTAGGCAGGAATCCTCTAGGGATTTTGAATTCTCTTATTGATTGTGCCTCTTGATTAGGCGAAGATCCACTTCGGGATTTTGTTGTGCCTCTTGCTTAGGCGGGAATCCACTGGGGATTTGTTGATTTTTTGATTGTGCCTCTTGATTAGGCGGGTGCTTCAATAGTGGTGAACGCTTTTTACTTGTTGTTTTTCGCCTCTGAATAGGCTGATGTTCTACTTGGGGATATTTGTTCTTGATAATACCTCTGAGTAGGTGGATACTTTTTTAAAGCTTTGTGCTTGTATTACCTCTTATAGGTTGATTTCCCATTTCTTGGGGATATCAGTTTTTTGCTTACCTTAGGCAGAGGCTCTTCTTGGGAGTGAAGGTTTTGTACTTCGCTGGGGATATTCATATTGGGTGTTCCAGATGGTTAACTCCCTGAGGATATGAATTTGTAGTTTGCCTTTGCATGTAGGCTTGCTGGGGATTTTTCTTTTTGATGATCCACTGGAGAATTAATTTCATTCCGGAGATCTATTTTGAATTGCCCCCCTAGGGAGAAATGGAGTTTTTCGACTCCTTATTGGATGTTTGCTGTTTTGAGCTGGCCTTGCCTATGCTCTTATTCCTGCTGGGGAATGGGTTTCTACCCTTTTCTTGCAATTTCTCTTTTTTTGCGATTTAGTTTTTGCATATGTGCTCCTTTTATGCATATTGGCTTGATCTTTGGATGAGAAAGATATCTTTTTTCTTCCTCTTTTCTTTTTGGAGATCCCTGGGGAATTTTTCTCTTGGGGATCTAATCCTTGATTAGTTTTGAGCTTCTGACTCTGTGAGGCTCTTTATTGAGCGGAATGAAGAGATCTTCTTTTTTTTCTTTTTTGGGATTTGCCGAGGAGTCTGTCAGCTTCCTGGGGATCCAAATTTGATGATGGAGTCCTGGCTCCTGGCTTTGTGAAACTCTTATTTGAGCTGGAAGATGGAAAAATTTTGTTTTCCTTTTTGAAGATTCACCAAGGAGTTTATCAGCTTCCTGGGGATCCAATTTTGATGATGGAGTCCTGGCTCCTAGCTTTGTGAAGCTCTTATTTGAGCTGGAAGATGGAAATTTTCTTGTTTTCCTCTTTTTGTAGACTTTTCTTGATGTGCTTTACTTGGAGATTTTTTATTTGGCCTTTTTTCGTTGTGGCCTCTATTTGGGGAATGAAAGTTTTTCTTTCTTTCTTTTTGTTGCCCCCTGGTGTTACGGAGGACTTGACTCCATTTTTTCTTTGATGGACTCTTGTGTAGTTTTTATTTTCCCTTTGGGGAATGAAGCGGAGACTCTTGCATGAGTGTGCTTGATGACTCATGTGGTGATGAAGCTGAGTCGTGAGATAGTCTTTTTGTTTTGCCTCTAGAGTAGGCAAGGATCCTCTTGGGGATAATTGAGCCTTTCCATTGGCTTTTTTCATGTTGATGATTTCCTTCTTTTTTCTGGATGGAAGGATGTTGATTAGAGCTATTTTCTTTGAAGCTCCTTATTTGGAATGGCTGGTGACTCATGTAGTGATGTTGAGTCGCGACGTAATTTTTTATTTTGCCTTTGGAGTAGGCAAGGATCCTCTTAGGGATGATCAAGCCTTTCCATTGGCTTTTTCTTATGTTGATGACTTCCTTTTCCTTGGATGGAAGGATAGTGGTTAGATCTTTAAATGACTATGGTTGACGACTCATGTGATGATGATGCTGAGTCATGGAGTGATTTTGTTTTGCCTCTGGAGTAGGCAAGGATCCGCTTGGGGATCATCGAGCCTTTCCGTTGGCCTTTTTCTTCGATGTACCTTCTTTTATTGGTGTAGAAGGTTGGAGCTAGTTTTCTTGAAGCTCTTTATTCTGCTGGAATGATTTTGATTTCGCCTTTCGCGATTTTGATTTTCATTTAGAGGCTGGATTTTGGCGCCTTCTATTTTCAATCATAAGCATGGAGACTGTCCTCCTTATATGCATGTTTATTATTCTTGTTTGAAGAAAATTATTTTTCTTGATTTTGACAAAGTCGTATTATGCAACTACTTTGTGTGTGAATGTCCTAAATGCAGTCTATTGTTTATTTATTTTTGATACATTTAGAAAGTAACTGGCCTTCTCCCGTTGGCTTTTCATGAATACGCCGATGGGCTCCTCCTTTATGACCATGATGATGGGCTCATTTTTTTACTCATCTCTTGGTTCTAGCCCTATCTTTTGCCTAGACCGCCCTTTACGAGTTTTCGATCTAGCGGGCTGCCTTAATTTTTGCCTAGAATATTTTAGGGGGCTTTTGCCTTATCTTTTGCCTAGACCGTTCTACTGGGATTTCCGATCTAGCAGGCTACCCTAATTTTTTCCTAAGAATATCCTAGCAGGCTTTTATTCCTTTATTATTTTTATGCTTCCTCTTTTTAGATGCATGCTTGATCTTTGATTAAAAGTCTTTGCGCATATTTATGATTTATCAACAAAGAGGCATTTCCATAATATTTGGTCAAGAGAAAGGAAATGAAAAGGAATTTTATTGATAAATGAACAAAAGTTTTATTTCTTTTATAGAAGGATTTCAAAAGTATTTGGAAGAATGGGTGGTCGGGGTTGGTCGTACTCGTTTAGGCTTATACAAGTCATGTCTATGATATCTGCCCCTGGTTCTCCTAATTGCTTCAGCTTGAGATGCCCGAGCTCAGAGTGAAGACTATGCAGACTGCTTGCTTCTGGAAGAATGTTACTTTAGCCGCCTTTTCGGTTTTCGGCTAAAGTAACCATTGCTCTTAGTTTCTCTATTTTTTTATTTACTTTTTTTTTTATTATTACCTCTACTTTTTGCCTAGGACGTATCCTAGCGAGGGATATGGACCCTATCTTTTGCCCAGGGATTCCCTTTGCGGGTTTTCATTCCTGACGGGTCTTGAGCAATGTCTTCAAGCATAATACTTCTTCACCGCATCAGAATTGATTGGGTGTCGAAGTTCTTCTCCATCCATATTGGCGAGGATAAGAGCCCCTTCCGAGAAAGCTCATTTGACCATAAAGGGTCCTTCATATTTAGTTGCCCATTTTCCAATTTTATTCTTCTGGGCCGGAAGCAACTTATTTACCATTAATTTCTTCTTATGGTAAATATGAGGGTTGACTTTTTTCGTAATCCTTTTTTTATCTTCCCTTGATAGGCTTGCTCACGACATATAACATTCAGCCATTTTTCTTCCATAAGGTTTAACTGGTTATATCGGCTTTGAACCCCCATTCAGCTTCTGTTAAGTTTACTTCCATCATTATGTGCTTTTGTCAACATGATTAGCTGTACCGATTTGCCGTCTCGGATCTTTGCTATAACCGAAGAGTAATCATTTTGAATGTAGAGCAATTGTCATGTCAATGCCCCTCTTCCTTTTCTTAGGGATTTCAATCCTCCTATTGATCACCATATTTCCACATTTCCCAGTCAATTACTTGAATGCTTTATGGTGAAGGGTCAAGAGAATAGAAGGAAAGGGATTTATTGCAAAGGCTTGTGTTTTAGTGAGATTTTTTTTTTTGAAATAATAGTTTTTGTAAGAATGGCTAGCCAGGGTTGGTCAGTGTTTAGGCTAGTTCAAACAAACGTTTTGTTTTAATGAGGTAGCGTCTTCAGCTGATTACTTTATGACTGATTAACATTCCTAGTCTGCCTAGGATTTTGCCCTTTTATCTTTTTGTCTTGGCCTTTGACCTTGACGGGCTTCTTTTAATAATAATTTCTTTTCTCAAACATTGTCGAAACACAATTTTCTTATTCATGTCTCTAATCAATCATGTTAACTTTGACTTCATTTTGTGTATGGCGTTTTGATTATTTTGACGCATTTTGGAACAAAACGTTTGTCTAAACAGGGTTATTTAATGGGGTATAGACATGTTTAGCAGGAAAAGAAGCAGATAGTAAGAATAGCATTCTTTTATAATTTCAGGGAAATGCGTGCCCTAAAGATGCTCGAGGGTCGGGCACACCCGAGGAGTGATCTCTAATAGTCATTGGGTTTACATCCCTTAGAATCAGAAGAAGGACATCTAATGACTAATGCTACCCTTGATGCTAATATCCCTCCTTTTTGGAAGATCGTCTTTTTAAGGTACGGAGGGGAGACTTCCCTTTTCATCGTACAACTTGTCCTTTTGTAGGGTTGTTCTTTAAAGGATTATCCTTAAAATCTAGGATGTCTCTTATTCCTTGAACATCCTTTTTCCAAGCCCTTGCCTGGGCTGTATCCATATCTCTTCATTATATGGGCCACTTTTAAACTGCTAGGATGTCTTTCCATATTTTCAAATGTCTTCTTCAGCCGCATCCATTTAAGGTATGGTAGACGGTTCGCTGATTCGAATCTAGTCTTTAACTTGAACCATGATCAATTTGTCACCTACCACGAATTTGATTTTTCGGTGGAGCGTTGAAGAAACTGCCTTAGCACTTTGGATCCAAGGTTTGCTCAATCTTCCCCTTGGATTTTTTTCTTTTTCCTCTTCAGTTTCTTTATTTTTCCTTTGTTTTTAGGAGCATTATCTTGTAGCTCCTTGGGGAATAAATTCTTTTGCTTCCCGTTGTGCTCCCAATACCGACTATATTGGAAATATCTTCATTGGCAGACAATTCTTATATGCATATCCACGGTACAACCTTATCCGATGTATAAGGGAAAGGACGAGGCATGAATAAGCGCAAAGGCGTTATTACCCCTTCCCTGACATTATCAATTTGGGTATCGATATTTATTTCTTTCTTATTGTCTCCTTGTCCCAAATTGAAGGCCTTAGTTTTTTTCTTATGGGGCTGTATCAATTGAGCTTATTTTTCTAACAGTCTTTGCATGTCCGGGGAAATGGTCCCCTCCTCACTGTCTGACTCAATCCATTCGCCTTCGGCTTTTAGATCCCGCAGAGAGCTTTCAATCACAGACATGACTGTTTATATGGTTCTTATTTGGGTCTAGATTTTATTCAATTATTTTGGAATGAGTGAGAAAAGAATGAGAAGCATATGAATATTATGAAAAATGCCTTGTTGTATTGATAGATGCAAATATTTACAAAGCCCACTTTAATCAAAAATCTCGTGATCATGGGCGGGGATCACGAGAGATACATCGGAAGCTTTTTGATATATTTTTTATTTCTTTTAACCAAAAGATACACAAAATGGGGAGCCCTAGTTAGCTGGCCTTCTCTACCCAAGCTCACTATTCTGGTTGTGATAGAGGCTTGATGTTTACGTTTGGGTCGGGAGCATCGAAAGTAATCCACCCGGCATTCAATAATTCTTGAACCCTATATTTCAGGTTGACGCAATTCTCCACGGAATGCCCAGGAGCACCTGAGTGTTAATCACATTTTTCGTTGAGTTTGTACCAACCGGGGTAAGGTGGATCTTTCTTCTTTGGGGAGATACGTGTTAAGAGTTTGGCCTCTAAAAGCCTTGGCAGCAGACTCCCATAAGAGATTGGGATGGGAGTGAATTTCTTCTCTTGTCTGCGTGACTGTCCAGCTGATGGCGAAGAGGAAGAAAGAGTAGTAAAGTTCATGGCGTTTACACTTCCCTCCTTTTTCTTGCCAAAGGGCTTCTTGAATGATATGTGGGATTTCTTAAACTTGGGAGGGAATCGAGTATTTTCGACATCGGTTACCTCCTTTACATCAAATTTGTATCTCTCTAATGCCCTTAATTTCTCTTCTAGGGCAGAAATTCGTTGCTCAGAGACCGTATTGTGGAAGTATTGCTGATACAATAGCTCCGTCAACTACGCTATTTGTTCCTTTATGACATTAAGCTCGGCGGTGAGCATACGATTCTGCTCCTCTAATTGCTCCATCCTCTTGGCTTTTTGAGCGCGAGTGAGAATAGGAAGAAGACCAGCCACTTTCTAAATGATTTAGAGATTTTTATTATAGCTTTTTATTATGAATGATTAGTGTGAGATAAATGTGCTTTAGACAATAGCTTTGGTATCTTCTCAAAAGCCTATGTTTTAAGGAGTACCATACCCACTTCAGTGTGATGGTTCCCTTTTTTCAAAAGGTTATCATCATACCTTAGCACACTTATCTCTTCTAGGAAGGTGATAAACGCACTTGGGTCTCTTTCGCTATTGTCTAAGGATATCTAATGCATCCTAGAATGAATGTGCTTTATGCATGCACTACAAAAATATATTTTTTTATGACAACAGATATTGAAAGTGGAATAACTTTTGACTGGGTTGTCCGATTTGGACGCACAGCATGTCAAAACGAAGAGAAAAGGGTGAAGAACCAAATTGCAAATACCCAAAGGGCGATTTGGCCCAGTAATTTTCCCAAAAAACGCTCCTAAGACCCATTTTTTGGAGGTTTATTAAAATGATGCATATTTTTCTTAGTGCATTTATTTTCTCTCTTAGTTTTTCCACTTATTGGATGATGTGGTATGAACGATACGACTTTGCCAAGAATCTTTTTATTATAAAAAGGCATTTTTATGGCTTTCATTTGTTTTTATATTTTTTATGACCCATTATCTTTTCTGTCGGTCAACGTGGCTACTTAGCTTACAAAGAACCTGAAACCAGGCTAGCTTAACTGAAGACTGTTCGAGATAAAGGTCTTTTATCTTATCACTTTTTTGTGATTTTTAGGGTTTTTCATTTTTTTGTTTGTTGTATGACTACCCTATGCTAATGCATCAATACAAATGCAGCAAACGTATGCACACACAATTCATACATCCACGAGCAGAGTCACGCTTATTTAATCACGAGGTAGGGTTTTCCTGCAGAAATGTGCTTGGTTTAGGCGGTTCTAACTGTTCTCACCAGGCCAAAGGTCCCCAAGGTGCCCCCATTATAGGGACCTCTCAATCTCTCAGTCCTCGGGTCATGCACGGAACTCCGTGGCGACATCCTTAGACCAAAAGAAGAGAGTTATCACCTTGAGTTGGTGGTTTCCGACAACGGTTGTAGCCCCGTGTGCCAACAAGCCGGTCGTATCTGCCACCCACTCCCTATAGGTATTCACTCTTGCCCCCGGGTATAGAGGGACTGTTGTGTGCAAGGGTTTTTGTGTGCAGTTTGTATTTCAAAAAATTTGCAGAAGTAATCATACAGCAGTTATTTAAAGCCATACAATAAAAATACAGGAAGGGTAAAGGCGTAATTTCAAATCTTTACTTAGTTTGAATTTTATCCGTCACTAAATGGGATCAACTCTCTAGCATCCCCAGCAGAGTCGCCATCTGCCGCCGCCGTCCGTTCCGACGTCCTGGGACGTCTCGAACGTTAATGCGAGCGGTCGCGAAAAGATGGTTGAGACTCACGTTTTTTGTTAAAATTATGTTCATTGCTTCCGAGGTGCTCAACACTGAACTTATCGTCTAAAAGAAGCAAGGTTTTCGAAAAGGGTTCTTTTGGAGTCGCCACCAATGTTGACCATAAACATTGGAAAAGGAGAAAAAGGCATTGATTTTAATAAAAACCAACTTGGCCATTATAACCAGAGTCGGGTAAGGGAGTTAGTTACGTGTGGGGAAGGTATTAACACCCCACAACGCCCCTTTCGGGTTCCCTATGACGGATTAATTCATTTAAGTTAAGATTACAAAAAATTACGCGATTACCCTTATTTTATTCGTACAGTAAATATGGCTATCTACATGATTTTATTTACATTTTATGAAGCAATAAATAAAGCAGTAAAGGAGAAGAGATTTGAGAAGAACCTCCGTAGCAAGCTTTATATATCAACTTTGTTACAATAAGGACGCTTTTCGGCGGTCCCTCGCTCTACAATGACTCTCCTCTCGATTACAGACTCGACTTGACTAAATTTTCTAGAAGAATCGAATGCCGGAATACAAATTCTTTAACTGATTGTTACCTTTTAAAGGCAATCAGAAAGATCATTCGAGAGAGGGAGAGAAGTAGACAAGTCTTCTGAGTTGTCTGGGATGTGGAGAATGACAAATGAGGCTCCTATTTATAGCCATTTTTCGCCTGGAACTTTGGGATGGCCGTCTGGGTTGGGACGGCCGTCCCAAACGCGTTTTCCACGTTGTGCCAATCTGGGACGGCCAGTCTGGGTTGGGATGGCCGTCCCAAATGCAATTTAAGATAGGCTGGGACCCCCTGGGGTTTGGGACGGCCGTCCCAAGTTTGGGACGCGTGTCCCACTTGCATAATGACAGTTGGGACGGTGGTCTCGGCCTGTTTAGTCCAATTTTCGCGTTTTGGGACATCTGGGAAGCTTTCCTTTCCTTTTTCGGATGTAGATTGATGCCGATGTGTGTCCGTTAAAGCTTTATCTTCATGTAGGAAGTCTTTTTAAGTGTCGGGCGAGCTTTATCTCTGTGTAGGAAGTCTCCTTTGCCTTTATTGTGTGGATGGGCGATCTCCGTCTTATTGCGAGAAGTCTTCTTTTCTTTTATTTGGGAAGCCGGGTGAACTTTGTCTTTGTGTGAAATTCCCCTAGCTTTTATTTGAGAGGCCGGGCAAAATTAGGGGTCTAGAGTTCTTTGAAATTCTTTCTTGAGGCAAATTGCTTTCTTTTGGAGAAGAAACACTTACTGCAGAATTGCATAAAACTGGTTTGAGCATTCTAGTTTCTTCTTTTCAATTCTTTACATTCTTTTTGTATTGTTTGGTGCCTGGTATTGTGGGCGCTGGTTTCTCTGCAGCTGGAATTTGGTTGTAGAGGTTGTCAAGAACTGGAATTTGGTTCTTGGTGAAAGGTTAGGTGTTGGTGCCTGGAATTGTGGGCACTGGTTTCTCTGCAGCTGGAATTTGGTTGTAGAGGTTGTCAAGAACTGGAATTTGGTTCTTGGTGAAAGGTTTGGTGCAGGAACGGGAATTGTGGTTCTTGTGGTAGATTAAGTGTAAGATTGTAATCTGTAAAACATTTGATCTAGTGGAACCCAGCTGGAATTTGGCTGGAGACTGGACGTAGCCCTGGTATTGGGTGAACCAGTATAAACACTGGTGATATCTTTCTAAACCTTGCTCCTTTTTTAATTCTGTTGCTGCGTTTATTGTTGATTGATTGCTTTGTGATTCAAGAACAGATCTGAAATCTTATTTTTACAAATAGATAATCTGTTAATTGCGAAAATCTTTCAAAGATCAATTCACCCCCCCTCTTGATCTCAGCCTACTTTTCTAACAAAAATAATCAAACCACTCATCATCACTGATTGACTATTGTAGACCCCTAATTTTGCCCGGCCTCTCAAAATAAAAGCTAGAGGAATTTCACTCGAAGATGGAGTTCATCCGGCTTCCCAAAACCGAGAAGGATCTCCTACAACAAGACGGAGTCCATTCATTCACACAATAAAAGCCAAAAGAGACTTCCTACACAAAGACAAAGCTCGCCCGACATCTTAATGAAGGCCAAGAAGACTTCCTATATGAAGATAAAGCTTCAACGGACACACATCGTCATCAATCTACGTCCGAAAAAGGAAAGGAAAGCTTCCCGGGGTCCCAGAACACGAAAACTGGACAAAACAGGCCGAGACCACGGTCCCAGAAGTGGGACGGCCGTCCCAACTGCTATTTTACAGTTGGGACGCGCGTCCCGTATGTGGGACGGTCGTCCCAAACCCATTTTAAGTGGGACGGCCGTCCCGGCCTTCCTGGGGGTCCCGCTCTGTGTAAATTTGCCATTTGGGACGGCCATCCCAGTCCAGACGGCCGTCCCAAAGTGCGCCAGCTGCGAAAAACTATAAATAGGAGGCTCATTTGCCACTTTTTCACACCACAGACACTCCAGAAGAGCTCTGAAACACTCAGAGCACTTGTCTACTTCTCTCCCTCTCTCGAATGATCTTTCCGATTGCCTTAAATAGGTAACAATCGGTTAAGGAATTATATTCCGGCATTTGATTCTTCTTTAAATTTTTAGTGGAGTCGATCTTGTATTGGTGAGGAGAGTCTGTGTAGAGAGAGGGGTTGCCAAAACGCATCCTCACGGTTCGAGATTCTCAATACAAAGCTTGCTACGGAGGTTCTTTTCAATTCTCTTCTCTTTTATTGCTTTATTTATCGTTTTATTTAGCTTTATTGTTTATGCCATGTAGAATAAAATCATGTAGATAGCTACTTTTATATTTCTTTTATTGCTTTATTTAGCTTTATATAAAATCATGTAGATAGCCATTTTAATATTATGCAATAAAATAGGGTAATCGCGTAATTTCTCGAAGTCTTCTCTTAAAATGAATTGATCTGTCATAGGGAACCCGAAAGGGGCGTTGTGGGGTGCTAATACCTTCCCCACACGTAACTAACTCCCTTACCTAACTCTGGTTATAATAGCCAAGTCTGGTTTTTATTAAAATCAATGCCTTTTCATCCTTTTCCAATGTTTATGGTCAAAATATTGGTGGCGACTCCATAAGAACCCCTTTTCGAAAACCTTGCTTTTTTCAATGTTGAAGCAAGGAACATATTTTAAAACAAATACGCGAGTCTAAACCATCTTTTCGCGACCGCTCGCATAAACGTTTCCAGACGTCCTCCGACGTCGAAATGGGACGGCGGCGACAGATGGCGACTCCACTGGGGAAGCTAGAGAGTTGATCCCATTTAGTGACAGATAAATGCAAACTAAGTAAAGATTTGAAATTACGCCTTTACCCTTTTGTATGTTTTTATTGTATGGCTTTAAATAACTGTTGTATGATTATTTCTGCAATTGTTTGAAATATAAATTGCACACAAAAACCCTTGCACACAACAGTCCCTCTATACCCGGGGGCAAGAGTGAATATCTATAGGGAGTGGGTGGCAGATACGATCGGTTAGTTGGCACACGGGGCTACTACCGTTGTCGGAAAACCACCAACTCAAGGTGATAACTCTCTTCTTTTGGTCTAAGGGTGTCGCCACGGAGTTCCGTGCATGACCCGAGGATTGAGAGATTGAGAGGTCCCTATAATGGGGGCACCTTGGGGACCTTTGGCCTGGTAAGAACAGTTAGAACCACCTAAACCAAGCACGTTTCTGCAGGAAAACCCTACCTCGTGATTAAATAAGCGTGGCTCGCTCGTGGATGTATGAATTGTGTGTGCATACGTTTGCTGCATTTGTATTGATGCATTAGCATAGGGTAATCATACAACAAACAAAAAAAGTGAAAAACCCTAAAAATCATAAAAAATATAAAAGCCCTAAAAATCATAAAAATACATTTGTTATAAAATAAAAAAATTATTAGCAAAAGTCTCATAATTCATATCACCTTTTCTTCATAAAAAATAAAAAGGGAAGAAAATAGGACTCTCTTCATCAAAATCCATAAACATTCATATATATAAGTTTTCTTTTCAAGAAAAACCAAGTACTACCATGAATCATATTAGGAACAAAACATGATAATACTTAGAAAAACAAACACTTGCATACACGCATTTACAAACACTCATCCTCATATCATGCATTTTCATTTCTGCCAGACAATGGAGGAATCCAGTAATAGACAGTTAAAGAAAGTGGGGATCCTTCTATGCCGTGTAGAGAGGTTAAGGCATCTGTGTACGTATATGCCGCCGGAGGTCTATGCTAACTTTGAGAAGTCTTACGGAAGAATTCTTGACCTCCTGAAAATCAGCATTGATCCAATATTTGTTAGAGCATTGGTCCACTTCTGGAGTCCCTATTTACACTGCTTCGAGTTCTCGCAGTTTGACTTGGTACCAACCTTAGAAGAATACGAACTCATGGTTAGATGGCCTCAGTCAGTTGGGGTTTATGTTTGCTCAGGAGAACATACGGCCGTGAGTAAGGTTGCTACTATTATACGACTACCTCCTCATCAATCCACCCTAGAGGGAAAAGGGAATATCAGAGGTTGGAAAATGGCTATAATAGAAGACCACTTAGTCTCTTTAGCTGAAAAGAAGGACTGGTCTACATTCAACAAGACTCTAGCATTAGCAATGTTCGGAATCGTATTATTCCCATTCCATGTGAACATCGTGGATCATGCTGCAATGGACGCATTCTTTGCCTGGGATGTATATTCAAAGAGTCCTATACCTGCAATCCTTGCTGATACCCTGCTTTCTATAGAATTTTGCCGACAGAGACAGGGAAAAACACTCAGATGTTGTACTTCACTGCTATATGTATGGGGTGTTACTCACTTTTACGCCTCAAGCCACATGGGCGTATTTCCTGACCCTTTAAGAAGTTTCTCAAAAATCCCTCTTCAACATCGTCAAGCTTTAGAGTGGAAAGCCGAGTTAGAAAATTGGAGCATAGAGCATGTATCTTGGGTTTGCCCTTGGTTCCGACCCGGTTATATTCTGGTACGATGCGGAGATTACCTGAGCATACCACTTCTAGGTCTCAGAGGTTGTATAACCTACTCTCCTAAAATGGCTATGAGACAACTTATGAGAACTCAGACTGCGCCAACTCAAGAAGAGCTCAGAGAACTGAGTCTATGCCACTATTCCCATAGCTTTGAAGAAATATCTGTTGTCCGGAAAGCATGGGAAAGACCAGTCTACATGGGGGATAAAGAACTTGGAAAGGCTCAGGTATCTACATCCCGCGAATACGAGGAATGGAGGAAAAATAGAGGGATACCCCAACCATCTGTTACAACCACTACAACTTTAGTGAATGAAGAGCTGCAATTACAAGTCAATGCCTTAAATAAAAAGGTTGAAGTCATGGAAGCTCAGCTAAGAGCCTTCGAAGGAAAAGAGCAAGAATCAGCCCTTATAATAGATGGTCTAAAAAGGCAATGCAAAAAGAAGGACCATGAGATAGAGCTTCTCAAGAATGATTATGCTGACTACCAAGAAGAAACTAGACAAGCATTAAAAATGCCAAGGCTTGAGCAAGATAGTCTATTCCGGGACATGAGCGATGAAATAGCACACCTTGAGAGCACGCTTGCGGAACAGGCAAGAACGATCAAGCTAGTACAAGATGACCTAGCGAATACTCGGTCAGAAGCACAAAAGTGGTGGGAAACCGCTGAAAAATACAGAGAAGACCTAGAGGAGTTACGTGAAAAAGAAAAAGATGGATTAGCTCAATACGGTCAACTACTCCGTGAAAAGGACCGAATGATAGAGAGGTCTGATCAGCAGCATGCCTTGATCGTTCATCAAGAAGAGAAGATAAAAGAGGCTCATCGATATAGTGAAGATATGAGCCGGGCGGTATCTGAGCAAATCAGGACACTCAGAAATCACGTGATAACAGCTGAAGACGAATTACGGAGAAAGCCTAATTTACCTATAGGATTCTTCAAGCTTTTTCGCTTTTGTCAACATTTGCTTCAAAGCATTGTATAGAAGGATTTACACTTTCTAATAAAAGGATTTCTCTTCCTTAAATTGTCTATTGCATTCATAAGTTGCATACATTCATACATCCCTCCTCGTTTAATAATGAAGATAATAAAAAGAAAGGATTAACTGATGTGCTTTTCACAAACCAGAAAAATGGAAAAGAAGCCTTTCGTCATCAAAATCTCTACAACGGTCAATAAATCCGAAGATGATAACAAACAAGCACCGTTAATCATTCCAATCAATATCAGGGAAAAGGCA
Source organism: Sphenostylis stenocarpa (assembly GCA_963425845.1). NCBI lineage: Eukaryota > Viridiplantae > Streptophyta > Magnoliopsida > Fabales > Fabaceae > Sphenostylis > Sphenostylis stenocarpa. Next base: position 71,921,904 of record OY731400.1, read on the forward strand.
ATAACGCCTTTACGCTTATTTGTACCGCGTCCTTTCCCTTATAAATCAAACAAAGCTGTACCTTGGAGATACTCAGAAGAATCACCAGTCAATCAAGACATCTCCAACATAGCCGGTATTGGGGGCATGACAAGAAGCGGAAGAATATATTCCCCCAAGGAAATTCAAGATAATACTCCTAAAGAGAAGGCAAAAAATAAGGCCGAAGAGGAAAAGGAATCCAAGGAGGAGACAGATGAGCTACTCCAGTACATAAGACAAAGTGAATACTCTATTATTGATCAACTCAATCGTACTCCAGCAAAGATAACCTTGTTATCACTCATTATGAGTTCGGAACCACACCGAAACGCATTGTTAAAGGTTTTGAATGAATCATTTGTTCCGCATGCAATATCCCAAGAAAAGTTTGAAGGAATCATTGGTAATATTACATCCAATGATCATCTGACCTTCACCAATGAAGAACTCCCTTTAGAAGGGTCCAATCACAACAAGCCTTTGCATATCTCTGTCAAATGCAAAGAATATCTCATTTCCAAAGTACTTGTGGATAATGGGTCATCCTTAAACGTTATGCCCAAAAGTACACTCGACAAGATAATAATGCAAGAAACCCACATGCGCCCGAGTAATACAATAGTTCAAGCCTTTGACGGATCAAGACGTGAAGTAGTAGGAGAGATTAGTCTACCAATCCAAATCGGACCTACTATTTTCAACATAGACTTCCACGTGATGGATATCACACCAGCATACAGTTGTCTCCTTGGTAGACCTTGGATTCATAGCGCTAAGGCAATACCTTCGACGCTTCACCAGAAAGTCAAATTTGTGACAAACGATAAACTGGTCACAGTTCAAGCTGAAGAAGACTTTCTAATAAGCAAACCATCTATCCAACCATATGTGGATGCGGCTGAAGAGGCTCTTGAAACATCTTTTCAAGCACTCGAAATTGCCAATATCGAAAGACTCCCTAATAACATGAAGGTGGCCCATATGATGAAAAGATATGGATATCGCTCAGGACAGGGGCTCGGAAAGAACGCTCAAGGAATAAGAGAGCCACCAGATTTCAAAGATAATCCGCTAAAGTATGGATTAGGATATGACCCTACAAAAGATCAAACCACACGAAGGACAGGGAAGTCTTACCCCTGGAAGATGGTATTCCGAAAAGGAGGGGTATTAGCGCAAAAGGGTAGCGTTAGTCATTAGGTGTCCTTCTTCCGATTCTAAGGGATGTAAATCTAGTGACTATTAGAGATCACTCCTCGGGGTTTTCCCGTCCCTCGAGCATCTTTAGGGCACACATTTCCCTGAAATTACAAAAGAATGCTATTCTTACTATCTGCTTCTTTTCTTGCTAAATATATCTATACCCCATTTTAATAAACAAAGTTTAGATAAATGTTTTATTCCAAATGCGTCCAAATAAATAAAGTGCCGCAAAGCAAAGTCAAAATAAATGGATTAATTAGAAACACAAATTAAATTTATCTTGATAAAATCAAGTTTCGACAAATGTTGTGCAAAAAAAAAATATATATATATATATATATACGCATACAAAAAAGGAAAGCCCGTCAAGGTCAAAGACCAAGACCAGAAAATAAAAGGGCAAAATACCCAGCAGGAAACCCACAAAGGGGGCTGCGCAAAAATTAGGGTAAACCCGAAGGAGACCCGAACAATAATAAAGGGTAGCCTGGGCAAAAGTTAGGGTTATTAAAAGTCCGCTAGGTATTCCTAAAAAATACAAAAAGGAAACCTAGACAAAAATCAGGACATAAGCACAGCATCCTAGACTGAAAACCTGAAAGGGCGGCCTAGGGAAGTTAGTCAATCACAAAAAAGCGCCATAAATCAGTAAACAATGACGCCACGTTATAAGAGCAAAACGTTTTGTCTAAACTAGCCTAAACACCGACCAACCCTGGCTAGCCATTCTTACAAAAACCTTTATTACAAAAATATCACTCTAAAACACAAACCTTTGCAATGAATCCTTTTCCTTCTCTTCTCTTGACCATTTCACTATAAAGCATTCAAGTAATGAAGGGGAATGTGGTAACATAGTGATCAATAGGAAGGTTGAAATCCCTAAGGAAAAGAAGAAAGGCATTGATATGGCAGTTGCCCTACGAACAAGAAGATTGCTCTTCGGCCATAGCAAAGAAAATTCCAAAGACGGTAAATCAGTACAACTAAGCTTGTTGATCAAGAAACAAGGTGACGCAAAGGCACAACACCAAGAATGCACTCGAAGTCAAAGCATATCAGTTAAAACTTTCGAAATATCAACTGAAATAGATCATAGGATGCATATCATGAAGCATTACATGCATTAAAACATAGATGAAGGGAATCCTATCTTCAATTTCATCAAAAAACACGAAAATTAACTCAAAAAAATCAAAAACCCACTTAAGAAGCTTGGGACGGCCATCCCAAAGCCCAGACGACCGTCCCAAGTGTCATTTTTCGTTTGGGACGTGCGTCCCAGGAGGGGGTCCCAGCATGTGCATTTTTGCCATTTGGGACGGTCGTCCCAACCCAGACGGCCGTCCCAAACTCCCCTGCGCGACCTATATATGTGGGGCGCGGGTTTGAGCTTTGGCACCTCATTCCAAGCTTCCTATCTTGCCTTTCCTCCTCCTCCATACATTTTTAGCATTTCTAAGAGAATAGAACTCACAATGGAACACGGAGAAGCTTCGTCCAGAAGAAAACGCACCAGGACTGCTGCTAGAAGAGCTCCTGCCACCAGTATGATGATGGCAGAAGCACACCAACAAAGACTGGCAAATATCCAGCAATTTGCCTGGTACCCAATACTGCGACTAGACTTCGGGATCCTAGCTACATTCGCCTGGGAACAAGACGTTAGGAGGTTCATCCACAACATAGGATGGGACTTCCTACTCGCGAGCCGCCCACTCGGATCCATCGCACCGCTACGATGGAGTTTCTCGCCTCTGTCAACATGATGGAAATGCCATCCGCCACTCCTGGGGTGCCACCAACACAAGCTGTCTCCTACTGGATGGATGGAGCCTATCGGACCACCGCCTTGGATGACTTCAATGTCATCATGGGATTCTGCCAGCGAGCCGATACGAGAACACCAGAATATCGGTCCGCATATCTGGAGAAACCTACTGTTCTCACCACCACCAGTATGTGGAAGGATATTACTGGAGCTATCAATCTCCCATCTCATCTGAAGGGTGCAGCCTTCAATCCCCCTCTTCGCATATGCCACAAGTTACTTGCTGGGACCATTCACAGCAGGAAAGAGAGCCAGGGGAAGGTCACGCTGGCTGATCTTTTTATAATTTACTGCATGCATCAGGGACACCGATGCAACCCAGGATACGCATTCCTGAAGGCTGCAAAGGAATGCGGTACTCGAGGACCAGCGGGAGCGATCATGGTGGCTCCCTTCCTTACCCCTCTTGCTGAATACTGGGGATGCACAGACGGAGAAGATATCCCAGCTGAACTTCGACCAGAGCCTATCAACGGAGGAGTGCTGACGAACATGAGTATCCTCAGCAGAGAAGGATCAGGTTTCATCCTAAACCCTATCATCTCGATTTCGTGGGATATGCGCGATTTCAATACGCCGCAAGATATCCCTACCACTTCAGAGTCCCAGCAGCAATCACGCGATCCGGACTTCTCCGGCTTATACCGACGCTTAGACGAGGAGCATGCCTATATGGAAGGAGAGTTCCAGTCTATACGCCAGCAGTTCAGTCAGCTGAATGTTAGGCAAGACAGGACGGACCGCCAGATAGAAAGCCTGGTCCAGACCCAGGCGAGGTTCCAGCGTCGCCTACTCCGCCGCTTCCCTTCACCAGTACCATCCGCCCACTCCAGTCCAGAGGCGGATGATTAGGAAGAGTCTTTCTATAGTTTTTTTTAGTATTCCGAAAAAAAAAGAGAAGCTTGAATGTACCCAAACAAAAAGCAGTAATAAATAAAACTCGTTATTTCTGTTTTACACTTCGCAATCAAAAAGCCCATGTGTATAAAATAAAAGGCACACATGATTTACTAAAAAGCCAGATTTCAAAATAGCTCGCGATGAAAACTAAGTCGCGAAAGTAAAAGGCGGAATCAAAATTATCTTCAGCAAAATAAGGAGCTCCAAGAAAGCTAGCTCCAACCATCAACCTTCTACACCAAAAAGAGGAGGTACCTCAATAGGAAAAAGCCAATGGAAAAGCTCGATAAATCCTCAAGTGGATCCTTGCCTACTCCAAAGGCAATACAAAAATTATCTCATGACTCAGCATCATCACTTGAGTCATCAAACATAAATCATTTAAAGCCGCAATCAACATCCTTCCATCCAAGAAAAAGGAAGTCATCAAAGTAGAAAAGCCAACGGAAAGACTTAATTATCCCCAAACGGATCTTTGCCTACTCCAGAGGCAAAACAAAAAGATTACCTCACGACTCGAAGACATCACCGCATGAGTCATCAAGCACACTCATTAGAGAGTCGCCGCCTCAAGGAGTCCATCAAAGAAAAAAACAGAGTCAAAATCCCCCACATCACTGGGGGGCAACAAAAAGAAAGAAGAGAAAAGCCTTTCATCCTCTAACAAAGGCCACTGCAAGAAAAAGCCGAAAGAAAATCCCCAAGAAGAGCACATCAAGAAAAATCTATAAAAGAAGAAAATGAGAAAATTCCATCCACAGGAAAGCAAATCAACCCCCCGGTGGATCACCAAAAAGAAAATTTTCTCCCCAGTAAGCCTAACCGCAAAGGCATATTACAAATTACAAATCCACAAGGAGTTAAGCACCCAATATGAATATTCCCAGCGAAGTACAAAACCTTCACTCCCAAGAATGCCTATGCTTACTCAGAAACAAGCAAAGAGCCGATATCCCCAAGAAGCGGGAAATCAACCTATAAGAGGTAATACAAGCACAAAGCTTTCAAAAAAACATCTACCTACTCAGAGGTATTATCAAGAACAAATATCCTCAAGAAGAACATCAGCCTATTCAGAGGTGAAAAACAACAAGTAAAAAGCCTTCACCACTATTGAAGCACCCGCCTAATCAAGAGGCACAATAAAAAAATCAACAAATCCCCAGTGGATTCCCGCCTAATCAAGAGGCACAACAAAATCCCCAAGTAGATCTTCGCCTAATCAAGAGGCACAATCAATAAGAGGATTCAAAATCCCCAGAGGATTCCCGCCTAAAAAGAGGCAACCAACAGAAACTCCCCGGTAAAAGCCGGATGACTAAAACAAAAAAAGTCAAAATCAATTATTCCCCAGAGGCGCATGATAAAAAGACAGTAAGCCGCCGACACTAGAACCTTAGCAAGATGCAGGTTCGCACCCAGTGGGGGTGTAAAAACCATTAGAGTCCGTCAAGATGCAGACTCGCACGCTAGAGCCCTGTCAAGATGCAAGTTCGCACCCAGTGGGGGTGTAAAAACCATTAGAGTCCGTCAAGATGCAGACTCGCACAATAGAGCCTTGTCAAGATGCAGGTTCGCACCCAGTGGGGGTGTAAAAACCATTAGAGTCCGTCAAGATGCAGACTCGCACAATAGAGCCTTGTCAAGATGCAGGTTCGCACCCAGTGGGGGTGTAAAAACCATTAGAGTCCGTCAAGATGCAGACTCGCACAATAGAGCCTTGTCAAGATGCAGGTTCGCACCCAGTGGGGGTGTAAAAACCATTAGAGTCCGTCAAGATGCAGACTCGCACAATAGAGCCTTGTCAAGTTGCAGGTTCGCACCCAGCGGGGGGTGTAAAAACCATTAGAGTCCAGCAAAATGCAGACTCATACCAGATGGTGGTGAGTACTCATCAGGCCTTACAGAAGGGGGTCTACCAGACAGAGGGTTCGTACTCGTCAAAACACCAGATGGGGGTGTGTACTCATCAGGCCTTACAGAAGGGGGTCTACCATGACAGGGGGTTCGTACTCGTCAAAACACCAGATAGGGGTTGGTACCTATCAAAATATTTATCATCCAGAGGATCAACAAGGAGCAGCATCCGAAGGATAACCGGGCAAAAGGGTTAACTCCTTCCCCTACCAACTAATTTTGTCGACATATTAAAAACCGACGAATTAGTTAGGCAGGCGAAGGGGGGGCAGCTGTAGACCCCTAATTTTGCCCGGCCTCTCAAAATAAAAGCTAGAGGAATTTCACTCGAAGATGGAGTTCATCCGGCTTCCCAAAACCGAGAAGGATCTCCTACAACAAGACGGAGTCCATTCATTCACACAATAAAAGCCAAAAGAGACTTCCTACACAAAGACAAAGCTCGCCCGACATCTTAATGAAGGCCAAGAAGACTTCCTATATGAAGATAAAGCTTCAACGGACACACATCGTCATCAATCTACGTCCGAAAAAGGAAAGGAAAGCTTCCCGGGGTCCCAGAACACGAAAACTGGACAAAACAGGCCGAGACCACGGTCCCAGAAGTGGGACGGCCGTCCCAACTGCTATTTTACAGTTGGGACGCGCGTCCCGTATGTCCCGTATGTGGGACGGCCGTCCCAAACCCATTTTAAGTGGGACGGCCGTCCCGGCCTTCCTGGGGGTCCCGCTCTGTGTAAATTTGCCATTTGGGACGGCCATCCCAGTCCAGACGGCCGTCCCAACCCAGACGGCCGTCCCAAAGTGCGCCAGCTGCGAAAAACTATAAATAGGAGGCTCATTTGCCACTTTTTCACACCACAGACACTCCAGAAGAGCTCTGAAACACTCAGAGCACTTGTCTACTTCTCTCCCTCTCTCGAATGATCTTTCCGATTGCCTTAAATAGGTAACAATCGGTTAAGGAATTATATTCCGGCATTTGATTCTTCTTTAAATTTTTAGTGGAGTCGATCTTGTATTGGTGAGGAGAGTCTGTGTAGAGAGAGGGGTTGCCAAAACGCATCCTCACGGTTCGAGATTCTCAATACAAAGCTTGCTACGGAGGTTCTTTTCAATTCTCTTCTCTTTTATTGCTTTATTTATCGTTTTATTTAGCTTTATTGTTTATGCCATGTAGAATAAAATCATGTAGATAGCTATTTTTATATTTCTTTTATTGCTTTATTTAGCTTTATATAAAATCATGTAGATAGCCATTTTAATATTATGCAATAAAATAGGGTAATCGCGTAATTTCTCGAAGTCTTCTCTTAAAATGAATTGATCTGTCATAGGGAACCCGAAAGGGGCGTTGTGGGGTGCTAATACCTTCCCCACACGTAACTAACTCCCTTACCTAACTCTGGTTATAATAGCCAAGTCTGGTTTTTATTAAAATCAATGCCTTTTCATCCTTTTCCAATGTTTATGGTCAAAATATTGGTGGCGACTCCATAAGAACCCCTTTTCGAAAACCTTGCTTTTTTCAATGTTGAAGCAATGAACATATTTTAAAACAAATACGCGAGTCTAAACCATCTTTTCGCGACCGCTCGCATAAACGTTTCCAGACGTCCTCCGACGTCGAAATGGGACGGCGGCGACAACTATAAAAACAAAATAAGGTTTTTCCTCATCAAATTAAAGTTGTGTTTCGCCAATTTTGTGTAAAAAGAAAACAAAACAAAAATCAAAAGAAGCCCATAAAAGCTAAAGGCCAAAAAGAAAAGGCAAGATACCCAGTAGGAAACCCATTAAGGGGTGTTGCCGCCGTCAAAAGAGGCGGTTGGAGCGATGCAATGGTTTTGATATGACTCACGTTTTTTGAAAGAAGTGGTTCAATGCCTTTAGGTTGTCCGATAACTGGGCTGGACCTAAGGGTGAGGTTTTCGAAAAGGTTCGAGGAGTCGCCATCAATGTTTTAACCTTAAACACTAAAAAAGGTAAAGAAAAAGAAGAAGGCAGTGGTTTTAGAAAAAATCAACTTTGGCCATTACAACCAGAGTCGGGTAAGGGAGTTAGTTACGTGTGGGGAAGGTGTTAGCACCCCACAATGCCCCTTTTGGGTTCCCTATGATGGACTAACTTAGGAAATAAACACTTCAAGAAACTATGTTTTTACCCTTATTATTCTATCTACTTGCATAATTTAAATATCTACATGGCCTTATTATCTAATGCACACAAAGAAAGCGATAAAGAAAGCAGTAAAAAGAGAGAGAGAATAGAGAAGGAACTCTTCGAAACTTGAGGACGCTTTTTGGCAGTCCCCGCACTCTACAAGCACGCTCCTCTCGAAAAATAAAGAAAATTCACTCTACCGAGGGCTGGACGTCTCAATAGGAGACTTCCTTAACCGATTTCAACTTTAAACGGAAATCAGAAAGCTCACTCGAACTCCGGAATAATGCTTAGAGTCACTCTAAAGTGCCAAAAGGCTTCCTAGAGAGTGGTAGGAGTGAAAAGGTATCAAATTTCGGAGAAATGAGGCTCCTATTTATAGGGAACTGGGCCAGGAAAAAGTGGACGGTCGTCTGGACTTAGTGGACGGTCGTCCATGGCCTTAAAGTTGCCATGGACGACCATCTGCTGTCTCTGGCGGATTTCCCGATTTTTAATGTCTCTAAAAACCCTTCCTATCTTAAATGGAACCTAGATAAAGCTACTAGGGACTTAATAAAGTCTTGACCATCTTCGAAACGGGCGATCTTCAGCTTTATTGGGAAGTCGGGCAAGATTTGGGGTCTACAATGGGGCTACGCAAAAATTAGGGTTACAAAATAAAGTCCGCTAGGATTCCCAAAACAAGAAAAGAGGAAACCTAGACAAAAGTTAGGACATAGCACAACATCCTAGGCTGAAAACCTAAAGGGCAGACTAAGGAAGTTAATCAGTCATGATAGGCGCCATCGAATAATCATTTAAGACACCACCTCATAAACAAAATGTTTGTCTAAACTAGCCTAAACACTCCAACCAACATTGGCTAGTCGTGCTTACAAAAACCATTTTTGTCAAAAATAAAACACTTCTAAAACACAAGCCTTTGAATTAAATATCCTTTTTCTTCTTTTCTCTTGACCTTTACCACTATAACATTCTAGTAATTAGTAGGGAAATGTGGAGATAGTAATCAATAGGAGGATTGACATCCCCAAGAAAAGGGAGGGGGCGCACTGACATGGCAAGTCGCTCTCCAATCAAAACAACTATTCTTCGGTCATGGCAAATTCGGTACAGCTAAGCATGATGTCAGAAACTCATCAGAAATAAAAGTACATCGGTTAATCCTTTTGAAAAATTAACCGAAATAGTATTATAGGATGCATATCACAAACATTGCATGCATGAATATGGGTCCTTTTTCGTGAAAAAAAAAGAGAATAATACCTGCTAGGAGATTCTTAGGCAAAAGTTAGGGTAGCCCGCTAGATCGAAAACCCGCAAAGGGTGGTCTAGGCAAAAGTTAGGGCATTCATAAAAAGGGAAGAGCCCGCTAAGATATCCTAGGCAAAAATTAAGGCAGTCCGCTAGATCGAAAACCCCAAAAGGGCGGTCTAGGCAAAATGTAGGGCTAAACCAAAAGAGAGGGGCCTATTAGCATATTCATGAAAATCCAGTAGGAGAATGCCGGTTACTTATCTAGATGCATCAAATAAAAGGATAGATTGCATTTAGGACATTCACACACCAGTAGTCACACAATATGATTCTGTCAAAATCAAAAAGAAAAAAAATAAAAAATCTCTGTAAATAAATAAATAAAAAATAATACTCATGCATATAAGGAGACTAGCTCCATGTTTGTGATTGAAAACAAGAAGCACCAAAAATGGGTCTCCAAATAATTCTCTCCCTCAAGAAAGTAGAGCAAGTTGCCACCAATAATTAAACGACTCAGAGCAAAATAAGAGCTTCTAGAAGTTAAAGATCCAACCGCTATCCTTCTACCCAAAAAAGAAGGCATAAAGAAAATAATAAGTCTCCAAATATTGCTCTCCCTCAAGAAAGAAGAACGAGTTATCGTCATCAAATCACTCAGAAGAAATAAGAGCTTCCCGAATCAAAAGCCCCAACCATTCTCCTTCTACACCAAGCTGACGGAAAGGCTTGAATATCTCCAAGCGGATCCTTGCCTACCCTAAAGGCAAAATAAATATTACCCCTTGGCTCAACATTGTCATCATATGAGTCACCAAGCACACTCATACAAAATCTCCACCACATCCCCCAAGAAAATAAAGAGCTTAAAAGAAAACCCTTTATCCCTCAGCGAATAACCCAAAGTGGAAAAAAAGTCGTGGCTAAGGAAAGCCAAATAAATCCCCAAGTGGGTCATGCAAAAAAAAAATAGGGCAAATCAAGGGATCGAAAATCCCATTCCTCTTCAGCAGAATAAGAGCTTTAAACCATCTCCCATTATCAAAATCAACGAGTCCAACCTCCATACCATCAAGGGCTCAACAAAAAAGAAAAAGAAGAAAACTTTGCATCCCCAGTAAATGTCCAAAAGAAAAGGCCATGACAAAGGAAGGCCAATAAACCCCAAGTAGGCCACGAAAAAGAAAATCCCCAAGTGGAGCTCCCTAAAAAAGTCTATAAAAAGAAGGAATCAAAAATTCCTATCCCTCAGTAGAATAAGAGCTTCACATTGACTAATTCCCTGGTGGAGCACCAAAAAAAAAAAACCTCATCCCTTGTGGATGCCCAAAAAAAAAAAAAAAAAAGATGCCTGCGTGCATAAAAGAAATTAAAAAGTAAAAAGGCACACGCACTATCAAGAAAAAAAAAGCCAAATTTCAAATCGCGAAAGAAAGAGATGAATCGCGAAAAAAGGCAAAATTAAATAAAAATCCTAACTTTTAGGAAAATAGAATGCCCATTCCCCAATGAAATAAGAGCATCGCAAAGCCAACTCATACCAACATATAACAAGGAGTTAAAACTCCATCCTCCAGGGGCAACCAAAATCAGATCCCCAGGAAGTCAACCAATTCCCTGATGGATCGCCAAAAGGAAAAGAACTTACCCCCAGTGAGCCTATGCAAAGACAATCTTCAAATCCTCAATGAAGTTGTTTGCCTATGCATAGGCAAGACCTGGCAAACAAGAGCCAAAACCAAAAAAGGGAATATTGTTAGAATCGCGCAGCGGAATGTTTGCGTGGTCGGACAAAAACCAAGAGGGGGGTGAATTGGTTTCTTAACAAAAATTAGGTTTTAAAAATTTTCCCCAAATTTTACTGATTAAAAAGCTGTGTAAACGTAAATAAGATAGATATAGAGTCTTACACAGGAGATTTATACTGGTTCGGATGAAAAGACCCTATGTCCAGTTGTTAATCACTCAAACAGAGGATTAACGCTGTCACTATAATCAAAGTTGTTACAAACAGATTACAATGGAAAAGATAAAGTAAAGAAAACACCTCTCTTGAAACCCACAAGAGATGAAGAACAACTTTCCCCAGAGACGGCATAACACACAATCCACTAAGAACTCCACTTAGTGATTCTTATCGCTTCTAGCCCACACTAGGTTCCAAAAGCCCCTTTTTCCTCCAACAAACAGTTCTCTGGCACTCACAGCACTTAACTTTTGTTTGAAAAAGGTTGTTGTTCATTTATGAGTGCCATAGAGAAGCTTAAGTAGAGAAATTAGGGTTTGGGAATTGGGAATTTCGGAACTAGGAGTCTTGGGATTAGGGGTTTCGAAAATAGGGTTGATTTGAAGTTGAAAATCAAAATCTGACTAAAATAATCGATTAAATGAAGTGTTAATCGATTATTACAGAGCCAAAATCAACAGAACCCCAAAACTCACTGTTTTAATCGATTAAAAACCCTGTTAATCGATTAACAGGCCTGTTAATCGATTAACAGGTGTGTTAATCGATTATTACAGTGAACAGATACAAAAAATGGTTTTTCTCACTGTAATAATCGATTATTTGACCATTTAATCGATTAAAGCCGAGGCAAAAAGATAAATTTGAGTTTTTGAAGCTTCTAAAGTGCAGACTATGTACCGACTATCTTAAACTCTAATATTACAGACTCAAACTAATCAAAACAGAGTTATTACACTATAAAACAAGTCTTCAACTCTCTAAGTTCTTGTGTTCTTGAATCATCATCAAAATCAATAGGCTTCATGTCCATGTAAGTTCAACATCAAGTCCTTGAATGTTCAACAAATATCAACCTATTCAGAGGCAAAACAATGCAACAAAAAGTCTTCACTTCCGATGAAACATCTGCCTACTCAGAGGCATTACTAGAACCTCAATGGAGTATTTGCCTGCTTAGAGGCACCATCAAAATTAACAAATCCTCAATGGATATCCGTCTGCTCAGAGGTGTCACCAAATCCAAATCCCCAGCAGATTCCTGCCTACGTAAAAGGCATTCACCAAAAAATCCCTGACATCCAACAAAGTCGGATGGCTACTACAAAAAGCCCAAAAAACAAAAGAATCCCCAACACTCAACCAGCTGGAGGAAGACCAACCAATCCCTGACACACCGGAAAACTTCATCAGAAAAGTCAAAAACAGATTATCAATAAAAAGCATTCCCCACAAAGAACGACGCATGAGCTAGAGCAATAAGCCGCCACCACAACTTTGTGACAAGAAAGGTCCCGAAGAAAAAGACCTGCACACAGGCAAGATCATTGCGCATGAGCCAGAGTAGTAAGTCACACCAGTCCTACAAAGTGAACTTCACAACCAGACGGGGGTTCGTACTCGTCAAACCATATGGGGGTGCATACTCATCAAGCCTTATAATAGGGGGCTTAAACCAGACTTTGCAACCAAGGGGTCAGCTACCAAAGGAGCATCCCAAGGTTACAACAACTAGACGGGGATTCATACTCGTCAAACTAGATGGAGGTGTGTATTCATCAAGTTTTACAAAAGGGGACTTATAGACCCCTAAATTTGCCCATCCTCTCAATAAAGCCAGAAGAATTTCTCTCTGAAGGTGGGTAAAGCTTCGGTGGACGTCCATCGGCATCAACCGGCTTCCGTCTGAAGAAAGGAAAGCTTCTCTGGAGTCCTAAAACACAAAATTTGACCAGAACACTCAAGACAGCCATCCCAAATAGGCGAGATGCACGTCCCAGATGTGGGACGCGCGTCTCAACCCAAAAATAGCTTGAGACGACCGTCCCAACTTCCAGACGGTCGTCCCAAGCATTTTGGACCGCTGTCTCTATTTTCTTGGCCTGAGACGGCCGTCCCGAGTTTTCTGGCTGGAAAAACTATAAATAGGGACCTTAGGTGACGTTTTTTCACACACCTCACTCTTCTCTTCTCTCCCTCTTTTGAATGATCTCTTCGATTGCCTATAAGGTAACAATCGGTTAAGGAAGTTTCTTCCGGCATTCGATTCTTCTTAAAGATTTTCTTTAGTTTTATTCCTGTATTCGGGAGGAGAGTCTGTGTAGTGCGGGGGATTGCCAAAACGCATCCTCATAGTTGAAGATTTATAATAAAAGCCTACTACAGAGGTTCTTTTCACTTCTCTTCTCTTTTATTACTTTATTTACTGCTTTCTGTATGGAATAGAAAATAGAATCATGTAGATAGCCATTTTTTAAATATTGTGTAATAAAATAGGGTAATAGCGTAATTTCTCTTAATCTCTACTTTATGAATTAATCCATCATAGGGAACCCGAAAGGGGTGTTGTGGGGGTGCTAACACCTTCCCCGCGCGTAACTAACTCCCTTACCTAACTCTGGTTATAATGGCCAAGTTTGGTTTTTCTTAAAATCAACGCTTTTTTATCCTTTTCCAATGTTTATGGTCAAAACATTGGTGGCGACTCCATAAGAACCTTTTTGCGAAAACCTTGCTTTTATTAGAGGATAGTTCAGTTGTTGAGCACCTCGGGAGCAATGATCACATTTTTAAATAAAACGCGAGTCTAAACCATCTTATCGCGACCGCTCGCATAAACGTTTGAGATGTCCCTAGACGTCGGAACGGATGGCGGTGACAGATGGCGACTCTACTGGGGAAGCTAGAGAGTTGATCCCATTTAGTGATGGATAAATTCAAACTAAGTAAAGATTTGAAATTACGCCTTTACCCTCCTTTGTATGTTTTATTGTATGGCTTTAATAACTGCTGTATGATTACTTTCTGCAAATTGTGTGAAATAAAAATTGTACACAAAAACCCTTGCACACAACAGTCCCTCTATACCCGGGAGCAAGAGTGAATACCTATAGGGAGTGGGTGGCAGATACGACCGGCTTGTTGGCACACCGGCTACAACCGTTGTCGGAAAACCACCAACTCAAGGTGATAACTCTCTTCTTTTGGTCTAAGGATGTCGATACGGAGTTCCGTGCATGATCCGTAGACTGAGAGATTGAGAGGTCCCTATAATGGGGGAACCTTGGGGACCTTTGGCCTTGGTGAGAACAGTTTAGAACTGCCTTAACCAAGCACGTTTCTGCAGGAAAACCCTACCTCGTGATTAAATAAGTGTGGCTCTGCTCGTGGATGAGTGAATTGCGTGTGCATTGTTTGCTGCATTTGTATTGATGCATTAGCATAGGGTAATCATACAACAAAAAAAAAATAACAAAATTCTAAAAAACCATAAAAATGATAAGAATAAACCAACTTTATCTCAGACATTCTTCATTTAAGCTAGCCTGGTTTCAAGTTCTTTGCAAGCTAAGTAGCCACGTTGACTAACAAAAGAGATAAAGAATAAAGAATAAAAAGAGGAGAAAATAGGACTCTCTTCATCAAAACCCATAAACATCCATATAGATAGTTTCCTTTTCAAAAATCCGTCTTCAACATCATCAAGCTCTAGAATGGAAAACAAAGTTGGAAAACTGGAAAAATAGAACATGTATCGTGGGTTTGCCCTTGGTTCCGACCTGGCTATATTCTTATACGATGTGGAGATTACCTGAGCATACCATTGTTGGGCCTCAGGGGTTGCATAGCTTACTCTCCCAAGATAGCTATGAGGCAACTCATGAGGACCCAAACTGTGCTAACACAAGAAGAGCTCAGAGGGTTGTGTCTATGCCATTACTCCCATAGCTTTGAAGAAGTATCTACTGTCCGGAAAGCATGGGAAAGACCAGTCTATATAGGAGATAAAGAACTTAGAAAGGTTCAGGTGTCTACTTCCCACGAATATGAGGAGTGGAGGAAAAGTAGAAGGATACCACAACCATCTGCTACATTCACCACCACATTAGTTAATGAAGAGCTACAATTGTAGGTCAATGCCTTAAATAAAAGGGTAAAAGTAATGGAAGCTCAGTTAAGGGCTTTTGAAGAAAAAGAGCAAGAATCAACCCTTATCATAGATGGTTTAAAAAGGCAATGTAAAAAGAAGGATCAAGAGATAGAGCGCCTTAAGAATGATTGTGCTGATTACCAAGAAGAGACTAAACAAGCGTTGAAAATTTCGAGGCTTGAACAAGATAGTCTATTCCGAGACATGAATGATGAAATAACACATCTTGAAAGCGTGCTTGCAAAACAGGCAAAAACGATCAAGTTAATATAAGATGACCTAACAGAAACTCGGTCAGAAGCACAAAAGTGGTGGGAAACCGCTAAAAGATATAGAGAAAACCTGAATGAGCTACATGATAAAGAGAGAGATGGACTAGCTCAGTATGGTCAACTACTTCGTGAGAGAGACCAAGTAATATAAAGGTCTGACGAACAGCAAGTCTTGATCGTTCATCAAAAAGAAAAGATAAAGGAGGCTCGTCAATATAATGAAGATATGAGCCAGGCAGTGCTTGAACAAGTTAAAGCACTCAGAAATCATGTGCGAGTGGCTGAAGATGAATTATGAGGAAAACCTAACTTACCTATAGGTTTCTTCAAGCTTCTCCATTTTTGTCAAAACTTACTTCAAAGCATTGTATAGAAGGATGTACACTTTATAGATGAAACAAAAAAGGATTATTCTTAATTTCATTCTCTCAACTGTTTATTGCATTTGTAGACCCCTAATTTTGCCCGACCTCTCAATAAAGGCCAAGAAGACTTCCTATCTGAAGATAAAGCTTCGATGGACGTCTATCGGCATCAATCGACGTCCGAATAAAGAAAGGAAAGCTTTCTGGGAGTCCCAGAACACAAAATCTGGCCAAAACAGTCGAGATGGTCGTCCCAGAAGTCGGGATGGCCATCCCAGTCAGCCCAGACGGCCGTCCCACATGCCAGACGGCCGTCTCGGCCATTTTTGTCACTTGGGATGGCCGTCCCAAATCCCAGACGGCTGTCCCGGCCTCCCCAGATGCCCATCCCTGTTTTCTACACTCCAGACGGCCATCCCGAGCTGCGAAAACTATAAATAGGAAGCTCATTTGAGCATTTTTCACACTCCAGACACTTGTCTTCTCTCCCTCTTTCGAATGAACTCTCCGATTGCCTAAAAAAGGTAACAATCGGTTAAGGAATATTATTCCAGCATTCGATTCTTCTTAAAATTTTAGTAGAGTCGATCTTGTATTCGGGGAGGAGAGTCTTTGTAGAGCGGGGGATTGCCAAAACGCATCCTCACAGTTAAAGACTTGCAATACAAAGCTTGCTACAGAGGTTCTTTTCACTTCTCTTCTCTTTTATCGCTTTATTTATTGCCTTATGTATGCAATAGAAAATAAAATCATGTAGATAGCAATTTTCAAAATATTGTATAAATAAAATAGGGTAATAGCGTAATTTCTCGTAATCTTTGCTTAATAAATTAATCCGTCATAGGGAACCCGAAAGGGGCATTGTGGGGTGCTAACACCTTTCCCACAAGTAACTAACTCCCTTACCCGACTCTGGTTATAATGGCCAAGTTTGGTTTTTCTAAAAATCAACGCCTTTTTATCCTTTTCCAATGTTTATGGTCAAAACATTGGTGGCGACTCCATACGAACCCTTTTGCGAAAACCTTGCTTTTATTAGAGGATAGTTCAGTTGTTGAGCACCTCGGAAGCAATGAACACATTTTAAAACAAAACGCGAGTCTAAACCATTTTTTTGCAACAGCTCGCATAAACATTCGAGATGTCCCTAGACATCGGAACAGACGGTGACGACAACATTCATAAGTTGCATACATTCATACATCCCTCCTCATCGTTTGGTGAGACAGTGGTATCGACTTTTCCAGAGACGAGAAGGCCTTCTCGCCAAACGGGAGGGGGGTTGTGGGGTGCTAACACCTTCCCTACAAGTAACTAACTCCCTTACCCGACTCTGGTTATAATGGCCAAGTTTGGTTTTTCTTAAAATCAACGCCTTCTTATCCTTTTCCAATGTTTATGGTCAAAATATTGGTGGCGACTCCATAAGAACCCTTTTGCGAAAACCTTGCTTTTATTAGAGGATAGTTCAGTTGTTGAGCACCTCGGAAGCAATGAACACATTTTAAAATAAAACGCGAGTCTAAACCATCTTTTCGCAACCGCTCGCATAAACGTTCGAGATGTCCCTAGATGTCGGAACGGACGGCGGCGACAGATGGCGACTCCACTGTGGAAGCTAGAGAGTTGATCCCATTTAGTGACAGATAAATTCAAACTAAGTAAAGATTTGAAATTACTCATTTACCCTTCGTTGTATGTTTTATTGTATGGCCTTAATAACTGTTGTATGATTATTTTCTGCAAATTGTCTGAAATATAAACTGCACACAAAAACCCTTGCACACTATAGTCCCTCTATACCCGGGGGCAAGAGTGAATACCTATAGGGAGTGGGTGGCAGATACGACCGGCTTGTTGGCACACGGGGCTACAACCGTTGTCAGAAAACCACCAACTCAAGGTGATAACTCTCTTCTTTTGGTCCAAGGATGTCGACACGGAGTTCCGTGCATGACTCGAGGACTAAGAGATTGAGAGGTCCCTATAATGGGGGCACCTTGGGGACCTTTGGCCTTGGTGAGAACAGTTTAGAACCACCTAAACCAAGCATGTTTCTGCAGGAAAACCCCACCTCGAAAATAGTGTGGCTCTGCTCGTGGATGAATGAATTGTGTGTGCATTCGTTTGCTGCATTAGCATAGGGTAATCATAACCAACTTTATATCGGACAATCTTCATTTAAGCTAGCCTGGTTTCAGGTTCTTTATAAGCTAAGTAGCCACGTTGACCAACAGAAGAGATAAAGGGTCATAAAAATATAAAAAAACAATTTAAAGTAATAAAAATACCTCTTACAATAAAAAGATTCTTGGCAAAGTCGTATGATTCATACAACATCATTTCATAAGAAAAAACCAAGAGAGAAAATAAATGCAGCATGCATACACATCATTTTAATAAACCTCCAAAAAATGGGTCTTAGGAGCGTTTATTGGGAAAATTACTGGGCCAAATCCCCTTTGGGTATTTACAACTTGGTTCTTCACCTTTTTCTCTTCGTTTTGACATGCTGTGCGTCCAAATCGGACATCCCAGTCAAAAGTTATTCCACTTTTAATATTTGTTGTCATAAAAAGTATTTTTATAGTGCATGCATAAACACATTCATTCTAGGATGCATTAGATATCCTTAGATAATAGCGAAAGAGACCCAAGTGCGTTTATAACCTTCCTAGAAGAGATAAGTGCGCTAAGGTATGATGGTAACCTTTTTGAAAAAAAAGGGGAACCATCACACCAAGGTGGGTATGGTACTCCCTAAAGTATAAGCTTTTAGGAAAACACCAAAGCTATGGTCTAAGGCATATCTATCCCACACTGATCATTCATAATAAAAAAAGATATAATAATAAAAATCTTTAAATCATTTAAAAAGTGGTTGGTCTTCTACCTATTCTCACTAGTGCTCAAAAAGCCAAGAAGATGGAGCAATTAGAGGAGCAGAACCGTATGCTCACCGTTGAGCTTAATGTCATAAAGGAACAAATAGCACATTTGACGGAGCTAATGTATCAGCAATGCCTCCACAATGAGGTTTCCAAACAACAAATTTCTGCCCTAGAAAAGAAATTAAGGGCATTAGAGGGACACAACTTTGATTTAAAGGAGGTAACCAATGTTGAAAATACTCAATCCCCTCCCAAATTTAGGAAGTCTCGCGTATCATTCAGGAAGTTCTTTGGCAAAAAGAAACAGGGGAGCATAAATGACATCAACCTCACTACCCCTTCTTCCTCTTTACAACCATCTAGGCAGTCACGCAGACAAGAGAAGAAATTCACTCCCATTCCAACCTCCTATGGAAGTCTGCTGCCAGAATTGATAAAGGACCATCTCCTAGCATATGTCCCTCCAAAGTAGATGGATCCACCTTACCCAGAATGGTACAAACCTAATGAGAACTGTGATTACCATTCAAGCGCTCCTGGGCATTCTGTGGAGAATTGCATGGCCTTGAAATATAAGGTCCAAGAGTTGTTGAATGCTGGGTGGATCACCTTCAATACTCCCTACGTGAATATCAAGTCTCTATGACAACCAGAATAGTGAGTCTGGGTAGAGAAGGCCAGCTAACTAGGGCTCCCCATTTTGTGCATCTTTTGGTTAAAAGAAATAAAAAAATAATAATAAAAAAGCTTCCGATGCATCTCTCGCGGTCTCTGCCCATGACCGCGAGATCTTTTTATTAAAGGGGCTCTGTATATATTTCTCCTTTCATCAATACAACGAGGCATTTTTCATAATAGTCATATTCTTCTCATTCTTTTCTCTCTCATTCCAAAATTATTAAATAAAATCTAAACCCAAATAAGGACCATATAAACAGTCATGTCTATGATTGAAAACTCTCTGCGGGATCTGAAAGCCGAAGGTGAATGGATTGAGTCAGACAGTGAGGAGGGGACCATTTCCCCGAACATGCAAAGACTGTTGGAAAAAGAAGCTCAATTGATACAACCCCATGAGGAAAAAACTTAGGCCATCGATTTGGGACAAAGAGATAATAAGAAAGAAATAAATATTGGTACCCAAATTGATAATGTTAGTGAAGGGGCAATAATACCTTTACGCTTATTCATGCCTCGTCCTTTCCATTATACATCGGATAAAGTTGTACTGTGGATATGCACATAAGAATTGTCCGTCAATGAAGATATCTCCAATATAGCCAGCATTGGGGGCAGGACGAGAAGCAAAAGAATTTATTCACCCAAGGAGCTACAAGATAATGCTCCTAAAAACAAAGGAAAAATAAAGAAACCGAAGAGGAAAAGGAAAAAAGAATCCAATGGGAAGATTAAGTAGACCTTGGATTCCGGTGCTACTGCAGTTTCTTCAATGCTGCATCGAAAAATCAAATTCGTGGTAGGCGACAAGTTGATCATGGTTCAAGCTAAAGACTACATTCGAATCAACGAGCCGTCCACCATACCTTAAATGGATGCGGATGAAGAGGTGTCACCGTCGTCCGTTCCGACGTCTAGGGACATCTCGAACGTTTATGCGAGCGATTGCGGAAAGATGGTTTAGACTCGCGTTTTATGTTTAAAATATGTTCATTGCTTCCGAGGTGCTCAAAAACTGAACTATCCTCTAATAGAAGCAAGGTTTTCGAAAAAGGGGTTCTTCTGGAGTCGCCACCAATGTTTTGACCTTAAACATTGGAAAAGGAAAAAGATGTTGATTTTAATAAAAAACCGCACTTGGCCATTATAACCAGAGTTGGGTAAGGGAGTTAGTTACGTGTGGGGAAGGTGTTAGCACCCCACAACGCCCCTTTCGGGTTCCCTATGACGGATTAATTCATTTGAGTAAAGATTACAAGAAATCACGCTATTACCCTATTTTATTCATACAATATTTAAATATGACTATCTACATGATTTTATTTACATTTCATATATAAAGCAGTAAATAAAGCAGTAAAAAAAAGAAGAGAATTGGAAAGAACCTCCATAGCAAGCTTTGTATTGCAACTCTTTTACAATAAGGACGCGTTTTGGCAGTCCCTTGCTCTACAACGACTCTTCTTACGAATAAACTCGACTCGACTAAAATTTTACAAAAGAATCGAATGCTGGAATATAATTCCTTAACTGATTGTTACTTATTTAAGGCAATCAGAAAGATCATTCGAAGGAGGGAGAGAAGTAGACAAGTGCTCTGAGTTGTCTGGTGTCTAAAACAGTGGCAAATGAGCCTCCTATTTATAGTTTTCGCTGCCTGCACATTTGGGATGGCCGTTTGGGTTGGGACGGCCGTCCCAACTGCATGATTTACAAAGGTTGGGATGCCCTGGGGAGCTGGGACTGGCAATCCCACTTGGGACGACCGTCCCACTTGGTCAGGGAAGGTTGGGACGGCCGTCTCGACCTTGGGACGGCTGTCTCGACCTGTTTTGGCCATCTTTTGCGTTCTGGGACCCCCGGGAAGCTTTCCTTGCTATTTTTGGACATTGGTTGATGCTGATAGATGTCCATTGAAGCTTTATCTTCATATAGGAAGTCTTCTTGACCCTTATCGAGATGCCGGACGAACTTTTATCTTCATTATAGGAGGTCTCTTTGGCCTTTATCGAGAAATTAGATGAACTTCGTGTTGTTATAGGAGGTCTTCTTGGTTTTTATTGAGAAGCTGGGCGAACTTTATCTTCGTGTGAAGTTTCCCTAGCTTTTATTTGAGAGACCGGCCAAAATTAGGGTCTACAGCTGCCCCTCCTTCATCTGTCTGACTAATTTGTTGGTTTGATATACCGACAAAATTAGTTGGCAGAGGAAGGAGTTAAACCTTTTGCCCGGTTATCCTTCGGATGCTGCTCCTTTGCTGATCCTCCAGATGATAAATATTTTGATAGGTACTAACCCCTATCTGGTTTGAACCTTACTTTATAAGGTTCTGGTGAGTACTTACCCTCACCAGGTATAAGTCTGTATTTCACTAAACTCTTATGGGTGCTTACTTCCGAGGTGCTCAACGCTTGAACTATCCTCTAATAGAAGCAAGTTTTGTAACTCTTTTTGTAATGCTCTGGTGAGTATTTTACTCTACCTGATGCATTTTGCTAGGTTTTGATGAGTATCCACCCTTATCTGTTATAAACCTTATTTTATAAGGTTTTGGTGAGTACCTACCCCCACCTGGTACGAATCCATATTTTGCTGGACTCTTGTGGGTACCTTATTCCCACCTGGTATGAATCTGCATTTTGGCTAGATTCTAGTGGTTTTTACACCCCCACTGGGTGCGAACCTGCATCTTGACTAGGCTCTAGTGGTTTTTACACCCCCACTTGGTGCGAATCTGCATCTTGACAGACTCTAGTGGATTTTACACCCCCACTTGGTGCGAATCTGTATCTTGACAGACTCTAGTGGTTTTTACACCCCCACTTGGTGCGAATCTGCATCTTGACAGACTCTAGTGGATTTTACACCTCCACTGGGTGCGAACCTTCATCTTGACAGACTCTAGTGGTTTTTACACCCCCACTTGGTGCGAATCTGCATCTTGACAGACTCTAGTGGTTTTTACACCCCCACTTGGTGCGAATCTGCATCTTGACAGACTCTAGTGGATTTTACACCTCCACTGGGTGCGAACCTGCATCTTGACAAACTCTAGTGGATTTTACACCTCCACTGGGTGCGAACCTGCATCTTGACTAGGCTCTAGTGGATTTTACACCCCCACTTGGTGCGAATCTGCATCTTGACAGACTCTAGTGGTTTTTACACCCCCACTTGGTGGGAATCTGCATCTTGACATACTCTAGTGGTTTTTACACCCCCACTTGGTGCGAATCTGCATCTTGACAGACTTTAGTGGATTTTACACCTCCACTGGGTGCGAATCTGCATCTTGACAGACTCTAGTGGTTTTTACACCCCCACTTGGTGCGAATCTGCATCTTGACAAACTCTAGTGGATTTTACACCTCCACTGGGTGCGAACCTGCATCTTGACTAGGCTCTAGTTGATTTTACACCCCCACTTGGTGTGAATCTGCATCTTGACAGACTCTAGTGGATTTTACACCTCCACTGGGTGCAGACCTGCATCTTGACTAGGCTCTAGTGGATTTTACACCCCCACTTGGTGCGAATCTGCATCTTGACAGACTCTAGTGGATGTATTCTTTGGTAGTCCATCCTATGGTCATCTGGTTTTGGAGATGTGTTTGGCGGCTTATTGTCTTTGATCATGTACCTATTCCATGGGGAGTGATTTGATTTTTCTTTTTGACTTTTGTGTTTTTAGTCATCCGGTTTTACTGGGGATTTCATTGTTTTTGCTTTTTAGCCATCCGACTTTGCCGGGGATTTCATTATTTTGGCTTTTCCTTTTAGCCATCCGGTCTTGGCCGGGGATTCTTTGTTTTTGGCATTTTAGCCCTCCGGTCTTGGCTGGGGATTCTTTGTTAATTGCCTATTTTTTAGGTGGGAATCCACTGGGGATTTGTTGATTTTTGTCGATTGTGCCTCTTGATTAGGCGGATGCTTCACTAGCGGTGAAGGCTTTATACCTTGTTGTTTTTCGCCTCTGCGTAGGCTGATGTTCTACTTAAAGATATTTACTCTTGATAATACCTCTGAGTAGGAAGATGCTTTATTGAAAGCTTTGTGCTTTGGACTTGTATTACCTCTTGCATAGGTTGTCCTCCCATATCTTGGGGATGTGATGGAGTCCTGGCTCCTGGCTTTGTGAGGCTCTTTATTGAGCGGGGTGAAGATATTTTCTTCTTTTTTCTTTTTGCTGCCCCCTGGTGATGTGGAGGATTTGACTCCGTATTTTCTTTGATGGACTCTTGTGTAGTCCTTATTCTCCTTTGGGGAATGAAGTGGAGATCCTTGTGCTCGATGACTCATGTGGCGATGTAGCTGAGTCGCGAGATTGTCTTTTTGTTTTGCTTCTAGAGTAGGCAAGGATCCTCTTGGGGATGACCGAGCCTTTCCATTGGCTTTTTCATTTTGATGGTTTCCTTCTTCCTTGGATGGAAGGATGTTGATTAGAGCTATTTTCTTTGAAGCTCTTTATTTTGCTGAAATGGTTTTGATTTCGCCTTTTTCTTTCGCGATCTTGATCTTTATCGTGAGTTTTTTGAAATCTGGCTTTTTATCACTTGTGCCTTTTATTTTATAATTTTTGTACACGTGGGCTTTTGGAATGTAAACAGAAATAACAATGTTTATTCATTACTTCTCTTTTTTTGTGATACAAAACATTTTCAAATTACTAGAAAATATTTAAAAGGAAACTATCTCCTAATCATCTGCCTCTGGACTGGAATGGGCAGATGGTGCTGGCGAAGGGATGCGATGAAGCAGGCGACGCTGGAACCTTGCCTGGGTCTGGACCAGATTTTCTATCTGTCGGTCCGTCATGTCTTGCCTCATAGTCAGTTGACTAAACTGCTGCCGTATGAACTGGAACTCTCCTTCCATATAGGCGTGCTCGTCGTCTATCCGTCGGTACAAGCCAGTGAAGTTTGGATCATATGACTACTGCTGCGATTCTGTAGTCAAAGGGACGTCCTGAGGCATGTCGAAATCGCGCATATCCAGCGAAATCGAGATAATGGGGTTTAAGATAAACCCTGATCCCTGTCGACTGAGGATGTTCATATGAACCAGCATTCCTCCGCTAATCGGCTCTGGTCGGAGGCTAGCTGGGAGGTCTTCTCCGTCAGTGCATCCCCAATATTCAGCTAAAGGGGTGAGAAAGGGAGCTATTATGATGGCTCCTGCTGAGCCACGGGTTCCGTAATCTTTTACGGCTTTCAGAAAGGCATATCCTGGGTTGCATCGCAGCCCCTGATGCATACAGTAAACAATGAAGAGGTCGGCCAGCGTTACCTTCCCTTGGCTCTCCTTTCGGCTGTGTATAGTCCCAGCTAGCAATTTATGGCATATGCAGAGCGGTGGAGAAAAAGCTGTGCCATTCAGGTTCGACGGCAGAGTGTGTGCTCCAGTGATCTCTCTCCACATGCTAGTGGTGGTGAGAGCAGCAGGTTTTTCCAGATATGCAGACCGATATTCTAGTGTTCTTGTATCTGCTTGTTGGCAGAAACCCATTATGACATTAAATTCATCCAGAACAGTGGTCCGGTAGGCTCCATCCATCCAGTAGGAGATGGCCTGAGTAGGTGGCACTCCAGGAATTGCGGACGACATTTCCACCATGTTGACTGAGGCAAGAAATTCCAGTGTAGCAGTGCGGTGGATCCGAGTAGGTGGCTCTCGGAGCATAAAGTCCCATCCTATGTTGTGGATGAACCTTCTGACGTCTTGTTGCCAGCCAAATGTAGCTAGGATTTCAAAATCCAACCGCAGTGTAGGATACCAGGAATATTGCTGGATATTTGCCAGTCGCTGTTGATGTGATTCTGCTAGTAAGGCGCTAGTAGTAGGAGTTCCTCTAGCAGGGTTTCTAGTGTGTTTTCTCCTACATGAGGCTTCTCCATGCTCCATTGTATGTAGTACTTACTTAAGAATGCTAGGAGTATGTTAAAAAGGGAGAGAAGCAAGGTGGAATGCTTGGAATGGGGTACCAAAGGCCAAATCCGCGCACCATACATATAGGGGACACCTGGAGACTTGGGACGGCCGTCTGGGTGGGGACGGCCGTCCCAATTGAAAAATTCCTTCATGGTCCATCAGCAGAGAAGTGGGACGCGCGTCTCAACTGAATTTGGGGATTTGGGACGGCCGTCTCGACTTTGGGACGGCCGTCTCGAGCTTCCTGAGTGGATTTTTTGATTTTTTTGTTGAAAAGAAGGATGGGACTCCCTTCATTGATGTTTTAATGCATGTAATGTTTCATGATATGCATCCTATGATCTATTTCAGTTAAT
This sequence comes from Sphenostylis stenocarpa, assembly GCA_963425845.1. NCBI lineage: Eukaryota > Viridiplantae > Streptophyta > Magnoliopsida > Fabales > Fabaceae > Sphenostylis > Sphenostylis stenocarpa. The sequence goes on from OY731400.1 coordinate 71,947,586, forward strand.
ATTTCGAAAGTTTTAACTGATGTGCTTTGACTTCGGGCGCATTCTTGGTGTTGTACCTTTCTGTCATCATGTTTCTTCTGATTAACAATCTTGGTTGTACCCGGTTTGCCATCTTAGACTTTTCTTGCCATAGTCGAAGAGCAATCTGTTGTTCATAGGGTAACTGCCATATCAATGCCCTCCTTCCTTTCCTTAGGGATTTCAACCTTGTCGCCGCCGTCCCTTTCCGACGTCTGGAACGTTTATGCGAGCGGTCGCGAAAAGATGGTTTAGACTCGCGTATTTGTTTTAAAATGTATTCATTGCTTCCAAGGTGTCCAACTATTGAATTATCCTCTAATAAAAGCAAGGTTTTCGAAAAGGGGTTCTTATGGAGTCGCCACCAATGTTTTGACCATAAACATTGGAAAAGGATAAGAGGCATTGATTTTAATGAAAACCAAACTTGGCCATTATAACCAGAGTTAGGTAAGGGAGTTAGTTACGTGTGGGGAAGGTGTTAGCACCCCACAACGCCCCTTTCGGGTTCCCTATGACAGATCAATTCATTTAAAGAGAAGACTTCGAGAAATTACGCGATTACCCTATTTTATTGCATAATATTGAAATGGCTATCTACATAATTTTATATAAATAAAGCTAAATAAAGCAATAAAAGAGATATTAAAATGGCTATCTACATGATTTTATTCTACATGACGTAATAAATGAAGCTAAATAAAACAATAAATAAAACAATAAAAGAGAAGGGAATTGAAAAGAACCTCCGTAGCAAGCTTTATATTGAGAATCTCGAACTGTGAGGATGCGTTTTGGCAACCCCTCTTTCTACACAGACTCTCCTCACCAATACAAGATTGACTCCACTAAAAATTTAAAGAAGAATCAAATGCCGGAATATAATTCCTTAACCGATTGTTACCTATTTAAGGCAATTGGAAAGATCATTCGAGAGAGGGAGAGAAGTAGACAAGTGCTCTGAGTTTTCTTAAGGTGTTTCAGAGCTCTCTGGAGTGTCTGTGTTTTGAAAAAGTGGGAAATGAGCCTCCTATTTATAGTTTTCGCAGCTGGCGCGCTTTGGGAAGACCGTCTGGGTTGGGACGGCCGTCTGGACTGGGACGGCCGTCCCAAATGGCACTTTTACACAGAACGGGACCACCTGGGGGTCCGGGACGGCCGTCCCACTTAAATTGGGTTTGGGACGGCCGTCCCACATTCGGGACGCGGGTCCCAACTGTAAAATGGCAGTTGGGACGGCCGTCCCAACTCTGGGACGGTGGTCTCGGCCTGTTTCGTCCAGTCTTCGCGTTCTGGGACCCCGGGAAGCTTTCCTTTCCTTTTTCGGACATAGATTGACGCTGATGTGTGTCCGTTGAAGCTTTATCTTCATATACGACGTCTTCTTGGCCTTCATTAGGATGCCGGGCGAGCTTTGTCTTTGTGTAGGAAGTTTCTTTTGGCTTTTATTGTGTGAATGAATGAACTCCGTCTTTTGTTGTGGGAGGTCCTTCTCGTTTTGGGAAGCCGGATGAACTCCATCTTCAGGCAAAGTTCCTCTAGCTTTTATTTTGAGAGGCCGGGCAAAATTAGGGGTCTACAAACCTTCCTATTGATCACTGTGTTTCCACATTCCCCTTTATTACTTGAATGCTTTATAGTGAAATGGTCAAGAGAAGAGAAACAAAAGGATTTACGACAAAGGCTTGTGTTTTAGAGGGACATTTTTTGTAATAGAGGTTTTTTGTAAGAATGGCTAGCCAGGGTTGGTCGGTGTTTAGGCTAGTTCAGACAAACGTTTTGTTCTTATGATGTGGCGTCATTGTTTACTGATTTGTGGCGCCTTTTTGTGATTGATTAACTTCCCTAGTCCGCCCTTTCGGGTTTTCAGCCTAGGATGTTGTGCTTATGTCCTAACTTTTGTCTAGGTTTCCTTTTTGTTTTTATCTTTTAGGAATACCTAGCGGACTTTTCGTAACCCTAACTTTTGCCCAGGCTACCCTTTATTATTGTTCGGGTTTCCTGCCGGGTTTACCCTAACTTTTGTGCAGCCCCCTTTATGGGTTTCTTGCCGGGTATTTTGCCCTTTTATTTTCTTGTCTTGCCCTTTGGCTTTGACAGGCATTGCTTTTTTTTTTGTATATGTATATTTTCTTTTGCACAACATTGTCGAAACTTGATTTTATTGAGATAAATTTTATCCGTGCTTCTAGTTAATCAATCATATTTGACTTTGCTTTATGACGCATTGATTGTTCTGACGCATTTTGGAACAAAACGTTTATCTAAACCTTGTTTATTAAATGGGGTATAAACATATTTAGCAAGAAAAGAAAGAGATAGTAAGAATAGCATTCTTTTGTAATTTTGGGGAAATGTGTGCCCTAAAGATGCTCGAGGGCCGGGCATACCTCGAGGAGTGATCTCTAATAGTCACTAGGTTTACATTCCTTAGAATTGGAAGAAGGACACCTAATGACTAACGTTACCCTTTGTGCTAATACCCCTCCTTTTCGGAATATCGTCTTCGAGGGGTAAGACTTCCCTGTTTTCCGTATGGTTGGATCTCTCGTAGGGTCGTACCCTAAACCATACTTTAAAAGATTATCTTTGAAATCTGGTGGCTCTTTTATTCCTTGAGCATTCTTTCCGAGCCCCTGTCCTGGGCGATATCCATATCTTTTCATCATGTGGGCCACCTTCATATTACCAGGAAGTCTTTCTATGTTGGCAATTTCGAGTGCTTGAAAAGATGTTTCAACAGCCTCTTCAGCCGCATCCACATATGGTTGGACAGACGGTTTGCTAATTAGAAAGTCTTCTTCAGCTTGAACTGTGACGAGTTTATCGTTTGTCACAAACTTGACTTTCTGGTGGAGTGTTGAAGGTATTGCCTTAGCGCTATGAATCCAAGGTCTACCAAGGAGGCAACTATATGCTGGCGTGATGTCCATCACGTGGAAGTCTATGTTAAAAATAGTAGGACCAATTTAGATTGGTAGACTAATCTCTCCTACTACTTCTCGTCTTGACCCGTCAAAGGCTCGAACAACTGTATTACTCGGGCGCATGTGGGTTCCTTGCACTGTTATCTTGTCGAGTGTGCTTTTAGGCATGACGTTTAAGGATGACCCATTATCCACAAGAACTTTGGAAATGAGATATTCCTTGCATTTGACAGAGATATGCAAGGGCTTGTTATGTTTTGACCCTTCCAAAGGGAGTTCTTCATTGGTGAAGGTAAGATTATTATTGGCTGTAATATTACCAATAATCCCTTCAAACTTGTCTTGAGATATTGCATGCGGAACAAATGATTCATTCAAAACCTTTAACAGTGTGTTTCGATGCGGTTCCGAACTCATTATGAGTGATAACAAGGTTATCTTTGCAGGAGTACGATTGAGTTGATCGATGATGGAGTATTCACTTTGCCTTATGTACTGGAGTAACTCATCTGTCTCCTCCATGGATTCCTTTTCTTTTTCGGCTTTATTTTTCACTTTATCTTTAGGAATATTATCTCGTAATTTCTTGGGGGAGTATATTCTTCCGCTTCTAGTCATGCCCCCAATACCGGCTATGTTGGAGATATCTTGATTGACTGATGATTCTTCTGAGTATCTCCAAGGTACAGCTTTATTTGATGAATAAGGGAAAGGACGAGGCACAAATAAATGTAAAGGTGTTATTGCCTCTTCCCTTTTATCAATTGGAATAACCAACGGTGCTTGTTTGTTATCATCTTTGGGTCTGTCGACCATTGTAGAGATTTTGATGATGAAAGGCTTCTTTTCCATTTATTCTGATTTGTGGAAAACACATCAATTAATCCTTCCTTTTTATTATCTTTATTATTAACGTGAGGAGGGATGTATGTATGTATGCAACTCATGAATGCAATAGACAGTTTAAAAAAAAACTTTTTATTTCAACTAGAAAGTGTTTATCCTTCTATACAATGCTTTGAAGCAAGTGTTGACAAAAACGGAGAAGCCTGAAGAATCCTATAGGTAAATTAGGCTTTCTTCGTAATTCGTCTTCAGCTGTTCTCACATGGTTTCTGAGCGTCTTGATTTGCTCATGTACCGCCTGGCTCATATCTTCACTATATCGACGAGCCTCTTTTATCTTTTCTTCTTGATGAACGATCAAGGCATGTTGTTGGTCAGACCTCTCTATTACTTGGTCTCTTTCACGAAGCAATTGACCATATTGAGCTAATCCATCTCTTTCTTTATCATGTAGCTCCTCTAGGTCTTCTCTGTATTTTTCAGCGGTTTCCCACCACTTTTGTGCTTCTGACCGAGTTTCTGCTAGGTCATCCTGTATTAACTTGATCGTTTTTGCCTGTTCTGCAAGTGCACTCTCAAGATGTGCTATTTCATCATTCATGTCCCGGAATAGACTGTCTTGTTCAAGCCTTGGAATTTTCAATGCTTGTTTAGTCTCTTCTTGATAGTCAGCACAATCATTCTTAAGGCGCTCTATTTCATGGTCCTTCTTTTTACATTGCCTTTTTAGACCATCTATTATAAGGGTTGCTTCTTGCTCTTTTTCTTCGAAGGCCCTCAGCTGAGCTTCCATGACTTCAACCCTTTTATTTAAGGCATTGACCTGCAATTGTAGCTCTTCATGGACTAATGTTGTAGTAATTGTAGCAGATGGTTGGGGTATCCCTCTGCTTTTCCTCCATTCTTCGTATTCATGGGATGTAGATACCTGAACCTTTCTGAGTTCTTTATCTCCCATATAGACTGGTCTTTCCCATGCTTTCTGGACAGCAGATACTTCTTCAAAGCTATGGGAGTAATGGCATAGACTCAGCCCTCTGAGCTCTTCTTGAGTTGGCACAGTCTGGGTTCTCATGAGTTGTCTCATAGCCATCTTGGGAGAGTAAGCTATACAACCCCTGAGGCCTAGTAGTGGTATGCTCGGGTAATCTCCGCATCGTACAAGAATATAACTGGGTCGGAACCAAGGGCAAACCCATGATACATGCTCTATGTTCCAATTTTCTAACTCGGTTTTCCACTCTAAAGCTTGACGATGTTGAAGAGGGATTTTCGAAAAACTCCTTAAAGGATCAGGGAATATGCCCATGTAACTTGAAGTGTAGAAGTGAGTAATGCCCCATACATATAGTAATGAAGTGCAACATCTAAGTGTTTTCCCCTGTTTCTGTCGGCAAAAATCTACTGAAAGCAGGGTATCAGCGAGAATTGCAGGTATAAGACTCTTAGAGTATACATCCCAGACAAAGAATGCATCTATTGCAGCATGATCCACAATGTTCACATGAAATGGGAATAATATGATTCCGAACATTGCCAATGCTAGAGTTTTGTTGAAGGTAGACCAATCTTTCTTTTCAGCCAAAGAGATTAAGTGGTCTTCTATTATGGACATTTTCCAACCTCGGATGTTCCCTTTTCCCTCTAGAATGGATTGATGAGGAGGCAGTCGTATGATAGTAGCAACCTTACTCACGGCTACATATACTCCTGAGCAGACATAGACCCCAACTGATTGAGGCCATCTAACCATGAGTTCATATTCTTCTAAGGTTGGTACTAAGTCAAACTGCGAAAACTCAAAGCAGTGTAGATCGGGATTCCAGAAGTGGACCAATGCTCTAACAAAGATTGGATCGATGCTGATTTTCAGGAGGTCAAGGATTCTTCCATAAGATTTCTCAAAATTGGCACTGACCTCTGACGGCATATATGTACTCAACTGCCTTAACTTCTCTACACGACATAGAAGGATTTCCACTTTCTTTAACTGTCTATTACTGGATCCCTCCATTATCTAAAAGAAATGAAAATGCATGATATGAGGATGAGTCCTTGTAAATGCATGCATGTAAGTGTTTGTTTTTCTAAGTATTATCATGTTTTATTCCTAATATGATACATGGTAATACTTGGTTTTTCTTAAAAAAGAAAATTATCTATATGGATGTTTATGTATTTTGATGAAGAGAGTCCTATTTTCTTCTCTTATTTTTATGAACAAAAGTTGTATGAATTATAAGACCTTTATTAAGATTTTTTTTATTTTACAAAGGCATTTTTATGGCTTTAATTTATTTTTATATTTTTTACGACCCTTTATCTCTTCTGTCGGTCAACGTGGCTACTTAGCTTACAAAGAACCTGAAACGAGGCTAGCTTAACTGAAGACTGTCCGAGATAAAGTTGGTCTTACTCTTATCACTTTTGTGATTTTTAGGGTTTTTCATTTTTTTGTTTGTTGTATGATTACCCTATGCTAATGCATCAATACAAATGCAGCAAATGAATGCTCACACAATTCATTCACCCACGAGCAGAGTCATGCTTATTTAATCACGAGGTAGGGTTTTCCTGCAAAACGTGCTTGGTTTAGGTGGTTCTACACTGTTCTCACCAAGGCCAAAGGTCCCCAAGGTGCCGCCATTATAGGGACCTCTCAATCTCTCAGTCCTCGGGTCATGCACGGAACTCCGTGTCGACATCCTTAGACCAAAAGAAGAGAGTTATCACCTTGAGTTGGTGGTTTCCGACAACGGTTGTAGCCCCGTGTGCCAACAAGCCGGTCGTATCTGCCACCCACTCCCTATAGGTATTCACTCTTGCCCCCGGGTATAGAGGGACTGTTGTGTGCAAGGGCTTTTGTGTGCAATTTATATTTCAAACAATTTGCAGTAATAATCATACAGCAATTATTAAAGCCATACAATAAAAATACAGAAAAGGGTAAAGGCGTAATTTCAAATATTTACTTAGTTTGAATTTATCCGTCACTAAATGGGATCAACTCTCTAGCTTCCCCAGCGGAGTCGCCATCTGTCGCCGCCGTTCGTTCCGACGTCTAGGGACATCTCGAATGTTTATGCAAGCGGTTGCGGAAAGATGGTTTAGACTCGCGTTTTATGTTTAAAATATGTTCATTGCTTCCGAGGTGCTCAAAAATTGAACTATCCTCTAATAGAAGCAAGGTTTTCGAAAAAGGGGTTCTTTTGGAGTCGCCACCAATGTTTTGACCTTAAACATTGGAAAAGGAAAAAGATGTTGATTTTAATAAAAAACCGCACTTGGCCATTATAACCAGAGTTGGGTAAGGGAGTTAGTTATGTGTGGGGAAGGTGTTAGCACCCCACAACGCCCCTTTCGGGTTCCCTATGACGGATTAATTCATTTGAGTAAAGATTACAAGAAATCACGCTATTACCCTATTTTATTCATACAATATTTAAATATGACTATCTACATGATTTTATTTACATTTCATATATAAAGCAGTAAATAAAGCAAAAAAAAAAAAAAGAGAATTGGAAAGAACCTCCGTAGCAAGCTTTGTATTGCAACTCTTTTACAATAAGGACACGTTTTGGCAGTCCCTCGCTCTACAACGACTCTTCTTACGAATAAACTCGACTCGACTAAAATTTTACAGAAGAATCGAATGCCGGAATATAATTCCTTAACTGATTGTTACCTATTTAAGGCAATTAGAAAGATCATTCGAAGGAGGGAGAGAAGTAGACAAGTGCTCTGAGTTGTCTGGTGTCTGAAACAGTGGCAAATGAGCCTCCTATTTATAGTTTTCGCTGCCTGCACATTTGGGATGGTCATCTGGGTTGGGACGGCCGTCTGGGTTGGGACAGCCGTCCCAACTGCATGATTTACAAAGGCTGGGACGCCCTGGGGAGCTGGGACTGGTAGTCCCACTTGGGACGGCCGTCCCACTTGGTCAGGGAAGGTTGGGACGGTCGTCTCGACCTTGGGACGGTCGTCTCGACCTTGGGATGGCCATCTCGACCTGTTTTGGCCAGCTTTTGCGTTCTGGGACCCCCGGGAAGCTTTCCTTGCTATTTTTGGACGTTGGTTGATGCCGATAGATGTCCATTGAAGCTTTATCTTCATATAGCAAGTCTTCTTGACCCTTATCGAGATGCCGGACGAACTTTTATCTTCATTATAGGAGGTCTCTTTGGCCTTTATCGAGAAATTAGATGAACTCCGTGTTGTTGTAGGAGGTCTTCTTGGTTTTTATTGAGAAGCTGGGCAAACTTTATCTTCGTGTGAAGTTTCCCTAGCTTTTATTTGAGAGACCGGGCAAAATTAGGGGTCTACAAGAGGACATTTGAAAATATGGAAAGACTTCCTAGTAATATGAAAGTGGCCCATATAATGAAGAGATATGGATGTAGCCCAAGATAAGGGCTTGGAATGGATGCTCAAGGAATAAGAGAGCCACCAGATTTTAAGGATAGCCCTTTAAAGAACAACCCTACAAAAGATCAAGCCATATGAGGAAAAGGGAAGTCTCCCCTCCGTACCTTAAAGATGATCTTCCGAAAGGGAGGGATATTAGCGTCAAGGGTAGCATTAGTCATTAGATGTCCTTCTTTCGATTTTAAGGGATGTAAACCCAATGACTATTAGAGATCACTCCTCGGGGTGTGCCCAACCCCCGAGCATCTTTAGGGCACGCATTTCCCTTTAAATTACAAAAAAATGCTATTCTTACTATCTGTTTCTTTTCTCGCTAATCATATCTATACCCCATAAATAACCATGTTTAGACAAACGTTTTGTTCCAAAATACGTCAAAATAATCAAAACGCCATAGACAAAGTGAAGCCAAAGTTAACATGATTGATTAGCTAGAGACACGAATAAGAAAATCGTGTTTCGACAATGTTTTGAGAAAAGAAATTATTATTAAAAGAAGCCTGTCAAGGTCAAAGGCCAAGACAAAAAGATAAAAGGGCAAAATCCTAGGCTGAAAACCCAAAAGGGTGGACTAGGAAAGTTAATCAGTCACAAATAGGCGCCATAAAGTAATCAGTTGAAGACGCCACCTCATTAAAACAAAACGTTTATTTAAACTAGCATAAACACCGACCAACCTTGGCTAGCCATTCTTACAGAAACTATTATTTCATAAAAAAATCTCACTAAAACACAAGCCCTTGTTATAAATCCTTTTTCTTTCTCTTCTCTTGACCATTTCACTATAAAACATTCAAGTAATAAAGGGGGAATGTGGAAACATAGTGATCAATAGGAGGGTTGAAATCCCTAAGGAAAGGAAGAAGGACATTGACATGACAACTGCTTTACGTCAAAAAGAATACTCTTCGGTTGTAGCAAGAAAATCCGAGACGGCAAATCGGTACAACTAATCATGTTGACAAAAGCACTTGATGATGGAAGCAAAATTAATAGAAGCCGAACGGGTTCAAAACAGATATGACCAGCTAAACTTTATTGAAGAAAAACGACTGAATATTATATATCACGGACAAGCCTATGAAAGGAAAATAAAAAAGGCTTACAAAAAAGTCAACCCTCATATTTACCATAAGAGGGATTTAATGGTAAATAATGTGCTTCCAGCCCAGAAGAATAAAATTGGAAAATGGATAGCAAATGAAGGACCCTTTGTGGTCAAACGAGCTTTCTCGGGAGGAGCTGTTATCCTTGCCGATATGAATGGAAAAGAACTTCGATACCTAATCAACTCCGATACGGTGAAGTGGTATTATGCTTGAAGACATTACTCTAGACCCGTCAGGAATGAAAACATGTAAAGGGCATCCCCGGGGAAAAGATAGGGTCTATATCCCTCGCTAGGATACGTCCTAGGCAAAAAGCAAAGGTAAAAAACAAATATATATATATATATATATATATATATATATATAATAAAGAGCAATGGTTACCTCGATCGAAAACCGAAAGGCGGCTAAGGTAACATTCTTCCGAAGCAAGCAGTTTGCATAGTCTTCACTCCGAGCTCGGACATCTCAACTGAAGCAATTAGGAGAACCAGGGGGCATATATCATAGACATGACTGTTTAAGCCTATACAGTATAGCTAACCCCAGCTATCCATTCTTCTAAATACCTTTTGAGATCCTTCTATAAAAGAAATAAACTTTTGCTCATTTATCAATAAAATTCCCTTTCATTTCCTTTCTCTTGACCAAATATTATGGAAATACCTCTTTATTGATAAATCATAAATATGCACAAAGACCTTTAATCAAAGATCAAGCATGTATCTAAAAAGGGGAAGCATAAAAAAATAATAAAGGAATAAATGCCCGCTAGGATATTCTTAGGTAAAAATCAGGGTAGCCTGCTAGATCGAAAACCACAAAAGAACGATCTAGGCAAAAGATAAGGCAAAAGCCCCCTAAGATATTCTAGACAAAAATTAAGGCATCCCGCTAGATCGAAAACCCGTAAAGGGCGGTCTAGGCAAAAGATAGGGCTAGAGCCAAAAGATGAATAAAAAAAGGAGTCCATCATCATGGTCATAAAGGAAGAGCCCATCAGCGTATTCATAAGAAGCTAACGGGAGAAGGCCAGTTACTTTCTAAATGCATCAGAAATAAATAAACAAATAGATTGCATCTAGAAAATCCACACACAAAGTAGTTGCACAATACGACTTTGTCAAAATCAAGAAAAAATAATTTTCTTCAAATAAGAATAATAAACATGCATATAAGGAGGATAGTCTCCATGCTTGTGATTGAAAATAGAAGGCGCCAGAATCCAGTCTCCAAATAAAAATCAAAATCGAAAAAGAAGAGGCGAAACTAAAACCATGTCAGCAGAATAAAGAGCTTCAAGGAAACTAGCTCTAACCTTCTACCCCAATAAACGAAGGTACACCAGAAAAAAGCCAACGGAAAAGCTCAATGATCCCCAAATGGATCCTTGCCTACTCCAAAGGCAAAACAAAAATTACTTCATGACTCAGCATCACCACATGAGTCGTCAAACATAGTCATTCGTCCTTCCATCCAAGAAAAAGGAAGTTATCAACATAGAAAAGCCAATGAAAAGGCTTGATCATCCCCAAGCGGATCCTTGCCTACTCCAGAGGCAAAACAAAAAGATTACCTCGCGACTCAGCTTCATCACCATATGAGTCATCGAGCGCATTCACCCAAAATCTCTGCCACTTCCCCAAGGGAGAATAAAGACTACACAAAGATAAACCAAAGAAGATATGAAGTCAAAGTCTCCATATCCCCAGGGGTTCAACAAAAAAAGAAAGAAAAGAAAAACCTTTCATTCCCCAATAGAGGCCACAAAAAATGCCAAATAAATATCTCCAAGCAGAGCATTACAAAAAATTTACAAAATAGGGAAAACAAGAAAATTCCCATCCTCCAGTTCAATAAAGAGCTTCACAAAAGTCAGGAGCTGAAGACTCCATCATCATAAAAAAAATCAAATCAAAGTTGGATCCCCAAGAAGCCAACGAGTTCCTTGGGGGATCGCCAAAAAGAAAAGAGAAAAAGAAGAAAATCTCTTCATCCCCGGCAGATAATAAAAAACCTGTATGCATAAAAGAAATTAAAAAGGCGCACGCATTTAAGAAAGCCAAATTTTCAAAATCGTGAAAAAAGAGATAAAATCGCGAGAAAAAGATAAAAACCCATTCCCAAGCGGAATAAGAGCATAGGCAAAGCCAACTCAAAACAGCAGCATCCAACAAGGAGTCAAAAACTCCATTCCTCCCTAGGGGGCAAGTCAAAATAGATCTCCGGGAAAGCAATCAAATCCCCGATAGATCATCAAAAAGAAAAAACTATCCCCAGCGAGCCTATCAGCAAAGGCAAAACTACAAATTTATATCCTCAGGGAGTTAATTGCCTATAACGCCCAATATGGATATCCCTAGTGGAATGCAAAGCCTTCACTTCCAATGAAGCCTATGCCTACTCAGAGGCAAGCAAAGAGCCAATATCCCCAAGAAATGGGAAATCAACCTATACAAGAGGCAATGTAAGCCCAAAGCATAAAGTCTTCACCACTATGGAAGCATTCGCCTAATCAAGAGGCACAATCAACAAAAATCAACAAATCCTCAATGGATTCCTGCCTAAATTAAGAGGCAATCATCAATAAACCCCGGCAAAGACCGGATGGCTAAAAAGAAAAGCCCGAAACCACAAATCTCCAGTGGATTCCTGCCTAAATAAAAGGCAACCATCAAAAAATCATTAGTAAAACTAGATGGCTAAACAAAAATCCAAAAATAAGAAATCCCCGATAAAACTGGATGGATAAAAAGAAAAGCCAAAAACAAAGAAACCCCGGTAAAACTGGATGGCTAAAAAGAAAAGCCAAAAACAAAGAATCCCCGACAAGACCAGATGGCTAAAAAGAAAAGCCCAAAAACAAAGAATCCCCGACAAGACCGGATGTCTAAACAAGAAAAGCCAAAAACAAAAATCCCTGGCACAGCCGGATGACTAAAACAGAAAAGTCAAAAAGGAAAAATCAAATCACTCCCCATGGAATGGGTGCATGATCGAAGACAGTAAGCTGCCAACACATCTCCAAAAATCGGATGAGGGTTTGTACTCATCAACCATAAGATTGAATGCCAAAAAAAGAGAGCATCCCAAGAGCCTTATAGAATAGGGTTCATACCAGGTGGGGGTAGGTACCCATAAGAGCCTTATAGAATAGGGTTCGTACCAGGTGGGGGTTCGTACTAGGTAGGGGTAGGTACCCACAAGAGACTTATAGAATAGGGTTCGTACCAGGTGGGGGTAGGTACCCATAAGAGCCTTATAAAATAGGGTTCGTACCAGGTGGGGGTAGGTACCCCTAGGAGCTTTATAGAATAGGGTTCATACCAGGTGGGGGTAGGTACCCACAAGAGCCTTATAGAATAGGGTTCGTACTAGATGAGGGTAGGTACTCATCAGAATCTAGCAAAATGCATATTCATACCAAGTGGGGGTAGGTACCCACAAGAGCCTTATAGAATAGGGTTCGTACCGGATGAGGGTAGGTACTCATCAGAATCTAGCAAAATGCAGATTCATACCAGGTGGGGGTAGGTACCCACAAGAGCCTTATAGAATAGGGTTCGTACCGGATGAGGGAAGATATTCATCAAAATCTACCAAAGTGCAGATTCATACGAGGTGGGGGTAGGTACCCACCAGAACCTTATAAAATAAGGTTTGTACCGGATGAGGGTAGGTACTCATCAGAATCTAGCAAAATGCAGATTCGTATCAGGTGGGGTAGATACCCACCAGAACCTTATAAAATAAGGTTTGTACCGGATGAGGGTAGGTACTCATCAGAATCTAGCAAAATGCAGATTCGTATCAGGTGGGGTAGATACTCACCAGGGCCTTACAAAATGGGTTGCAAAAACGTTACTTTTGTTAGAGGATAGTTCAGTTGTTGAGCACCTCGGAAGTAAGTACCCAAAAATAACTTTGCAGAACGGGGTTCATACCAGGTGGGGGTAGGTACCCACAAGAGTTTAGCAAAATGCGGACTCGTACCAGGTGAAGGTAGGTACTCACCAGAGCCCTGCAGAACAAGGTTCGTACCAGGTGGGGGTAGGTACCCACGAGAGCCTTATGGAATATGGTTCGTACCAAATCAGAATCTAGCGAAGGGCAGATTCATACCTAGTGGGGGTAGGTACCCACAAGAGTCTAGTGAAATACAGACTCATACCTGGTGAGGGTAAGTACTCACCAGAGCCTTATAAAAGAAGGTTCAAACCAGATAGGGGCAAAGGAGGATCAGCAAACTTTAGCAAAGGAGCATTCGAAGGATGACCGGGCAAAAAGGGTTAACTCCTTCACCTACCAACTAACTTTGTGGGCACATTAGGCCAATAATTAGTCAGGCAGGTGAAGAGGGGGCAGCTATAGACCCCTAATTTTGCCCGACCTCTCAATAAAGGCCAAGAAGACTTCCTATCTGAAGATAAAGCTTCAATGGACATCTATCGGCATTAATCGACGTCCAAATAAAGAAAGGAAAGCTTCCCGGGAGTCCCAGAACACAAAATTTGGCCACAACAGTCGAGATGGTCGTCCTAAAAGTTGGGATGGTCGTCCCAGTCAGCCCAGACGGCCGTCCCACATGCCAGACGGCCGTCTCGGCCATTTTTGTCACTTGGGACGGCCGTCCCAAATCCCAGACGGCCGTCCCGACCTCCCCAGACGCCCATCCCTATTTTTTGTACTTCAAACGGCCATCTCGAGCTGCCAGGCTGCGAAAATTATAAATAGGAAGCTCATTTGAGCATTTTTCACACTCCAGATACTTGTCTTCTCTCCCTCTTTCGAATGAACTCTCTGATTGCCTAAAAAAGGTAACAATCAGTTAAGGAGTATTATTCCAACATTCGATTCTTCTTAAAATTTTAGTAGAGTCGATCTTGTATTCGGGGAGGAGAGTCTTTGTAGAGTGGGGGATTGCCAAAACGCATCCTCACAATTAAAGACTTGCAATACAAAGCTTGCTACGGAGGTTCTTTTCACTTCTCTTCTCTTTTATCGCTTTATTTATTACCTTATGTATGCAATAGAAAATAAAATCATGTAGATAGCCATTTTCAAAATATTGTATAAATAAAATAGGGTAATAGCGTAATTTCTCGTAATCTTGGCTTGTAGACCCCTAATTTTGCCCGGCCTCTCAAAATAAAAGCTAGAAGAATTTCACTCGAAGATGGAGTTCATCCGGCTTCCCAAAACCGAGAAGGATCTCCTGCAACAAGACGGAGTCCATTCATTCACACAATAAAAGCCAAAAGAGACTTCCTACACAAAGACAAAGCTCGCCCGACTTCTTAATGAAGGCCAAGAAGACTTCCTATATGAAGATAAAGCTTCAACGGACACACATCGTCATCAATCTACGTCCGAAAAAGGAAAGGAAAGCTTCCCGGGGTCCCAGAACAAGAAAACCGGACAAAACAGGCCGAGACCACGGTCCCAAAAGTGGGACGGTCGTCCCAACTGCTATTTTACAGTTGGGACGCGCGTCCCGTATGTGGGACGGCCGTCCCAAACCCATTTTAAGTGGGACGGCCGTCCCGGCCTTCCTGGGGGGTCCCGCTCTGTGTAAATTTGCCATTTGGGACGGTCATCCCAGTCCAGACGGCCGTCCCAACCCAGACGGTCATCCCAAAGTGCGCCAGCTGCGAAAAACTATAAATAGGAGGCTCATTTGCCACTTTTTCACACCCCAGACATCCCAGAGAGCTCTGAAACACTTTCTAAAACTCAGAGCACTTGTCTATTTCTCTCCCTTTCTCGAATGATCTTTCCGATTGCCTTAAATAGGTAACAATCGGTTAAGGAATTATATTCCGGCATTTGATTCTTCTTTAAATTTTTAGTAGAGTCGATCTTGTATTGGTGAGGAGAGTCTGTGTAGAGAGAGGGGTTGCCAAAACGCATCCTCACAGTTGGAGATTCTCAATACAAAGCTTGCTACGGAGGTTCTTTTCAATTCTCTTCTCTTTTATTGCTTTATTTATTGTTTTATTTAGCTTTATTTATTGTTTATGCCATGTAGAATAAAATCATGTAGATAGCTATTTTAATATCTCTTTTATTGCTTTATTTAGCTTTATTCATCATTTTATGCATGCAACATAGAATAAAATCATGTAGATAGCCATATAATATTATGTAATAAAATAGGGTAATCGCGTAATTTCTCGTAGTCTTTACTTAAATGAATTAATCTGTCATAGGGAACCCGAAAGGGGCGTTGTGGGGTGCTAACACCTTCCCCACACGTAACTAACTCCCTTACCTAACTCTGGTTATAATGGCCAAGTCTGGTTTTTATTAAAATCAATGTCTTTTCATCCTTTTCCAATGTTTAAGGTCAAAATATTGATGGCGACTTCATAAGAACCCCTTTTCGAAAACCTTGCTTTTTCAATGTTGAAGCAATGAACATATTTTAAAGCAAATACGCGAGTCTAAACCATCTTTTCGCGACCGCTCGCATAAACGTTCGAGACGTCCTCCGGACGTCGAAGGGGACGGCGGCGACAAATGGCGACTCCACTGGGGAAGCTAGAGAGTTGATCCCATTTAGTGACAGATAAATTCAAACTAAGTAAAGATTTGAAATTACGCCTTTACCCTTCTGTATGTTTTTATTGTATGGCTTTAAATAACTGTTGTATGATTATTTCTGCAATTGTTTGAAATATAAATTGCACACAAAGACCCTTGCACACAACAGTCCCTCTATACCGGGGGCAAGAGTGAATATCTATAGGGAGTGGGTGGCGAGATACGATCGGTTAGTTGGCACACGGGGCTACTACCGTTGTCGGAAAACCACCAACTCAAGGTGATAACTCTCTTCTTTTGATCTAAGGGTGTCGCCACGGAGTTCCGTGCATGACCCGAGGATTGAGAGATTGAGAGGTCCCTATAATGGGGGCACCTTGGGGACCTTTGGCCTGGTGAGAACAGTTAGAACTACCCAAACCAAGCACGTTTCTGCAGGAAAACCCTACCTCGTGATTAAATAAGCGTGGCTCTGCTCGTGGATGTATGAATTGTGTGTGCATACGTTT
Source organism: Sphenostylis stenocarpa (assembly GCA_963425845.1). Lineage (NCBI taxonomy): Eukaryota > Viridiplantae > Streptophyta > Magnoliopsida > Fabales > Fabaceae > Sphenostylis > Sphenostylis stenocarpa. The sequence goes on from OY731400.1 coordinate 71,963,966, forward strand.
GCTGCATTTGTATTGATGCATTAGCATAGGGTAATCATACAACAAACAAAAAAAGTGAAAAACCCTAAAAATCATAAAAATATAAAAGCCCTAAAAATCACAAAAATACCTTTGTTACAAAATAAAAAACATTAAAGTCATAAAAATACCTTTTTACAAAATTCCTGGCAAAGTCGTATCATTCATACCGCATCATTCAATAAGTGGTAAAACCAAGAGAGAAAATCAATGCATTAAGAAAAATATGCATAAACATCATCATAATAAAATCTCTCATACATAAACACATTCATCCTAGGGCATATTTATTCCACGCCAATCATTTAAAATAAAAAGTTATAATAAGAATCATTAAAATCATTTAGAAGGTGGCTGGTCTTCGCTAGTCCTCACTCGTGCTCAAAAAGCTAAGAAGATGGAGCAACTAGAAGAACAAAACCGAAAGCTCACAGCCGAGCTTAATACGCTGAAAGAACAAATGGCTCAAACGTTAGATATGATGCATCAACAGAATCTTCATCAAGAGGGTCCTCGGAATGGACAAGCCTCCCACCAGGAAGAAGAAGAGAAACCCCGAGTGAGCATGACCCATCGATACAAGAGCAGTACATATTCATGCTCCTGAAATATCAAAACAACAAATCACTGCTCTTGAAGAGAGGCTGAGAGCCATGGAAGGACATAACTTTGATATAAAAGAGGCGGTGATATGTGTCTCGTTAAAAACATCCAATTCCCTATCAAGTTCAAAACTCCGGACTTCCCGAAATACATGGGAACGACCTGCCCAAGAAACCATCTTACTATGTACTGCAGAAAGATGGCTGCACATGCTTGATAATGAAAAACTCCTGATCCACTGCTTTCAAGAGAGCCTGGTTGAATCGGCCTTAAAGCTGGTATATGCAACTAGAAGGAGGGCAAATACAAACACTGGAGACATATGGCGAGATGCATTTCTTCGATCGTTATAAATATAATATTGATCTGACCCCTGAAAGAGCGAGATCTACAATTATTAAGCAAGAAAAACGACGAATCCTTCAAAGCATATGCTCAAAGATGGAGGGAATTGGCAGCACAAGTGGAACCTCCTCTATCAGAGCAAGGAAACTACATCCATGTTCATCAATTCTCTAACCGGTCCCTATTACGACAAAATGATAGGGAATACATCAACACTCTTTGCGGATGTAGTCATCATAGGAGAGAGAGTAGAGCAAGGTTTGAAGAGTGGAAGAATTATACAACAAACCTCCTCCAATTCCTCTACTCAAACTTTTAAAAAGAATATTGGAAAGAAGAAGGAAGGAGACGTGAATGCGGTTAATATTGCCACTCCTTCGCCTCCTCGCAACAAGCCAAGCCACGCGAGACAAGAGAGGAAATTCACTTCCATACCTACCTCCTACGGAAGTCTGTTTTTGAAATTATTGGACGCCAAGCTCCTCGTACGTGTCCCTCCCAAGAAAATGGAACCACCATACCGGAATGGTATAAATCTAATGAAAAGCTGTGATTACCATTCAAGTTCTCAGGGACACTCCATCGAAAGCTGTGTAGCCTTAAAACACAAAGTCCAGAATCTAATAGACGCAGGATGGATTACCTTTGATGCATCTACTTCGCAGGTGGATGACCAGCCCTTATTAAAGCTCGAATAAAAGACAGGATAAGGAAGACCAGCAGATTAGGGCTCATCATTTTTACCATCTTTTACAACAAAAAAATATAGATAAAAAAAAATATATTTCAAAACTTCCGATGTATTTCTCGTGATCCCTGCCCATGATCACGAGATTTTTGGTTAATAAGGGCTTTGTAAATATTTTCTTCTATCAATACAATAAGGCATTTTTTTAATATCCATATTCTCTTTCATTCTTTTCTCTCTCATACATCTCATAAAGAAATCTAAAACAAAGCATAACCCATACAGTCATGTCTGTGATTGAAAACTCCTTGGAAGATCTGAAAGCTGAAGACGAATGGATTGAGTCAGACAGTGAGGAGGGGACCATTTCCCCGGACATGCAAAGACTGCTAGAAAAAGAAGCGCAATCAATACAGCCCCATCAGGAGAAAACTGAGGTCATCAATTTGGGACAAGAAGATAATAAGAAAGAAGTAAATATTGGAACCCAAATTGACGATGATGTCAAAGAAAAACTAATACAATTGCTAAGAGAATATATGGACGTGTTTGCGTGGTCCTACCATGATATGCCTGGAATCGATAAAAGTATAGTGGAGCATCGATTACCATTAAAAGAGGGATTTCGGCTAGTTAAACGAAACTCGAGAAGAGTAAAACCGAGAATGGTCCTTAAAAATTAAAGAAGAAGTAGAAAAAGCAGTTGGAGGCCAATTTTCTGATTGTGTCAAAGTACCACTGAATGGTTGGCAAACATAGTGCCGGTTGTCAAGAAAAATGGAAAAATCGAGTATGCGTAGATTACAGGGACCTAAGCAGTGCAAGTCCAAAAGATGATTTTCCCTTACCACATATTGATATGCTCGTAGATCACACTTGCTACAAATACTCTCTATTCTTTCATGGACGGATATGCGGGGTATAATCAAATCAAATTAGTTGTCGAAGACAGAGAAAAACTTCCTTCATTACGCCATGGGGGACATTTTGTTATAGAGTAATGCCTTTCGGACTTAAGAACGCGGGGCAACCTATCAAAGGGCTATGGTTACACTATTTCATGATATGATTCACAAAGAAATCGAAGTATACGTGGATGATATGATTGTCAAGTCCAAAAATGAGACAGACCACCTCCTACACTTAAAGAAACTATTCAATCGGCTTCGAAAATACAGATTAAGCTTAATCGGCTAAATGCACATTCGAGGTACGATCAGGAAAACTTCTCGGGTTTATCGTCGGTAAAAAGGAATCGAGGTGGACCCTGATAAAACAAAGGCAATCCTAGAAATGCCCCCACCAAGAACAGAAAAAGAAGTCAGAGGGTTCCTAGGTCGAATAAACTACATCGCACGGTTCATTGCGCAATTAACAGATAAATGTACGCCTATCTTCAAGTTATTGCGTAAAAACCAATCGACAGTTTGGAACGATGAATGCCAACAAGCCTTCGAAAAGATCAAAATATGCCTAACTAATCCTCCAGTACTGATACCACCTATGGAAGGGAGACCCCTAATTCTTTACCTATCAGTACTGATACCACCTGTGGAAGGGAGACCCCTAATTCTTTACCTATCAGTACCTAGCTAGATGGCAAGTACTTCTCTCAGAATTTGATATCATTCATGTCACTCAGAAAGCTATCAAAGGCAGTCCTTTGGCAGACTACCTGGCACATGGGCCAACAGACGAATATCAATCCCTCCAAGATGATTTTCCAGATGAGCATATAATGCATATCCAACATGAAGAGCTTAAAAATGATAAATGGGTCATGTTTTTCGATGGAGCTTCAAGCTTACTGGGACATCGGATCGGAGCTATTTTAATATCGCCTGAAAAGAAGCATATCCCGATAACAACCAGATTAACCTTTGACTGTACAAACAATATGGCAGAATATGAAGCCTGTGCTCTAGGTATTCAAGCGGCCTTGGATCACGGGGTAACCAAACTCAAAGTATTCGGTGACTCATCCCTTGTTATTTACCAGCTCAAGGGTGAATGGGAAACTAGAAACTCCAAATTAATCCCCTATCTGGAGCATATCCGTAAGATGACTTCACAAATGGAAAACATTAGTTTCGAGTATATCCCTCGGGAGGATAACCAGATTGTGGATGCGCTGGCAACATTATCATCCATGTTCGCACTAGGGCAGGAACATGAAATGCCCATCATCCAAGTCAAAAGGCACGACAAACAAGCCTTCTGCATGATGGTGGACAGTGAAAAAGACGAAACCCCTTGGTATCATGACATAAGGCGATACTTGATAAAGGGTGAATACCCGAGGGAATAAGTGACAATGATAAAAGGACCATTCGGAAAAGGGCTATAGGATTTATGTTGATAGGAGAAACCCTCTATAAAAAGAATTGTGATTCTACTTTGTTAAGATGCGTCAATCCCGAAGAAGCCCGAGATATTGATTAAAGAAATACACGAAGGAACCTTTGGGACTCACGCACCAGGGCACATCATGGCTAGGAAGATTCTCGGAGCAGGATACTTTTGGTCCACAATGGAAAGAGATTGTTATCAGTATGCTAAAAAATGTCACAAGTGTCAAATACACGCAGATAATGTACATGTTCCACCGATACCTCTCAACGTTATGGCTATCCCTTGGCCGTTCGCTATGTGGGGCATAGATGTCATCGGACCTATTGAGCCTAAGGCGTCCAATGGTCACCGATTCATTTTGGTGGCCATTGATTATTTCACTAAGTGGGTAGAAGCTGCATCGTATGCACATGTGACTAGAAAAGTAGTGGTCACCTTTATTAAGAAAAATATCATATGTCGATACGGCATTCCACATCGTCTCATTACCGATAATGGGACCAATCTGAATAACAAAATGATGGAAGAACTATGCCAGGATTTCAAAATTCAACACCATAATTCTTCTCCTTATCGACCCAAAATGAATGGCGCAGTAGAAGCGGCCAATAAGAACATCAAGAAGATTGTTCAAAAGATGGTTAAAACCTATAGGGACTGGCATGAAACGTTGCCTTTTGCTCTTCATGGCTATCGAACATTTGTGCGAACTTCAACAGGAGCCACTCCATTCTCCCTTGTATATGGAATGGAAGCCGTATTGCCAATAGAGGTCGAAATACCTTCCCTGCGAATTATTATGGAAACGAAATTAACAGAAGCCGAATGGGTTCAAAGTCGATACGATCAGTTAAACCTTATCGATGAAAAACGGCTGAATGCCATATGCCGTGGACAAGCCTATCAAAAGAAAATAAAAAAGGCTTATGACAAAAAGGTCCGCCCTCATACTTATCAAGAAGGAGATTTAGTGGTAAAGAACTGCTCCCGAGCCTAGAAGGATAAAATTGGAAAATGGGCGGCAAATTATGAAGGACCCTTTGTGGTCAAACGAGCTTTTCGGGAGGGGCGCTTATCCTCACTAATATGGATGGAGAAGAGCTTCGACACCCAATCAATTCGACGCGGTAAAGAAATATTATGCTTGAAGACATTGCTCATGACCCGTCGAGGAATGAAAACCCGCAAAGGGCATCCCTGGGCAAAAGATAGGGTCCATATCCCTCGCTAGGATACGTCCTAGGCAAAAAGAAGAGGTAAAAAAAAAAAAAAAAAAAAAACTAAGAGCAATGGTTACGTTAGTCGAAAACCGAAAAGGCGGCTAAAATAACATTCTCCCAGAAGCAAGCAGTCTGCACAGTCTTCACTCTGAGCTCAAGCATCTCAACTGAAGTAATTAGGAGAACTGGGGGGCAGATATCATAAGACATGACTGTTCAAGCCTATACGAGTACGACCAACCTTGACTACCCATTCTTCTAAATACCTTTTGTAATCCTTCTATAAAAGAAATAAACTTTTGTTCATAAAATTCCCTTTCATTTCCTTTTTCTTGACCAAATATTATGGAAATGCCTCTTTATTGATAAATCATAAATATGCGCAAAGACTTTTAATCAAAGATCAAACATGCAAAAAAAAAAAAAAAAAAGGGAAGCATAACAAAAAGAAAGGCCTGCTAGTATATTCTTAGGTAAAAACCAGGGTAGCCTGCTAGATCGGAAATCCCAAAAAGAACGATCTAGGCAAAAGATAAGGCAACAGCCCCCTAAGATATTCTAGGCAAAAATTAAGGCAGCCCGCTAGATCGAAAACCCGTAAAAGGCGATCTAGGCAAAAGATAGGGCTAAAACCAAAAGATGGATAAAAGAAGAGCCCAGCATCACGATCATTGAAGAGGAGCCCACCGGCATATTCATAAGAAGCCAACGGAAGAAGGCCAGCTACTTTCTAAGTGCATAAAAAATAAATAAACATTAGATTGCATCTAAGACATCCACACACAAAGTAATTGCATAATACGACTTTGTCAAAATCAAGAAAAAATAATTTTTCAAACAAGAATAAATAAACATGCATATAAGGAAGATAGTCTCCATGTTTGTGATCGTAAATAAAAGACGCTAAAATCCAGCCTCTAAATGAAAATCAAAATCGCGAAAGGCGAAAATCAAAATTATCTTCAACAAAATAAGGAGCTCCAAGAAAGCTAACTCCAACCGTCAACCTTCTACACCAATAAAAGTACACCAAAAACGGAAAAAACCAATGGAAAAGCTCAATTATCCCCAAACGGATCTTTGCCTACTCCAGAGGCAAAACAAAAAGATTACCTCACGACTCGAAGACATCACCGCATGAGTCATCAAGCACACTCATTAGAGAGTCGCCGCCTCGAGGAATCCATCAAAGAAAAAACAGAGTCAAAATCCCTCACATCACTGGGGGCAACAAAAAGAAAGAAGAGAAAAGCCTTTCATCCTCTAACAAAGGCCACTGCAAGGAAAAGCCGAAAGAAAATCCCCAAGAAGAGCACATCAAGAAAAATCTATAAAAGAAGAAAATGAGAAAATTCCATCCACGGGAAGGCAAATCAACCCCCGGTGGATCACCAAAAAGAAAATTTTCTCCCCGAGTAAGCCTAACCGCAAAGGCAAATTACAAATTACAAATCCACAAGGAGTTAAGCACCCAATATGAATATCCCCGACGAAGTACAAAACCTTCACTCCCAAGAATGCCTATGCTTACTCGGAAACAAGCAAAGAGCCGATATCCCCAAGAAGCGGGAAATCAACCTATAAGAGGTAATACAAGCACAAAGCTTTCAAAAAACATCTACCTACTCGGAGGTATTATCAAGAACAAATATCCTCAAGAAGAACATCGGCCTATTCAGAGGTGAAAAACAACAAGTAAAAAGCCTTCACCACTATTGAAGCACCCGCCTAATCAAGAGGCACAATCAAAAAATCAACAAATCCCCAGTGGATTCCCGCCTAATCAAGAGGCACAACAAGATCCCCAAGTAGATCTTCGCCTAATCAAGAGGCACAATCAATAAGAGGATTCAAAATCCCCGAGAGGATTCCCGCCTAAAAAGAGGCAACCAACGAAACTCCCGGTAAAAGCCGGATGACTAAAACAAAAAAGTCAAAATCAATTATTCCCCGAGGCGCATGATAAAAAGACGAGTAAGCCGCCGACACTAGAACCTTAGCAAGATGCGGGTTCGCACCCGGTGGGGGTGTAAAAACCATTAGAGTCAGTCAAGATGCGGACTCGCACAATAGAGCCTTGTCAAGATGCAAGTTCGCACCCGGTGGGGGTGTAAAAACCATTAGAGTCGCGTCAAGATGCGAGACTTGCACACTAGAGCCTTGTCAAGATGCGGGTTCGCACCCGGTGGGGGTGTAAAAACCATTAGAGTCCATCAAGATGCGAGACTCGCACAATAGAACCATGTCAAGATGCGGGTTCGCACCCGGTGGGGGTGTAAAAACCATTAGAGTCCGTCAAGATGCGAGACTCGCACACTAGAGCCTTGTCAAGATGCGGGTTCGCACCCGGTGGGGGTGTAAAAACCATTAGAGTCCGTCAAGATGCGAGACTCGCACACTAGAGCCTTGTCGAGATGCGGGTTCGCACCCGGTGGGGGTGTAAAAACCATTAGAGTCCGTCAAGATGCGGACTCGCACAATAGAGCCTTGTCAAGTTGCGGGTTCGCACCCGGCGGGGGTGTAAAAACCATTAGAGTCCGGCAAAATGCGAGACTCATACCGGATGGTGGTGAGTACTCATCGGGCCTTACGAAGGGGTCTACCGGACGGAGGGTTCGTACTCGTCAAAACACCGGATGGGGGTGTGTACTCATCGGGCCTTACGAAGGGGGTCTACCATGACAGAGGGTTCGTACTCGTCAAAACACCGAGATAGGGGTTGGTACCTATCAAAATATTTATCATCCGAGAGGATCAACAAGGAGCGACATCCGAAGGATAGCCAGGCAAAAGGGTTAACTCCTTCCCCTACCAACTAATTTTGTCGGCATATTAAAAGCCGACGAATTAGTTAGGCGGGCGAAGGGGGGCAGCTGTAGACCCCTAATTTTGCCCGGCCTCTCAAAATAAAAGCTAGAGGAATTTCACTCGAAGATGGAGTTCATCCGGCTTCCCAAAACCGAGAAGGATCTCCTGCAACAAGACGGAGTCCATTCATTCACACAATAAAAGCCAAAAGAGACTTCCTACACAAAGACAAAGCTCGCCCGACTTCTTAATGAAGGCCAAGAAGACTTCCTATATGAAGATAAAGCTTCAACGGACACACATCGTCATCAATCTACGTCAGAAAAAGGAAAGGAAAGCTTCCGGGGTCCCGAACACGAAAGCCGGACAAAACAGCCGAGACCACGGTCCCGAAAGTGGGACGGCCGTCCCAAACCCATTTTAAGTGGGACGGCCGTCCCGGCCTTCCCTGGGGGTCCCGCTCTCGTGTAAATTTGCCATTTGGGACAGCCATCCCGGTCCGGACGGCCGTCCCAACCCGAGACGGCCATCCCAAAGTGCGCCAGCTGCGAAAAACTATAAATAGGAGGCTCATTTGCCACTTTTTCACACCCGAGACATCCCGAGAGAGCTCGAAACACTTTCTAAAACTCAGAGCACTTGTCTATTTCTCTCCCTTTCTCGAATGATCTTTCAGATTGCCTTAAATAGGTAACAATCGGTTAAGGAATTATATTCCGGCATTTGATTCTTCTTTAAATTTTTAGTAGAGTCGATCTTGTATTGGTGAGGAGAGTCTGTGTAGAGAGAGGGGTTGCCAAAACGCATCCTCACAGTTGGAGATTCTCAATACAAAGCTTGCTACGGAGGTTCTTTTCAATTCTCTTCTCTTTTATTGCTTTATTTATTGTTTTATTTAGCTTTATTTATTGTTTATGTCATGTAGAATAAAATCATGTAGATAGCTATTTTAATATCTCTTTTATTGCTTTATTTAGCTTTATTCATCATTTTATGCATGCAACATAGAATAAAATCATGTAGATAGCCATATAATATTATGTAATAAAATAGGGTAATCGCGTAATTTCTCGTAGTCTTTACTTAAATGAATTAATCTGTCATAGGGAACCCGAAAGGGGCGTTGTGGGGTGCTAACACCTTCCCCACACGTAACTAACTCCCTTACCTAACTCTGGTTATAATGGCCAAGTCTGGTTTTTATTAAAATCAATGTCTTTTCATCCTTTTCCAATGTTTAAGGTCAAAATATTGGTGGCGACTTCATAAGAACCCCTTTTCGAAAACCTTGCTTTTTCAATGTTGAAGCAATGAACATATTTTAAAACAAATACGCGAGTCTAAACCATCTTTTCGCGACCGCTCGCATAAACGTTCGAGACGTCCTCCGGACGTCGAAGGGGACGGCGGCGACATGGCTTAATAAATTAATCCGTCATAGGGAACCCGAAAGGGGCGTTGTGGGATGCTAACACCTTCCCCACAAGTAACTAACTCCCTTACCCGACTCTGGTTATAATGGCCAAGTTTGGTTTTTCTTAAAATCAACGCCTTTTTATCCTTTTCCAATGTTTATGGTCAAAACATTGGTGGAGACTCCATAAGAACCCTTTTGTGAAAACCTTGCTTTTATTAGAGGATAGTTCAGTTGTTGAACACCTCGGAAGCAATGAACACATTTTAAAACAAAGCGCGAGTCTAAACCATCTTTTCGCGACCGCTCGTATAAACGTTTGAGATGTCCCTAGACGTTGGAACAGACGGCGGCGACAGCATTCATAAGTTGCATACATTCATACATCCCTCCTCATTTTAATAATAAAGATAATAAAAAGAAAGGATTAATTGATGTGCTTTCCCCAAATCAGAGTAAATGGAAAAGAAGCCTTTCGTCATCAAAGTTTCCCCAACAGTCGATCTACCCAAAGATGATAATAAACGAGCATCGTTGGTCATTCAAATTGATAAGAGGGAATGGGCAATAACACCTTTGCGTTTATTCATGCCTCGTCCTTTCCCTTATGCATCAAATAAAGTTGTACCTTGGAGATACGCAAAAGAACCACCAGTTAATAAAGATATCTCCAACATAGCTGGTATTGGGGGCATGACTAGAAGTGGAAGAATTTATTCCCCCAAGGAATTACAAGATAATATTCCTAAAGATAAAGGAAAAAATAAAATCGAAGAGGAAAAAGAATCCAAGGAGGAGACAGATGAGTTACTCCAGTATATAAGACAAAGTGAGTACTCCATCATTGATCAACTCAATCGCACTCCTGCAAAGATAACTTTGTTATCACTTATAATGAGTTCGAAGCCGCATCGAAACGCACTGTTAAAGGTTTTGAATGAATCATTCGTTTCGCATACAATATCCCTGTCACCGCCGTAAAAAAATAGGTGGTCGGAGCGATGCGATGGTTCTGACTTTCCAATTTTCGCGTTTTTATGGGTGATGTTACAACGCTTTTAGGTTGTCTAATAATCAAGCTGAACCTAAGGGCGAGGTTTTCGAAAAGGTGTTCTTGGATTGTCCGATAACCGGGCTAACGCAAGAACTAATTTGAAGGGGTTCTTATGGAGTCGCCACCGATGCTTTTACTGAAAACATCGAAAAAGGGGTAAAAAGGCGTTGGTTTTCGAAAACCTACTTTGGTCATTAAAACCAGAGTTTAGGTAAGGGAGTTAGTTACGTGTAAGGGAAGTGTTAGTTCCCTTACGACGCCCCTTTCGGGTTCCCTATGATAGGCTAGCTATTTTATAAATAAACCTTTTAAAAGACGCTTTTACCCTTTTATTTACGGAATTAAAGTAACGACTACATGGCCCTAATGTCTATTATGCAATTTAATCATAAAAATAAAGACAGTAAAAGAGAGAGAGAGTGAAGAAACCTCCGAAGCAAGCTTTTTAATTAATACTCTTGAAAAGTAGGGTGCATTTTGGCAGCCCTTTGCTCTTTACAACGCCGAAAACTCTCTCGAAATGCTATAAAAAGCTCTCAAAAACTCTCAGAAACTCCGGAAATGCTTCGGAGGGACTCTAGGAAGAGAATTTGAACAAAGTGTAGAAGGGAAAGTGAAAGAACTCTGTGAAATGAGGGGGGGAGCGCTCACTATTTATAGGGATTCGCACCTGTTAGGTTGAGACGGCCGTCTCGCCATTCGGGACGGTGGTCTCGACTTGTAAAAGTGGCGAGACCGTCGTCTCGCCAAACGACTTTTCCAAAGACGAGAAGGCCTTCTCACCAAACGGGAGGGGGCTCTCGCCCTTGGCAAGTGGCAAGACGGCCGTCTCGCCAAACGAGATAGCGGTCTCGACCCCTGAAGGCGAAAATCCTTATTTTTATACAAAAAACCCTTCCTATCCTAACATGGGGCCTAATAGTCTCTCCTAGTGGCTTCTTAGGCTTCATACATCATCGAATAGGAGGTCTTCTGCTCTTATTTTGAGGCCGAGCAATATTTGGGGTCTACAGCTTCCCCCCCTTTACCTGACCAGTCGACTGTTGGCCTGTCGTGCCAAGAAGATCGACCGGAAGGTAAAGGAATTGACCCTCTTGCCCGGTTACCCTTCGGATGCTCCGTCTTGCGGCGGTTGATCATCTGGGGAAAATTGTGTTGTGCACCTCCAGGATACTCCTTCTGACGGTAGCCGATCCCTTCGGTTGACACATGATAGAACCTCAGGATACTCCTTCTGACGGTAGCCGATCCTTCGATTGATGGGTATGAACCCCCCATCAGGCTGGTAGTTACAGCCCACTGTGCATAGGACTGGATGAGTATAAACCCCCCATCTGGCTGGTAGTTGCGACTTACTGATCCGGCTTGAGTGCAGATCAGGTGCACCTCGTGCGCAAGTTGATAGGTATGAACCCTATTAGGTTGGTACAGTCCACTGCATAGGACTGGTGGTGGTGGCGGCTTACTGCTCAAGTGGCTCATGCGCTGTGTGCTGAGATGCATTCTCTTGTCTTTGTTTTTGTCTTTTCTGGGAATGGTTGTCCAGTCCGTGCCGGGGATTCTGTTGGTGTTCATCCAGCTTGTTAGTTGTTGGGGATTCTTAATCTTGATCATTTGGTAACGGTTCTCCGACTTTGCTGGTTGTCGGGGATTACTCTGATTTTTCCGGTAGTCATCTGGCTTAGTGGCTGCCTGGTAGTCTTGTTTATTTTTTTGTTTGACTTTTGTCGGCTGTTGAAGAAACTCTTGGTCAATGTGATTGATGTATATTTTTAGTAAAGTCGGTGAAGTCTTACCGGGATACTTTTGGGTGTTTCCTTTTTTGAATGTAAGCACAAAGCTAAACTTTTTATATGAATGCTTTTTGGTTTTTTATTTGCCTGAAGTATTTTTGTTTGCTTTGATTTTGACAAAGTTATTTTTGAAAGTGATGAAGATCTTATTGAATTACGTTGGCAAAGATCTTGTTGATTTGATGAAGTAAAAAATGAAGTCAAAGGCAACTTTGTGGCAGTCAAAGGTCACTTAGATAAAAGAGTAGAGGGATTAGTGTGTCTGCAGCTCTGCTTAGGTATAATCATTTTTATCTTTCTGCTGCATGAGGTTTCTTCATTTAAAAGATTTTGCAAATGCCTCTAAAAAATGTTTTAATGGTTAAAAACAAAGTATTTTGACAAAAGGTTTTTTAATCAACTATTTTAACTAATAACATATGAGCTTTATCAACTAAAATGTTCTTCACACTTTTATAACAGGTTTTTAACTGATATAACTTCGAAATAACCGATTGTTTTCATTAAAGGAAGTTTTGAAAACCTTCAGTCACTATTTTAACTGATACAGTTTCGAAATAACCGATTAAAATCACTTAAAATGTTCAGAGAAGTGTTCTGGCAGTATTTTAATCGATACAACTTCCAAATAATCGATTAAAACCACTTGGAGTACTGTTTGACCGATCAGAATGAGCATATGACCGATCAGAATCGGATATGATCGATCACAATTGAGTTATGACCGATCATAATTATTTTAATCGATTAAAACTGTGTTTCAATCGATTAAAACAACTTAAGAAAAGTTGTGCTAAGCGTTTTAATCGATTAAAACAGATTTTTATAAGTTAAAATCACTTGGAAAAGTTTATAAGAATGATTTTCAGTATTTTAATCGATTGAAAGTCGAAACAATCGATTAAAACAGATTGGAAGATTTTTTGTAAAGAGTTTTAATTGATATAAACGTTGTCGTATCAGTTAAAACAAATCTGGAAAATAATCAAGAACATTTTAATGGATTAAAAGAAGATTTAACAGATTAAAACAAGACTTTTAACAGATTAAAAGATTATTTTAACAGATTAATTAAACTAGCAGTTTTGAAAATCTTCTATATAAACAGAGTTGCTTGAACTTTTTATAGATCATCTGAAACATATCTTTTAGCAATCAATCAAGCAATCAAAAGTGCTACTTTCAAGAGAGAATCACGCTAGTTTTTGTGAAGTTCATCAAAGTTCTTTCTTGAGGCAAAATTGCATTCTTTTGGAGAAGAAACACATACTGCAGAACTGCATAAAACTGGTTTGAGCGTTCTAAGTTTCTTTTGTTTGTTTCTTTACTTTCTTTTACTATATTGTGGGTGCTTGGAATTGTGGGCACTGGTTTGTGTAGCTGGAATTTGGCTGCAGGGTTGGTCAAGAACTAGAATTTGGTTCTTGGTGAAAGGTTAGGTGCAGGAACTGGAATTGTGGTTCTTGTGGTAGATTGAGTGTGAGGTTAAGGTTGTAATCTGTAAAACATTCAATCTAGTGGAACCCAGCTGGAATTTGGCTGGAGACTGGACGTAGCCCCGGGATTGGGTGAACCGAGTATAAACCTTGGTGATATCTTTCTAAACCTTTCTCTTCTTTAATTTTGTGACTGCATTTATTTTTGATTGCTTGCTGTGTATGATTCAAGAACTGGTCAGATTTCTTAATCTTTGAAATAGATAATTTGTTAATTGCAAAAATCTTTCAAAGATCAATTCACCCCCCCCCCCTCTTGATCTCAGCCTACATTTCTAACAATTGGTATCAAGAGCAAGGTTCTTGAGAGTTATTCAAGTCTTTCGATCTATGGCTGGAAATAAATTTTCTGAGGGTGCTTGTATTGATAGACCTCCACTGTTTTGTGGAATAGATTATCCATTTTGGAAGATTAGGATGAAGATCTTTATTGAATCTGTTAGTATAAATGTTTGGAATATCATTGAACAAGAAACTGATATTTTTAACAAAGATTGGTCTAGCTTAAATGACTGTGAAAAGAAATTAATCCAAGATAATTGTATTGCCAAAAATATCATCATATCTGCACTTAGCAGAAACGATTTTTTCAGGATAGCACATTGTCAAACTGCTGCACAAATGTGGAAGATCCTTGAAATGACCTATGAAGAAACAACAGAGATATGCTTAATGGTCAACTCGGATTCGCCAATAACCAGTGTAAGTTCTAACCCAACAACCACTATGAATTATAGTTCATTACAAGATGCTTTTTATGAAATGCATGCAGTAGCTAAAAGATTAGAAACTGAAAATAAAAGATTAAAAAGCATGAATAGTTTATTAGAAAACAAGATTACTGTCGCCGCCGTCCGTTCCGACATCCAGGGACATCTCGAACGTTTATGCGAGCGGTCGCGAAAAGATGGTTTAGACTCGCGTTTTTTGTTTAAAGTATGTTCATTGCTTCCGAGGTGCTCAACAACTGAACTATCCTCTAATAAAAGCAAGGTTTTCGAAAAGGGGTTCTTATGGAGTCGCCACCAATGTTTTGACCGTAAACATTGGAAAAGGATAAAAAGGCGTTGATTTTATTAAAAACCAAACTTGGCCATTATAACCAGAGTTAGGTAAGGGAGTTAGTTACGTGTGGGGAAGGTGTTAGCACCCCACGACGCCCCTTTCGGGTTCCCTATGACGAATTAATTCGTTAAGTGAAGATTATAAGAAATTACGCTATTACCCTATTTTATTCACACAACATTTAAATATGGCTATCTACATGATTTTATTTACATTTCATATATAAAGCAATAAATAAAGCAATAAAAGAGAAAAGATTTGAGAAGAACCTCCGTAGCAAGCTTTATATTGCAACTCTTTTACAATAAGGACGCATTTCGGCAATCCCTCGCTCTACAATGACTCTCCTCACGAATACAGACTCGACTCGACTAAACTCTTATAGAAGAATCGAATGCCGGAATATAATTCCTTAACTGATTGTTACCTATTTAAGGCAATCAGAAAGATCATTCGAAGTAGGGAGAGAAGAAGACAAGTCCTGGGAGTTGTCTGGTGTGTGAAACAGTGGCAAATGAGCTTCCAATTTATAGTTTTCGCTGCCTGCACACTTGGGACGGCCGTCTCGACCTGTTTTGGCCAGCCTTTGTGTTCTGGGACCCCCGGGAAGCTTTCCTTTCTGTATTCGGACATCGTTTGATGCCGATAAACGTCCGTTAAAGCTTTATCTTTATATAGGAAGTCTTCTTAGCCCTTGTTGAGATGCTGGACGAACCTTATCTTCGTTGTAGGAGGTCTCCTTAGCCTTTATCGAGAAGCCGTATGAACTCTATGTTGTTGTAGGAGGTCTCCTTGGTTTTTATTAAGAAGTCGGGCGAATTTTATCTTCGTGTGAAGTTTCCCTAGCTTTTATTGAGAGGCCGGGCAAAATTAGGGGTCTACAGCTGCCCCCCCTTCACCTGCCTAACTAATTTGTTGGTTTTAATATGCCGACAAAATTAGTTGGCAGGGGAAGGAGTTAACCCTTTTGCCCGATTATCCTTCGGATGCTGCTCCTTTGTTGATCCTCCGGATGATAAATATTTTGATAGGTACCAACCCCTATCTGGTTTGAGCCTTACTTTATAAGGCTCTGGTGAGTACTTACCCTCACCCGCTATGAGTCTGTGTTTCACTAGACTCTTGTGGGTACCTACCCCCACTAGGTATGAACCTTGTTTTTGCAAGGTTTTGGTGAGTACCTACCCCCACCCGGTATGAGTTCGCATTTTGCTAAACTCTTATGGGTACTTACTTCCAAGGTGCTCAACACTGAACTATCCTCTAATAGAAGTAAGGTCTTTGCAACCCGTTTTTGCAATGTTTAGGTGAGTATTTTACTCCACCTAATACATTCTATTAAGTTTTGATGAGTACCTACCCTCATCCGGTACAAGCCTTATTTTATAAGACTCTGGTGGGTACCTACCCCCACCTGGTGCGAATCTGCATTTTGACAGACTCTAGTGGATTTTACACCCCCACTGGGTGCGAACCTGCATCCTGACTAGGCTCTAGTGGATTTTACACCCCCACTCGGGTGCGAACCCGCATCTTGACGAGACTCTAGTGGATTTTACACCCCCACCGGGTGCGAACCCGCATCTTGACTAGGCTCTAGTGGATTTTACACCCCCACCGGGTGCGAACCCGCATCTTGACTAGGCTCTAGTGGTTTTTACACCCCACCGGGTGCGAACCCGCATCTTGACGGACTCTAGTGGATTTTACACCCCCACCGGGTGCGAACCCGCATCTTGACTAGGCTCTAGTGGATTTTACACCCCCACCGGGTGCGAACCCGCATCTTGACTAGGCTCTAGTGGATTTTACACCCCGCTGGGTGCGAACCCGCATCTTGACTAGGCTCTAGTGGATTTTACACTCCCACCGGGTGCGAACCCGCATCTTGACAGACTCTAGTGGATTTTACACCCCCACTCGGGTGTGAACCTGCATCTTGACAGACTCTAGTGGATTTTACACCCCCACTGGGTGCGAACCTGCATCTTGACTAGGCTCTAGTGGTTTTTACACCTCCACTGGGTACGAACCTGCATCTTGACAGACTCTAGTGGTTTTTACACCCCCACTGGGTGCGAACCTGCATCTTGACAGACTCTAGTGGATTTTACACCCCCACTGGGTGCGAACCTGCATCTTGACTAGGCTCTAGTGGTTTTTACACCCCCACTTGGTGCAAATCTGCATCTTGACAGACTCTAGTGGTTTTTACACCCCACTTGGTGTGAACCCTATTCTATAGGGTTTTTTGAGATATTCTAAAAAAAAAAATCCTTTATCGGATTTTTTTAGAGAAGTGTTGGCGGCTTACTGTCTTTGGTCATGCGCCTATTCCGTAGGGAATGATGGTTTTTTCTTTTTGATTTTTTTGTTTTAGTCATCGGGTTTTACCAGGGATTTCATTGTTTTGACTTTTTCTTTTAGCCATCTGGCTTTTGCCGGGGTTTCTTTGTTTTGGCTTTTCTTGTTTAGCCATCCGGCTTTGCCGGGGATTCTTGTTGATTTTTGGCGTTTCCTTTTAGCCATCCGGTTTTACCGGGGATTCTTTGCTTTTTGGCCTTTCTTGTTTAGCCATCCGGCTTGGTCGGGGATTCCTTGTTTTTGGCTTTTCTTGTTTAGCCATCCGGCTTTGCCGGGGATTCTTGTTGATTGCCTCTTTTTAGGCAGTGATCCTCTGGGGATTTGTTGATTTTTGTCGGTTGTGCCTCTTGATTAGGCGGATGCTTCACCAGCGGTGAAGGCTTTATACGTTGTTTTTCGCCTCTTGTGTAGGTTGATGCTCCTCTTGAGGACATTTGCTCTTGAAAATACCTCTGAGTAGGAAGATGCTTTATTGAAAGCTTTATGCTTGTATTGCCTCTTGCATAGGTTGATTTCCCATTTCTTGGGGATATTGGTTTTTGCTTGCCTTTGGCAGAGGCTTTCTTGGGAGTGAAGGCTTTGCACTTCGCTGGGGAATATTCATATTGGGTTTTCCAGATGATTAACTCCCTGAGGATATGAATTTTGTATTTTGCCTTTTGCTGGTAGGCTCGTAGGGGATTTTTCTTTTTGGTGATCCACCAGGGATTTGGTTGTTTCCTGGGGATCTATTTTGAATTGCCCCCTAGGGAGGGATGGAGTTTTTGACTCCTTATTTGGACGTTGTTGTTTGAGCTGGCTTTGCCTATGCTCTTATTCCTGCTGGGGAATGGGTTTTTATGTTTTCCTCACGATTTGAATTTCTTTTTCGCGAATTGGTTTTTACATATGTGCGCCTTTTTATGCACATTGGCTTTTTCTTTAGATGAAAAGATATCTTTTTCTCTTTTCTTTTTTGTGATCCCTGGGGAATTTTTCTTTTCTTGGGGGATCTAATCCTTGATTTGATTTTTTTATGATGATGGAGTCTTGAGCTCCTGGTCTTTTGTGAAGCTCTTCATTGAGCGGAATGAAGAAATTTTCTTCTTTTCTTTTTTTGGAGATTCACCGAGGAGTCTGTCGGTTTCCTAGGGATCCAAATTTGATGATGGAGTCTTGGCTCCTGGCTTTGTGAAGCTCTTATTTGAGCTGGAAGATGGAAATTTTTGTTTTCCTCTTTTTGTAGATTTTCTAGATATATTCTTCTTGGAGATTTTTATTCGGCCTTTTTCGTTGTGGCCTCTATTGGGGAATGAAAGTTTTTCTTTTCTTTCTTTTTGTTGCCCCCTGGTGATATGGAGAATTTGACTCCATATTTTCTTTAATGAATTCTTGTGTAGTTCTTATTCTCCTTTGGGGAAATGGCGGAGATTCTGGATGAGTTTGCTTGATGACTCATGTGGCGATGAAGCTGAGTCGTGCGATAATCTTTTTGTCTTGCCTCTGGAGGAAGCAAGTATCCTCTTAGGGATGATTAAGCCTTTCCGTTGGCTTTTTCATGTTGATGGCTTCCTTTTTCTTGGATGGAAGGATGTTGATCGAATCTTCAACTGACTCTTTTTGACGACTCATGTGGTGGTGCTGAGTCATAAAGTAATTTTTGTTTTGCCTTTGGAGTAGGCAAGGATCCGTTGGCCTTTTTCTGGTTTACTTTCGTTTATTGAGATAGAAGGTTAGAGCTAGTTTCCTTGAAGCTCTTTATTTTGCTGAAATGATTTTGATTTCGCCTTTCGCGATTTTGATTTTCATATGGAGACTAGATTCTGGCGCCTCCTATTTTTAATCACAAGTATGGAGACTAGCCTCCTTATATGCATGTTTAATATTCTTATTTAAAGAAAATTATTTTTTCTTGATTTTGACAAAGTCGTATTGTGCAACTACTTTGTGTATAGATGTTCTAGATGTAATCTATTTGATGCATTTAGAAAGTAACTGGCCTTCTCCCGTTGGCTTCTTATGAATATGCCGATGGGCTCTTCTTTTAAGATCATGATGTTGGGCTCCTCTTTTATTCATCTTTTGGTTTTAGCCCTATCCTTTTCCTAGACCGCCCTTTACGGGTTTTCGATCTAGCGGGCTGCCTTGATTTTTGCCTAGAATATCTTAGGGGTCTTTTGCCTTATCTTTTGCCTAGATCGTTCTTTTGGGGTTTCCGATCTAGCAGGCTACCCTAATTTTTACCTAAGAATATCCTAGCAGGCACTTATTCTTTTATTATTTTTATGCTTCCTCTTTTTAGATGCATGCTTGATCTTTGATTAAAAGTCTTTGCGCATATTTATGATTTATCAATAAAGAGGCATTTCCATAATATTTTGTCAAGAGAAAGGAAATGAAAAGGAATTTTTATTGATAAATGAGCAAAAGTTTATTTCTTTTATAGAAGGATTTCAAAAGGTATTTAGAAGAATGGGTGGTCAGGGTTGGCTATACTGTATAGGCTTAAACAGTCATGTCCATGATATCTGCCCCCTGGTTCTCCTAATTGCTTTAGTTGATATGCCTGAACTTAGAGTGAAGACTATGCAGACTGCTTGCTTCTGGAAGAATGTTACTTTAGTCGCCTTTTCGGTTTTCGACTAAAGTAACCATTGCTCTTAGTTTTTTTTTTATTTACTTTTTTTTTACCTCTTCTTTTTGCCTAGGACGTATCCTAGCGAGGAATATGGACCCTATCTTTTGCCCAGGAATGTCCTTTGCGGATTTTCATTCCTGACGGGTCTTGAGCAATGTCTTCAAGCATAATACTTCTTCACCGTACCGGAGTTGATTAGGTGTCGAAGTTCTTTTCCATCCATATTGGCGAGGATAAGAGCCCTTTCCGAGAAAGCTCATTTGACCACAAGGGGTCCTTCGTAGTTCACTGCCCATTTTCCAATTTTATCCTTTTGGGCTGGAAGCAACTTATTTACCATTATCCTTCTTATGGTAAATGTGAAGGTTGATCTTTTTTCATAAGCCTTTTTGACTTTTCCTTTGATAGGCTTGTCCCGACATATAACATTCAGTTGTTTTTCTTAATAAGGTTTAGCTGGTCATATCAACTTCGAACCCATTCAGCTTCTGTTAAGTTTACTTCCATCATCATGTGCTTTTGTCAACATGATTAGCTGTACCGATTTGCCGTCTCGGATCTTTGCTATAACCGAAGAGTAATCCTTTTGAATGTAGAGCAATTGTCATGTCAATGCCCCTCTTCCTTTCCTTTAGGGATTTCAATCCTCCTATTGATCACCATATTTCCACATTTCCCAGTCAATTACTTGAATGCTTTATGGTGAAGGGTCAAGAGAATAGAAAGAAAGGGGTTTATCACAAAGGCTTGTGTTTTAGTGAGATTCTTTTTATGAAATAATAGTTTCTGTAAGAATGGATAGCCAAGGTTGGTCGGTGTTTAGGCTAGTTTAAACAAACGTTTTGTTCTTAATGAGGTGGCATCTTCAACTGAATATTCTGGCGCCTATTTGTGACTGATTAACTTTCCTAGTCTGCCCTTTTGGGTTTTCAGCCTAGGATGCTATGTTGTGTCCTAACTTTTGTCTAGGTTCCCCTTTTTCATTTTTTGGGATACCTAGCGGACTTTATTTTGTATATGACGCTTTAATTGTTTTGATACCTTTTGGAACAAAACGTTTATCTAACACATGGTTATTTAATGGGGTATAGACATGATTAGTGAGAAAAGAAGCAGATAGTAAGAATAGCATTCTTTTGTAATTAATAGGGAAATGCGTGCCCTAAAGATGCTCGGGGGTCGGGCACACCCCGAGGAGTGATCTCTAATAGTCATTGGGTTTACATCCCTTAAAATCGGAAGAAGGACATCTAATGATTAATGCTACCCTTGATGCTAATAGCCCTTCTTTTCAGAATATCGTCTTCGAGGGGTAAGGCTTCCCTGTTTTCCGTATGGTTTGATCTTTCGTGGGGTCGTACCCTAAACCATACTTTAGAGGATTATCTTTGAAATCTGGTGGCTCTTTTATTCCTTGAGCATTCTTTCCGAGCCCCTGTCCTGGGCAATATCCATATCTTTTCATCATATGGGCCACCTTTGTATTATCAGGGAGTCTTTCTATGTTGGCAATTTCAAGCGCTTGAAAAGATGTTTCAAGAGCCTCTTCAGCCGCATCCACATATGGTTGGACAGACGATTTGCTAATTAGAAAGTCTTCTTCAGCTTGAACTGTGACTAGTTTATCATTTGTCACAAACTTGACTTTCTGGTGAAGCGTTGAAGGTATTACCTTAGCGCTATGAATCTAAGGTCTACCAAGGAGACAACTGTATGCTGGCGTGATGTCCATCACGTGGAAGTCTATGTTGAAAATAGTAGGGCCAATTTGGATTGGTAGACTAATCTCTCCTACTACTTCACGTCTTGATCCGTCAAAGGCTAGAACAATTGTATTACTCAGGCGCATGTGGGTTCCTTGCACTATTATCTTGTCGAGTGTGCCTTTAGGCATGACGTTTAAGGATGACCCATTATCCACAAGAACTTTGGAAATGAGATATTCCTTGCATTTGACGGAAATATGCAAGGGCTTGTTATGATTTGACCCTTCCAAAGGGAGTTCTTCATTGGTGAAGGTAAGATGATCATTGGTTGTTATATTACCAATGATTCCTTCAAACTTGTCTTGGGATATTGCATGCAGAACGAATGATTCATTCAAAACCTTTAACAGTGCGTTTCGATGCAGTTCCGAACTCATTATGAGTGATAACAAGGTTATCTTTGCAGGAGTGCGATTGAGTTGATCGATGATGGAATACTCGCTTTGTCTTTGAAAGTGATCCTAGCAAAGATCTCATTGATTTGATGAAGTCAAAGATAAAGTCAAGGGTCAACTCTGCAGCAGTCAAACAAGTCACTCAGAAGAATGGAGCTGAAGACTTAGTGTGTCTTAACAGAAAGCTTAGGTAAAACCACTTTACCTTTTCCACTGCATAAAGCTTCTTCACTCATCTTGCAAAATGCCTCAAAAACAGTTTTTAACAAATAAAAAACAAAAGCATTTTGGCAAAGAATTTTCTTAAACAAGTTATTAACTGATACAGGTTTGAAAGAATCAATTTAAAACACTTAGAATGTTTTAAAAAGTGTTTTTACAATATTTTAATCGATACAAACTTCTTTTAATCGATTAAAACTCTTTATGACCGATTAGAATTCGAATATAATAGGTCGAATGCAATATAATCGATCAGATCTTATATATGAGCGATCAGAATATTTTAATCGATTAAAACACGTTTCAATCGATTAAAATCACTTTGGATGTCAGGATGATCGATCAGAATGAGATTATGACCGATCGAAGTTGGTTATGATCGATCGAATTTAATTATGACCGATCAGACTTATTTCAATCGATTAAAACGTATTTCAATCGATTAAAATAACTTAGAAAATCTTTTCAATCGATTAAAATGAACTTTCAATCGATAAAAATGACTTGAAAATATATGTGCAGTTTTTCAATCGATTGAAACGACTTTATATCGCCTAAAATAACTTCGAAAGTTTTATAAGAAGGTTTTTAAACAAATCAATCGATTAATACGCGATTCAATCGATTGTTTTATACTTAGAAAATGTTTGTAAAACGTTTTAACCGATATAAACATGGTTGTATCAACTAAAACATTTTCTCGTTAAAGATCAAGAATGCATTAATGGGTTGAAAGGACTTTTAACAGATTATAACTGCTATTTCAACAGATTAAAACAAACTTTCAACAGATTAATTAATGCAGCAGATTTGAAAATACTCTTTTATAAACAGTAATTGCTTGAAACTTTTAAACAGAGATTGAATATCAGCTTTTACACAATTCAAGCAATCAATACAAACAACTATTAGCATTTTTCAAGAAAGATACACAACTGTTTTTGTGAACTTCTTTTGAAATCTTTCTTGAGGCACTTTGCATTTCTTTGAAGAAGAAACTGATCGTGGATTGGTGTAATCCGGTTTGAGCTTTCTTTGTTTCTTCTTTTCAATTTCTATTCATTCTTTTGTACTCGTTTTGTACCTGGAATTTGGGTACAAGTTTTCTGCATGTGTAGAGGTTGTAGAAGTTTCCAAGAACTCGGAATTTGGTTCTTGGTGGGAAGGTTGTAAGCAAGAGCTGGAATTTGGTTCTTGTGTGTGGTGCCTGGAATTTGGGCACCGGTTTCTCTGCTAGCTGGAATTTGGTTGCAGAGGTTTCCAAGAGCCGGAATTTGGTTCTTGGTGGAGAGTTAGAATAGGTGTAAGAGTGTGAGTCTCGTGAAACATCTATTCTAGTGGAACCCACTGGAATTTGGCTGGAGATCTGGACGTAGCCCTGGTATTGGGTGAACCAAGTATAAAATTACCTGTGAAATCTTTCCTAACCTTTCTCTCTTTAATTTCAGCTTGCTGCGCTTATATTGTTTGATTGCTTGGTAATTCAAAAAGATTTTTAGAAACTTAATTTTCGAATTAGATAATCTGAGATTTGCGAAAAACTTTCAAAAAATCAATTCACCCCCCTCTTGATTTAAAACTACTTTTCTAACAATTGGCATCGAGCAAGGTGCTTGAAAGTTATTCAAGTCTCTTGATCCATGGTCGAGAACAGATTACCGTTTTCCGAGGGGGCATCTATTAACAGCACCTCCACTATTCTCGTGGAACAGATTATCCTTTCCGGAAAATTAGGATGAAAATCTTCATTGAATCCATTGACGTAAATGCTTGGGATGTTATTACTAATGGTCCTTTAATTACGTATAAAGGATGGTCAAGCTTGAATGAAGAAGAAAAGAAGAAAGTTCAAAGTGACCGTAATGCAAAAAATATAATTACTTCCGCTCTTAACATGGATGAATTTTTCAGTGGTGTCCCAAAGTGCAATTCCGCCAAGGAGATGTGGGATGTTCTTGAGGTCACTCATGAAGGGACTGCAGATGTTAAAAGAGCCGTAAAGCACACCTTGATAAGAGAGTATGAGCCGTTCAAAATGCAGAATGGTGAAAGCATCGCAGATGTGCGTAAACGCTTCACGCACATCATCAACCACTTAATGGGCCTAGGTAAGACCTTTGATAAGGAAGAACTAAATATTAAAGTATTGAAATGTCTTGACAGTGTCCTGGCAGCCAAAAGTCACCGCAATATCGGAATCAAAAGATCTCGTCCACCATGACAACAACCTCACCGTTTGGAAAACTCGTGAGAACATGAAATGGAAATCACAAGATTCAATGAGCAAGAAGTCTCCGAGAAGAAGAACAGAAGCATTGCACTTAAAGTTGAAGAAAATCAAGAATCGAAGAAGATAATGAGAACCTTGGACTCGCTTGTTAGGAAATTCAACAAATTCCTCAAGAAAAAGATCCAAGACAAGGAAAGACACAAAAGGTATGAGAAAAGAACTGATTCTTCTAACTTTAAATGTTATGGTTGTGGCAAACAGGGCCATGTTAAAATGGAATGTCCAGAAAGAAATAAACAAAGTGAAAAGAAAGAGGAAAAATCAAAAAGAAGAGCCTACATAGCCTGGGATGATAATGATACGTCATCAACAGTATAACTCGAAAATGAAGAAGCCAATCTTTGTTTAATGGCGAGTCAAAATCCACAAACCAGCCAGGTAAGTTCTAGTTCCTCTTCAAATATAGTTAACTATGATGCATTACAAGAAGTATTTAATGAAATGCATGAGGAGGCTAAGAAACTTCAAAAAGAAAATGATAGGCTAAAAGGATTAAATAACTGGCTAGTTAACAAGGTTGATTCTCCGGAAAAACAGATTAGTGAAAATGAAACCGATAATGAATTCTTGAAACCGATTCATGATAACTCGATTGTAAATGCAATAAACCATGCAAAAACTGTTCGAATTGCAAAAGAAAATTGAATTCTTATCTCAAACTGTTTCAAAGTTCACTCAGGGGCAAGCCAATCTAGATGTATTACTTGGATCTCAAAAATTAATTTTTGACAAACTGGAATAGGATTTAAATCTAGATCCAAGAAAACAAAAATAAATAGGAATTCATACTCTACAATCAAATGTTTCTACTCGTATGAAAAAAGGGCATTCAAGTAAAATACTGCAGAATTAAAAAGTATGCTATTCCTAAAGGGAGAATGAAATGGGTTCCAAAGATTAATTCTTTTCAAATAACATGATCAGGACCCAATAATTATAAAGGGTACCGTAAAAATACTTAATTGTTTTGCAGGAACAAGTCCGGGAATCCCTTGAAGATCGGAGTCGCGAAACCAGTGTTCCGTGTATTTAAATTAATTGTTTTAATTGATATAAACCAATATTAATCGATTGAAATAACTTACCGTACCATTTTAATCGATTGAAATGTCGAAATAATCGATTAAATTGTTTTCGAATGTTGGTTTAGTCGTTTTAATCGATTAGAATAAATTTATATCAACTAAAAACACTTAGGATCAAAATTAATCGATTCATTTACGTTTTAATCGATTTAAATACTCGGTGATATTTTTTTATTACATTCTCGTACCATACAAATCGATTCTTTCATAAAACAATTGATTAATTCACCGTAGATGTTTACATTTCTCTTAATACTTTACATGGAATGATGCATGGTAATACACTGAAAATCAAAGAAATTATCAAAGAATAGATCGTAACTTTTCTTATAGACACTAGTTACAAACAGTGTCAAACTCGTTAGGACTCGAAAACATAGTTGATCAAAGATTTTTTAATAATTGTTTCGGTAATAAGTTATTGATTACTAGGAAATCCAATAAACACATGTTTTCATTAAATTTCTTGATATTACATTGCAATATATTTGAAATAATTTTGAGCATGCATTGGTTCAAAACTCTTGGTGAAATTCATTGAACTGTGCAACCTTGATAATTTGCTTTAATCATCAATGTCACGAGGTGACACTGCAAGGGAACCAATCTGGGACAGACAATTCAAAAATTGAATAACGTGAGTACAGGGATAAATTTTATATTGTTTTAGAATTCGGATTGATTGTCATCACCTGTCCTCATTACTAATCATTGCCCACTCTACCGTAATAAGTTTTTTTTAATCACTTGTGCATATGATACCACTCGGAAAACAACAAAGTTAAAAATGACTCATTCTTCAAAAGATAATGATGACTCGGTTCACTATAAGTGAGAATAACACCCATCATACTACATTAATAAAAATACAGCTTATTTGCTTGGATGATGACAACTCGTAGTGGTTCAAAATGGGTTTTTAGGAATAAAATGGATGAAAATGGCATAATCACAAGAAATAAAGCCAGATTAGTTGCTAAAGGGTACAATCAAGCAAGAAGGGATAGACTTTGATGAAACATATGCTCCAGTTGCTAGGTTAGAAGTCGTTAGATTACCGCTTGCCTATGCTTCTATTAAAAATTTCAGAGTTGTTCCAAATGGATGTCAAAAGCGCTTTCTTGAATGGATATTTGAATGAAGAAGTTTTTGTCACTCAACCACACTGGTTTGAAGATCATATTCATCCGAATATGTTTACAGAGTTGAAGAAAGCCCCGTATGGTCTCAAACAAGCCCCAAGGCAATGGTATGAAAGGTTAAGTAACTTTCTTATCTCAAAGGGCTATCATAGAGGTTTGGTGGACAAAACTTTGTTTCTAAAGAAACTGAATAATGATATAATTCTGGTTCAAGTTTATGTTGATGACATCATATTTGGTGCTACTAATGAGACTTTATGCAAAGATTTCATGAAAGACATGCAGGGTGAGTTTGAGATGTCAATGATGGGGGAACTTAATTACTTCCTTGGACCGCAAGTCAAACAACTTCAAGAAGGAAGTCTTCTTCATCAATCAAAGTACTCGCATTTAACCGTCGAAGAGATTTGAAATGGAACACCGCAAGGAGGCATCAACACCTATGTCAACAAACCGCTACCTTGATTCCGATGAAAAAGGGAAATCTGTTGATGAAACCAAATATAGGGGGCTTATTGGTTCTTTATCGTATTTAACAGACTAGCGGACCCGACATTATGTTCGGTGTCCGTATGTGTGCCAGGTTCCAATCTGCACCAAAAGAGTCTCACCTTATCGCCGCAAAAAGGATCCTCAAGTATCTCAAGGGGACTTTAAATGTTGGGTTATGGTATCCAGGTGAGTCTAAACTGAATTTAGTTGGATATTCCGACTCGATTTTGCAGGTGTAAACTTGACGTAAAGAGTACCAGTGGCACCTGTCATCTCCTAGGAAGCAGCCTAATCTCTTGGCACAGAAGAAGCGACTCATGTGTTGCTTTGTCTACAGCTGAAGCGTAATATATTCGTTGCTGCGATTGTCTGTGCTCGACCTCTCTGGATAAAACAAGCAGCTTGAGGATTACGGTTTAACCCTCAGGAAAATCCCTCTCTTATGCGATAATACCAGTGCCATAATGCTAACTAAAAATCCAATTCAACATTCTAGAACAAAGCATATAGAAATAAGGCATCATTTTATTAGAGATCATATTCTAAAAGGTGATTGCGAGATCTTTTTTATAGAAACCGAAAAACAACTAGCAGATATTTTCACAAAACCCCTTGCTAGTGATAGGTTTTTCAAAATTCGCACCGAGTTAGGCATCTTAGACGCATCAAACATTACTTAGAGTGCAAGTCTGGTTGTTTTAGTCAATAATAACACCTTTTAATCGGTTAAATAAACTAAACAACAAATTGCATTACTTTTTTAATCGATTTAAAGTTGAAATAATCGATTGTTTTTTCTAAAAATTCATGTTTTCAAAATCTTAAATGTTTTAATCGATTAAACCTTTCTTTCAATCGATTAAAATCATTTACCAAGAACATTTTAACCGATTATACTCTGCTTTTAATCGATTTTTATTCTGGGAAGAAAGATTAAAGGCTTTAGTTAATGGTCGTTCTCGTAACATGCTACTAAAGCGTGATTCCCTTATCTTTACACGTGTTAATTGTATTCATTACAAACGTGTTAATGGAGATAAGTTTGAATCAACTTTAATTGATTCTTTTCATGAGTGAAATATTGATTCACTTTGTATTTTCAAAAATTTGAGCATATTTTTTCGAAACCTTACATTTTATTCTTTTCTCTTCTATTCCCTATTTTTGATGAAGTCAAAAGGGGAGAAATAGTTGCATCACTTTAAGATAAATTTAAGTGCAACATTTTAGGGGGAGAAATAAGTTTTAGGGGGAGAAACAAAACTTTATTACATTCTTATATTTCTCACCTAACTCGCATTATCAAGTGACTTATTTTGCGAGAGATTGTTTTTTCAAAATGGTGTTTGTCTTCATCAAATAGGGGAGACCGAAAGTGATCCTAGCAAAGATCTCATTGATTTGATGAAGTCAAAGATAAAGTCAAGGGTCAACTCTGCAGCGAGTCAAACAAGTCACTCGAAGAATGGAGTCGAAGACTTAGTGTGTCTTAACGAAAGCTTAGGTAAAACCACTTTACCTTTTCCACCGCATAAAGCTTCTTCACTCATCTTGCAAAATGCCTCAAAAACAGTTTTTAACAAATAAAAAACAAAAGCATTTTGGCAAAGAATTTTCTTAAACAAGTTATTAACTCGATACAGGTTTGAAAGAATCAATTTAAAACACTTAGAATGTTTTAAAAAGTGTTTTTACAATATTTTAATCGATACAAACTTCTTTTAATCGATTAAAACTCTTTATGACCGATTAGAATTCGAATATAATAGGTCGAATGCAATATAATCGATCAGATCTTATATATGAGCGATCAGAAATATTTTAATCGATTAAAACACGTTTCAATCGATTAAAATCACTTTGATGTCAGGATGATCGATCAGAATGAGATTATGACCGATCGAAGTTGGTTATGATCGATCGAATTTAATTATGACCGATCAGACTTATTTCAATCGATTAAAACGTATTTCAATCGATTAAAATAACTTAGAAAATCTTTTCAATCGATTAAAATGAACTTTCAATCGATAAAAATGACTTGAAAATATATGTGCAGCTTTTTCAATCGATTGAAACGACTTTATATCAGCCTAAAATAACTTCGAAAGTTTTATAAGAAGGTTTTTAAACAAATCAATCGATTAATACGCGATTCAATCGATTGTTTTATACTTAGAAAATGTTTGTAAAACGTTTTAACCGATATAAACATGGTTGTATCAACTAAAACATTTTCTCGTTAAAGATCAAGAATGCATTAATGGGTTGAAAGGACTTTTAACAGATTATAACGGCTATTTCAACAGATTAAAACAAACTTTCAACAGATTAATTAATGCAGTAGATTTGAAAATACTCTTTTATAAACAGCAATTGCTTGAAACTTTTAAACAGAGATTGAATATCAGCTTTTACACAATTCAAGCAATCAATACAAACAACTATTAGCATTTTTCAAGAAAGATACACAACTGTTTTTGTGAACTTCTTTTGAAATCTTTCTTGAGGCACTTTGCATTTCTTTGAAGAAGAAACTGATCGTGGATTGGTGTAATCCGGTTTGAGCTTTCTTTGTTTCTTCTTTTCAATTTCTATTCATTCTTTTGTACTCGTTTTGTACCTGGAATTTGGGTACAAGTTTTCTCAGCTGTGTAGAGGTTGTAGAAGTTTCCAGGAACTGGAATTTGGTTCTTGGTGGGAAGGTTGTAAGCAAGAGCCGGAATTTGGTTCTTGTGTGTGGTGCCTGGAATTTGGGCACTCGGTTTCTCTGCAGCTGGAATTTGGTTGCGAGAGGTTTCCAAGAGCTGGAATTTGGTTCTTGGTGGAGAGTTAGAATAGGTGTAAGAGTGTGAGTCTCGTAAAACATCTATTCTAGTGGAACCCAACTGGAATTTGGTCGGAGACTCGGACGTAGCCCTGGTATTGGGTGAACCAAGTATAAAATTACCGGTGAAATCTTTCCTAACCTTTCTCTCTTTAATTTCAGTTGCTGCGCTTATATTGTTTGATTGCTTGGTAATTCAAAAAGATTTTTAGAAACTTAATTTTCGAATTAGATAATCTGAGATTTGCGAAAAACTTTCAAAAAATCAATTCACCCCCCCTCTTGATTTAAAACTACTTTTCTAACAGTCTTATGTACTGGAGTAACTCATCTGTATCCTCCTTGGATTCCTTTTCTTCTTCGGCCTTATTTTTCACTTTATCTTTAGGAATATTATCTTGTAATTCCTTAGGGGAGTATATTCTTCCGCTTCTAGTCATGCCCCCAATACCGGCTATGTTGGAGATATCTTGATTGACTGACGATTCTTCTGAGTATCTCCACGGTACAACTTTATTTGATGAATA
The DNA here is from genome assembly GCA_963425845.1 of Sphenostylis stenocarpa. NCBI lineage: Eukaryota > Viridiplantae > Streptophyta > Magnoliopsida > Fabales > Fabaceae > Sphenostylis > Sphenostylis stenocarpa. Next base: position 71,994,549 of record OY731400.1, read on the forward strand.
AGGGAAAGGACGAGGTACGAATAAATGCAAAGGTGTTATTGTCTCTTCCATGACATTATCAATTTGGGTATCGACATTTACTTCTTTCTTATTGTCTCCTTGTCCCAAATTGAAGGCCTTAGTTTTTTCCTTATGGGGTTGTATCAATTGAGCTTATTTTTCCAACAGTCTTTGCATGTCCAGGGAAATGGTCCCCTCCTCACTGTCTGACTCAATCCATTCGCCTTCGGCTTTTAGATCCCACAGAGAGTTTTCAATCACAGACATGACTGTTTATATGGTCTATATTTGGGTGTAGATTTTATTCAATTATTTTGGAATGAGAGAGAAAAGAATGAGAAGCATATGAATATTATGAAAAGTGCCTCATTGTATTGATGAAAAGAGAAATATATACAGAGTCCCTTTAATCAAAAGATGCACAAAATGGGGAGCCCTAGTTAGATGGCCTTCTCTACCCAAGCTCACTATTCTGGTTGTGATAGAGGCTTGATGTTTACGTTTGGGTCGGGAGCATCGAAAGTAATCCACCCGGCATTCAATAATTCTTGAACTCTATATTTCAGGTTGACGCAATTCTCCACGGAATGCCCAGGAGCACCTGAGTGGTAATCACATTTTTCGTTGAGTTTGTACCAACCGGGGTAAGGTGGATCTTTCTTCTTTGGGGAGATACGTGTTAAGAGCTTGGCTTCTAAAAGCCTTGGCAGCAGACTCCCATAAGAGATTGGGATGGGAGTGAATTTCTTCTCTTGTCTGCGTGACTGTCCGGCTAATGGCGAAGAGGAAGAAAGAGTAGCAAAGTTCATGGCATTTACACTTCCCTCCTTTTTCTTGCCAAAGGGCTTCTTGAATGATGCGTGGAATTTCTTAAACTTGGGAGGGGATTGCGTATTTTTGACAAGGTGTACATCGGTTACCTCCTTTACATCAAAGTTATGTCCCTCTAATGCCCTTAATCTCTCCTCTAAGGCAAAAATTCGTTGCTCAGAGACCGTATTGTGGAAGCATTGCTGATACATTAGCTTCGTCAACTGCGCTATTTGTTCCTTTATGACATTAAGCTCAGCGGTGAGCATACGGTTCTGCTCCTCTAATTTCTCCATCTTCTTGGCTTTTTGAGCGCGAGTGAGAACAGGTAGAAGACCAGCCACTTTCTAAATGATTTAAAGATTTTTATTATTATTGTTTTTTTTATTATGAATGATCAGTGTGGGATAGATATGCCTTAGACAATAGCTTTGGTATCTTCTCAAAAGCCTATGTTTTAAGGGTACCATACCCACCTTAGTGTGCTAACTTTCCTCTTTTTTTTTTTTTTTAAAGGTTATCAACATACCTTAGCGCACTTATCTCTTATAGGAAGGTGATAAACACACTTGGGTCTTTTTCGCTATTGTCTAAGGATATCTAATGCATCCTAGAATAAATGTGCTTTATGCATGCACTACAAAAATATTTTTTATGACAGCATATATTGAAAGTGGAATAATTTTTGACTGGGTTGTCCGATTTGGACGCACAGCATGTCAAAACGAAGAGAAAAGGGTGAAGAACAAGGTTGCAAATACCCGAAGGGGATTTGGCCCAGTAATTTTCCCAAAAAACGCTCCTAAGACCTATTTTTTGGAGGTTTATTAAAATGATGTGCATGCTGCAATTATTTTCTCTCTTAGTTTTACCACTTATTGGATGATGTGGTATGAATGATACGACTTTGCCAAGAATCTTTTTATTATAAAAATGAGTTTTTATGGCTTTCATTCGTTTTTACATTTTTTATGACCCTTTATCTCTTCTGTCGGTCAACGTGACTACTTAGCTTACAAAGAACCTAAAACCAGGCTAGCTTAACTGAAGACTGTCCGAGATAAAGTTGGCTTATCTTATCACTTTTATGATTTTTAGGGTTTTTCACTATTTTGTTTGTTGTATGATTACCCTATGCTAATGTATCAATATAAATGCAGCAAACGAATGCACACACAATTCATACATCCACGAGCAGAGCCACGCTTATTTAGTCACGAGGTAGGATTTTCCTGCAGAAACGTGCTTGGTTTGGGTGGTTCTAAATAGTTCTCACCAAGGCCAAAGGTCCCCAAGGTGCCCCCATTATAGGGACCTCTCAATCTCTCAGTCCTCGGGTCATGCACGGAACTCCGTGTCGACATCCTTAGACCAAAAGAAGAGAGTTATCACCTTGAGTTGGTGGTTTCCGACAACGGTTGTAGCCCCGTGTGCCAACAAGCCGGTCGTATCTGCCACCCACTCCCTATAGGTATTCACTCTTGCCCCTGGGTATAGAGGGACTGTTGTGTGCAAGGGTTTTTGTGTGCAATTTATATTTCAGACAATTTGCAGAAAATAATCATACAACAATTATTAAAGCCATACAATAAAACATACGGAAGAGGGTAAAGGCGTAATTTCAAATCTTTACTTAGTTTGAATTTATCTGTCACTAAATGGGATCAACTCTCTAGCTTCCCCAGTGGAGTCGCCATCTGTCGCCGCCGTCCGTTCCGACGTCCAGGGACATCTCAAACATTTATGCGAGCGGTCGCGAAAAGATGGTTTAGACTCGCGTTTTTTGTTTAAAGTATGTTCATTGCTTCTGAGGTGCTGTCGCCGCCTCCCAGAAAATGGGGCGCGGTCGGAGCGACGCGATGGTCTTTTCGACTCTTCTTTGATTTTCGCGTTTTTTATTGGTGGTTACAACACCTTTAGGCTGTACGATAACCGGGCTAACCTAGGGGCAAGGTTTTCAAAAAGTGTCCTTGATTTGTCCGATAACCGGGCTAACCCAAGGACTTATTTATTTTGGGTTCTATGGAGTCGCCACCGATATTTTTACCATAAATATCGGAAAAGGGGTTTAAAAAGGCGTTGGTTTTCGAAAACCAACCTTGGTCATTAGAACCAGAGTTGGGTAAGGGAGTTGGTTACGTGCAAAGGGAGTATTAGTCCCTTTATGACGCCCCTTTCGGGTTCCCTATGATAGGCTGGCTAATTTGAATAAATAATTAAACTGGAAGATAGCGCTTTTACCCTTTTATTATGCGGTATTTAGAAATTATGACTACATGGCCCTAGTATCTATTGCATACATTTAAATGAAAGCGGTAAAATTAGAAGGAGAGAGAATGTGCACCTCCAAAGCAAGCTTTATATATATTCTCTTTAAAAGAGAGGGTGCGTTTTGGCAACCCTTCACTCTACAACTCTCAGAAACTCTGGAAATGCCTCGGAGGGATTCTAAAGAAGATCTAGAACGCTCAGTCTATGCCTAAAGATGCTCAGAAACTCCAGAAATGCCTCGGAGGGATTCTTAGAGAGAGAAAGTCTAGAGAGAAGGGAGAGCTACTGTTTTTCTGTGTGTAAATGAGGGGGGGGGGAAGCCCCTATTTATAGTTTTTCGCGCTGTCAGGGTCCAGACCGCCGTTCTCGTCTGACAGGGTCGAGACCGCCGTCTCGGAATTCGAGACCGCCGTCTCGTTCGTGTCATAGGGTCGAGACCGCCGTCTGGATAATCCAGACCGCCGTCTCCCTGGAGCATCCGTCGCTCAAGCGAGTATACCAGTCGCTTGAGCGAGACTTGACCCGGGAGTCCCCTTTGTTTGAAGCATCCGTCGCTCAAGCGAGTACATCAGTCGCTTGAGCGAGACTCGACCCGGAAGTCCCCTTTGTTTGAAGCATCTGTCGCTCAAGCGAGTACATCAGTCGCTTGAGCGAGACTTGACCCGGGAGTCCTCTTTGCTTGAAGCATCCGTCGCTTAAGCGATGTATTTTTAGCCAAAAAACCTTCCTATCTTGGTACGGGAGCCTAATAGTCTCTCCTAGTGGCTTGTTAGGCTTCAGCCGTCTTCAAATAGGAAGCTTTCTGACTTTATTTGGAGGTCGGGCAAGATTTGGGGTCTACAGGTGCTCAACAACTGAACTATCCTCTAATAAAAGCAAGGTTTTCGAAAAGGGGTTCTTATGGAGTCGCCACCAATGTTTTGACCGTAAACATTGGAAAAGGATAAAAAGGCGTTGATTTTATTAAAAACCAAACTTGGCCATTATAACCAAAGTTAGGTAAGGGAGTTAGTTACGTGTGGGGAAGGTGTTAGCACCCCACGACGCCCCTTTCGGGTTCCCTATGACGGATTAATTCGTTAAGTGAAGATTATAAGAAATTACGCTATTACCCTATTTTATTCACACAACATTTAAATATGGCTATCTACATGATTTTATTTACATTTCATATATAAAGCAATAAAAGAGAAAAGATTTGAGAAGAACCTCCGTAGCAAGCTTTATATTGCAACTCTTTTACAATAAGGACGCGTTTCGGCAATCCCTCGCTCTACAACGACTCTCCTCACGAATACAGACTTGACTCGACTAAACTCTTATAGAAGAATCGCATGCTGGAATATAATTCCTTAACTGATTGTTACCTATTTAAGGCAATCAGAAAGATCATTCGAAGTAGGGAGAGAAGAAGACAAGTCTTGGGAGTTGTCTGGTGTGTGAAACAGTGGCAAATGAGCTTCTAATTTATAGTTTTCGCTGCCTGCACACTTGGGACGGCCGTCTGGGTTGGGATGGTCATCCCAACTACCTCTTTTACAAAGGCTGAGACCACCTGGGGAGCTGGGACTGGCAGTCCCATTTGGGACGGCCGTCCCACTTGGCCAGGAAAGGTTGGGACGGCCGTCTCGACCTTGGGACGACCGTCTCGACCTGTTTTGGCCAGCCTTTGTGTTCTGGGACCCCTAGGAAGCTTTCCTTTCTGTATTCGGACATCGTTTGATGCCGATAAACGCCCATTAAAGCTTTATCTTTATATAGGAAGTCTTCTTAGCCCTTGTTGAGATGCCAGACGAACCTTATCTTCGTTGTAGGAGGTCTCCTTAGCCTTTATCGAGAAGCCGTATGAACTCCGTGTTGTTGTAGGAGGTCTCCTTGGTTTTTAATAAGAAGCTGGGCGAACTTTATCTTCGTGTGAAGTTTCCCTAGCTTTTATTGAGAGGTCGGGCAAAATTAGGGGTCTACAATTACTATTCTTGAAAAGAAAATAGTTGATGAAGAAACCAAGAATGAAAATTTGGAATTAGGTAATAATTCTGATTGCATGTGTAATGTTAAAGATTGCAAAAACTGTCCTGAGTTACAAAAAAAATTATCATACTTAATAAAAACTGCATCTAAACTTGCACAAGGAAAAACTAGTCTTGATATGATACTTGATTCTCAAAAATTAGTTATTGATCGTGGTGGTATAGGTTTTACACCTTCTATTGGAAAGAAAACTAGAGCATTTAAAAACTATTTTGCACATAATAAATCTATGTCATCTCCATTTATTAGATGTTTTTACTGCATGAAAAAAGGTCATTCTGTGAAATATTGTAGAATTAAGAAATATGCTATTCCTAAAGGTAAAATGAAGTGGATACCCAAAAAGTCATTTCAAATAACATGATTGGACCCAACAATTAAAAAAGGGTACCAGAAACATGCTAAATCTGTTTTGTAGGAACAAAATCTGGAAGTCCCTTGGTGTTCAATACAGCAGAATTGATTCTGGTTTGGTAAACTAAATGTTTTAATTGATATAAAACAGTTTTAATCGGTTAAAATCACTTACAGAGAAAATCAGAAAATCTATCCGTACAGTTTTATTCGATTGAAATACGAATTAATCGATTAAAATTCTGTCAGGAATTTTAGTTTAGCTGTTTTAATCGATTAAAAAGGATTTATATCAGTTAAAATCACTAAAAGGTCAAATTTAATTGATTCTTCTTCGTTTTAATCGATTTAAATTCTGGTATCATTTTCTAAATTTCTTCCAGTACAGAAACAATCGGTTCTTTTATGTATTAATCGATCATTTTACTATTGCATTTTCAAACCTAATATTAAAGATCAATTTAATAGGTTAATTTGTTGATTAATCGATTAATTTGTTCCTGAAATTCATTTTTACAACATCCAATTAAAAATTGGTCAGCAAAACAGAGTCAAAAATTCAAGTTTTGTGTTAATCAAAATCTGCATAATACATTTATTGCATCTGTTGACCAAGTCAAAAATTTATCAAAGAACAAAATAGCTGAAGTACCCACTGTCCAGAAACCTGTGCCTCTGTCTTTGGTCAAGGGGACAATTACATTTAAAGCTGAAACGTTGCAGTTCTGTCTCTTTGGATTTCAAAAGTTTGAAATCCGATCTTCATCAAACCAGGTTCTGTACTTACCATTTCTCAACTTATCATCTTTCTTTTGTTTTCATATTTTCAAAATCTCCTATCGAATCTCTACTGCAAACATGTTCAAAAGATCAAAATCAAGGAAGAAACAAAAGGGAGAGTCTTCCTCTGCTGGAAATCAGGGAGGCCACCTTGAAAATTGGTTCAGTGGTGATATAGATAAGATGAATAATTTCATCACTAATTTTAGTCAAAAGCAGCTTGTAATTCCCAAATTCATAAGGTTTGCTTGGCTAGATGAAGAAGGATTCACTTCGTTAAGAAGGAAACTGAAGAATCAAAAACTGAAGAATTTTCTGGAATATACTGGCAACATTCAACCAGATTTGGTAAGAGTTTTTTATGCAAATCTCACTGTAAGTGGTTCCACTTTAAGGTCTCAGGTAAAAGGAGTTAATATGGTCATTACTCCTGACATTTGGGATGAAGTTGCTGGCCTCAAAGATGTTGGTGTAAAAATCTCTAGAGGTAATATTGTTGAATTGCCAGAGTTTAACAAAATTCAATTTTTTCGTACCTGTCTCAAAGATCAAGATGATTCGGTGAGAATTTTCAATGCTGGGAAGATGAGGCTTGAATCAAGAATTCTTGCCTTCATTATTGCATGGATGCTTACTCCAAGGGGGAGTAATCATGCTATACTCAATGAGGGTGATTTGGCTCTCATGTATTGCATTGAAAATAGGATTCGGGTTAACTGGGTCTATGTTATTAAAGACCACATGGTAAAAGCCAAGAGGCTTGCTGATTATAAATTACCTTATGCTTTGTTGATCAATAAATTTTTTAGACATTTTGCAGTGGATTTAGAAGGGGAGTATGTGAAAACTCCAAAAGCATCTAATGAGATTGATGACTCAACCCTACGAAAAATGGGGTTTATTAAAATTGATAATGAATGGATTTCTAAGGTTGATGCTGGAATGTCTGAGGATGAAGAAGACAATGATGAAGAAGATGAGCAAGGTCAAATTCCTTCCTCTCCAGCTGCTGCAGAGGTTCCTGAATCTACCAGTGGTCAAGCTTCATATTAAAATATGGAGATAATTCCCTACATGGAGCAGCCTGACCGTGGGACTCCTCTGTCTCAATTTGAAAGGACAATGCTTTCTCAAATGGCCACAATGCAGGAAAACCAGAGAAAGCATATGCAGATGACATATCAACATTTCCAGCAGACAAATAATCAGTTCACATCCCTTGGAAACCAGATTGCTGATATCTACACCAAACTGGAAGATATGTAGCTCAACCAAGGGAACTGGGATGATTGAGTTTTTTTTTTTTGGACAAAAAGGGTCCATTCTTATCTTTTTTCTCTTTACGTCATATTTCTTTTGCTTCTAATTTTTTTATGGACTGTAATATTAACCAGAAACAATCCTTTTAGCTTTGATTAATATAATGTAGGTTTTAAGTCGAATCAAGAAAACCTAGATAGAATTTAACATAGATCCCTGATAATTTTAGCTGATACAAAATGAATTTAATCGATTAAATCGATTAAAAGAAACACTTACATAGGAAAATCACAACAAAATAATCGATTAAACTGCGTATCAATCAATTAAAATCTATATGTCATATATTTGTATCAACTAAAACTAGTTTACATCAGTTAAATTAGCTAAATAAGATACTATTCTGATTTTGATGGATCTATTAGTTAAAATTTAATCGATGTAGTTGATATTATTGTAAAACATTTTTGTAAATGATCGGTTTTACAAAATTCGCACTAAATTAGGCATGATAGATGCATCAAACATTGTTTAGTTTTCAAAATTGGTTATTTTAATCGATACAAACAAGTTTTAAATCGATTAAAAGCACTTATACATCATTTTTCTTTACTGTTTTAATCGATTAAATGTCGATTTAATCGATTATATCAACTTATGTTTTAAGCTTTCAAGTTTTATCACTGTTTTAATCGATTAAAACTTTATTTCAATCGTTTAAAACCATTAACAAGAACTTTTTAATCGATTTTGTCCTGTTTTTAATCGATTATTACTCTGGGAAGAAAAATTAAAGGCTTTAGTTAATGGTTGTTCTTGTATCATGCTACTAAAGCGTGGTTTCCTTATCTTTACACGTGTTAATTGTATGCATTACAAACGTGTTAATGAAGATAAGTTTGAATCAACTTTGATTGGTCTTTACATGAGTAAAGTATCGTATCCATAATTTTATTTTCTTACTATTTTTCTAAAACATGATACATACCATGCATAATTTTTTTTGTTCCACTGTTCCCTATTTTTGATGAAGTCAAAAGAGGGAGAAATAATTGCTTTACTTTTGATTGATTTAGGGGAAGAAATAATTCCTTATTTAGGGGGAGCAGCAATTTAAGGGGAGAAATGGATAAACTGATTAATTTTTTATTACTCACTAATCTATATTATCAAGTGACTTCTTCTGCAGAGTTATTATTCAAAGTGGTGTTTGTCTTCATCAAATAGGGGGAGACTGAAAGTGATGAAGATCTTATTGAATTACGTTGGCAAAGATCTTGTTGATTTGATGAAGTCAAAGGCAACTTTGTGGCAGTCAAAGGTCACTTAGATAAAAGAGTAGAGGGATTAGTTTGTCTGCAGCTCTGCTTAGGTATAATCATTTTTATCTTTCTGCTGCATGAGGTTTCTTCATTTAAAAGATTTTGCAAATGCCTCTAAAAAATGTTTTAACGGTTAAAAACAAAGTATTTTGACAAAAGGTTTTTTAATCAACTATTTTAACTAATAACATATGAGCTTTATCAACTAAAATGTTCTTCACACTTTTATAACAGGTTTTTAACTGATATAACTTCGAAATAACCGATTGTTTTCATTAAAGGAAGTTTTGAAAACCTTCGATCAAGTATTTTAACCGATACAGTTTCGAAATAACCGATTAAAATCACTTAAAATGTTCGGAGAAGTGTTCGGCAGTATTTTAATCGATACAACTTCGAAATAATCGATTAAAACCACTTGGAGTACTTGTTTGACCGATCAGAATGAGCATATGACCGATCAGAATCGGATATGATCGATCACAATTGAGTTATGACCGATCATAATTATTTTAATCGATTAAAACTGTGTTTCAATCGATTAAAACAACTTAAGAAAAGTTGTGCTAAGCGTTTTAATCGATTAAAACAGATTTTTATAAGTTAAAATCACTTGGAAAAGTTTATAAGAATGATTTTCAGTATTTTAATCGATTGAAAGTCGAAACAATCGATTAAAACAGATTGGAAGATTTTTTGTAAAGAGTTTTAATTGATATAAATGTTGTCGTATCGAGTTAAAACAAATCTGGAAAATAATCAAGAACGTTTTAATGGATTAAAAGAAGATTTAACAGATAAAAACAAGACTTTTAACAGATTAAAATATTATTTTAACAGATTAATTAAACCGAGTAGTTTTGAAAATCTTCTATATAAACAGAGTTGCTTGAACTTTTTATAGATCATCTGAAACACATCTTTTAGCAATCAATCAAGCAATCAAAAGTGCTACTTTCAAGAGAGAATCACGCTAGTTTTTGTGAAGTTCATCAAAGTTCTTTCTTGAGGCAAAATTGCATTCTTTTGGAGAAGAAACACATACTGCAGAACTGCATAAAATTGGTTTGAGCGTTCTAAGTTTCTTCTATTTGTTTCTTTACTTTCTTTTACTATATTGTGGGCACTGGTTTCCGTAGCTGGAATTTGGCTGCAGGGTTGGTCAAGAATTGAAATTTGGTTCTTGGTGAAAGGTTAGGTGCAGGAACTGGAATTGTGGTTCTTATGGTAGATTGAGTGTGAGGTTAAGGTTGTAATCTGTAAAACATTCAATCTAGTGGAACCCAGCTGGAATTTGGCTGGAGACTGGACATAGCCCTGGGATTGGGTGAACCAGTATAAACCTTGGTGATATCTTTCTAAACCTTTCTCTTCTTTAATTTTGTGACTGCATTTATTTTTTATTGCTTGCTGTGTATGATTCAAGAACTGGTCAGATTTCTTAATCTTTGAAATAGATAATCTGTTAATTGCGAAAATCTTTCAAAGAACAATTCACCCCCCCTCTTGATCTCATCCTACATTTCTAACAATTTTTGTGCGACTATTTGTGTGTGGATGCTCTTAATGCAATCTATTTTTAGTTGGGGCACCTAGAAAGTGACTGGTACTTTCTTTTACTGTTTTCCCGTGATTATTCTTATGAAATTTTTGCTTTAGCCCTATCTTTTGCCTAGACTGCCCTTTGCGGGTTTTCAATCTAGCGAGCTTGCCTTAATTTTTGCCTAGGACGTCTCGGCGGGCTTTTTTCCTTTTTATGAAGGCCTTAACTTTTGCCTAGACCTCCCTTTGCGGGTTTTCGATCTAGCACGTTGCCCTAATCTTGCCTGAGACTGTCCTAGCAGGCGCTGTTTTATTTTGATCCTTTTTCTTTTCTTTCTTATGCTTTCTCGTATTGTTTGTTTTTATGCATGCTCATGTTTCGTTAGTACAGAGGCATTCCCACAAGTAGGTCAAGAGAAGAGAAGACAATTTTTATTGATATAATCAAATGGTTTATTTTTACAGGAGGATCTACAAAGGAATTTATAAGCAGGGCTGGCCAAGGTTGGCTAAACTGTATAGGATATAACAATCATGCTTGTGATTTCTGTTTCTCTGTCTTTCCTGGTTGCTTCAATTGAGATGCTCGAGCTCGGAGTGAAGATCATGCGAAGTCTGCTTTCTTCCGGGAAGGTATTACCTTAGTCGCCTTGCGGTTTTCGGCTAAGGTAATCATTGCTCCTTTTTTTTTTTTAAAAACCTCTAATATTTGCCTAGAACATATCCTAGCGAGGAATATGGACCCTATCTTTTGCCCTGGACACTCTTTGCGAATTTTCATCCTGACGGGTCATGAGCAATGTCTTCAGGCGTAGTATTTCTTTACCGCATATGAGTTAACTAGATGTCGAAGTTCTTCTCCGTCCATGTTGGTGAGGATAAGGGCTCCTCCTGAGAAGGCTTGTTTGACCACAAAAGGTCCTTCATAGTTTGCTGTCCATTTCCCAATTTTATCTTTCTGGGTTGGGAGCAATTTCTTTATTACCAGATCCCCTTCTCGAAAGGTGTGGGGATTGATTTTCTTGTCGTAGGCTTTCTTGATCTTCCTTTGATAAACTTGCCCCCGACATATGGCGTCCAACCGTTTTTCTTCGATTAGGTTCAGCTGATCGTACCGGCTTTGGACCCATTCGACTTCTGTCAATTTTGCTTCCATAATAACTCGCAGGGAGGGTATTTCGACCTCTACTGGTAGTACGACCTCCATACCATATACGAGGGAAAATGGAGTAGCCCCTATAGAGGTTCGTATTGACGTTCGGTACCCATGTAAGGCGAAGGGGAGCATTTCATGCCAATCTTTGTAGGTTACTACCATCTTCTAGATGATTTTCTTAATGTTCTTATTGGCTGCCTCTACTGCACCGTTCATCTTAGGTCGATATGGAGAGGAATTGTGGTGTTGAATTTTGAAGTCTTGACATAATTCCTCCATCATCTTGTTATTGAGGTTGGTCCCATTATCAGTAATGAGCCTATGAGGGATGTTGTACCGACAGAATATTTTTCTTGATGAAGGTGGTCACCACTTTTCTAGTCACGTGCGCATATGATGCTGCCTCCACCCATTTAGTGAAATAGTCAATAGCCACCAAGATAAAACGATGACCATTAGATGATTTGGGTTCAATGGGTCCAATGACATCCATGCCCCACATAGAGAATGACCATGGTGTAGTCAGGGTACTGAGAGGTGCAGGTGGCACTCGAATATTATCGGCATAGATTTGGAACTTGTGACATTTTTTGGCAAATTGGTGACAATCCGCTTCCATTGTGGACGAAAAATACCCTGCCCTTAATGTTCCTTTGTGGATTTCTCTTATCAAGGTTTGGGCTTCTTCATGGTCCACACACCTTAAGAGAGTGGAATCGAAACTCTTTTTGTAGAGGGTTTCTTCAATCAATGTGAACCCTATTGCCCTTTTACGAATGGTTCGTTTATCATTATCATTGATTCCTTCGGGATATTCGTCCTTCATGAGGTATTGCTTGATGTCATGATACCAGGGATTTTGATCACGCTTGCTGCTTACTGCCATACAAAAAGCTTGTTTGTCATGCAGCTTGATTTGAATGATTGGCATCTCATGCTCTTGATCTAAAGAAAACATGGATGATATAGTGGCGAGGGTGTCACCAAATTGATTGTCTTCTCGAGGGACATACTGGAAGGTGACGCTTTCCAGTCTTGAAACCAAATCACATATGTGCTCTAGATATGGGATTAATTTAGAGTTTCGGATTTCCCATTCACCTTTAAGTTGATAGATGACAAGGGATGAATTACTGAAGACTTTGAGTTTAGTAACCCCATGATCTAGAGCCACTTGGATTCCTAGTGCGCATGCTTCATATTCGGCCATGTTGTAGGTACAATCAAAATTCAACCTGGCCGTTACGGGGATATATTTATTTTTAGGGGATATCAAAATAGCTCCTATCCCGTGTCCAAGCATGTTCGAGGCCCCGTCGAAAAACATGGTCCATGCCTCTTCTTTGGTCTCTTTGTGTTTGATGTGCATATGTTCATCGAGAAAGTCGTCCTGTAGGGATTGATATTCATCTGTTGATCCATGGGCTAGATAGTCCGCTAGGGAGCTACCTTTAATAGCTTTTTGGGTGACATGAATAATGTCGAACTCTGAGAGGAGTACTTGCCACCTAGCTATTCTTCTGGTTAGAATGGGTTTCTCGAAGAGGTATTTGATTGGGTCCATTTTGGAGACCAACCATATTGTGTGTCAAGCCATGTATTGTCGAATACGCTGCGTGAGTCTCATAGTCTAGGAATTTTTTGCTGAGATAATAGATGGCTCGTTCCTTCTTCCCAGTTTCATCTTGTTGACCGAGCACACATCCCATGGACTCTTCAAGTATTGACAAATATAGGATCAGAGGTCTCCCTTCAACAGGTGGTACCAATACTGGCGGATTAGTTAAGCATTATTGCCGCCGTCAAAACGAGGCGGTCGGAGCGACGCGATGGTTCTGACTTTCCAATTTTCGCATTTTTATGGGTGTGGTTACAACGCCTTTAGGTTGTCTGATAACTGGGCTGAACCTCGGGGCAAGGTTTTCGAAAGAGCATTCTTGGATTGTCCGATAACCGGGCTAACCCAAGAACTAATTTTGAAGGGTTCTTATGGAGTCGTCATCGATGTTTTTACCAGAAACATAAAAAAAGGAGTAAAAAGGCGTTGGTTTTCGAAAACCAACTATGGTTGTTAAAACCAGAGTTTAGGTAAGGGAGTTAGTTACGTGTAAGGGAAGTGTTAGTTCCCTTACGACGTCCCTTTCGGGTTCCCTATGATAGGCCAGCTATTTAATAAATAAACTTTGTGAAAAGATGCTTTTACCCTTTTATTTACGGAATTAAAATAATGACTACATGGCCCTAATATCTATTGCATAACTTAATCATAAAAGTAAAGACAATAAAGAGAGAGTGAAAGAAGAAACCTCCTAAGCAAGCTCTTTGATTAATTTCTTGAAAATTAGGGTGCATTTTGGCAGCCCTTCACTCTTTACAACGCCGGAAAAACTCTCAGAAACGCTATAAAATCTCTAAGAAACTCTCAGAAACTCTGGAAATGCTTCGGAGGGGTTCTAGGAAGACAATTTGAAGAGGTTACAAGAGAGAAAGTCGAAGAATTGTGTGAAATGAAGTGAAAAGCGCGACTATTTATAAGGATTCGCGCTTGTCGGGTTGAGACGGTCGTCTCATCCGACAAGGTCGAGATGGCCGTCTCACCATTCGGGACGTGCCGTCTCGCCTTGCAAAAATGGCGAGAAGGCCGTCTCGCCAAACGAGAGGGAGGTCTCGCCATCCGCATGGTGGCGAGACGACCGTCTCGCCAAATGAGAGGGAGGTCTCGCCATCCGCAGGTGGCGAGACGACCGTCTCGCCAAACGAGAGGGAGGTCTCGCCATCCACAGGTGGCGAGACGACCGTCTCGCCAAACGAGATGGTGGTCTCGACTTGTAGGAATGGCAAGACGACGGTCTTGATCCTTGAAGGCAAAAATCCTTATTTTAATGTATAAAATCCCTCCTATCCTAGTATGGGGCCTAATAGTCTCTCCTAATGGCTCCTTAGGCTTCATCCATCTTTGAAAAGGAGGTCTTCTGGTCTTATTACGAGGCTGGGCAAGATTAGGGGTCTACAACTGCCCCCCCCCCCTTTACTCGACTAGTCGACTACTGGCTTGTTGTGCCAAGAAGATCGACTGGAGGGTAAAGGAGTTGACCCTCCTGCCCGGTTGCCCTTCAAACGTCCCGTCTTTACGGCGGTTGATCTTCTGGGGAAATGGTACGTTGTGCCCCTCCGGGATGCTCCTTCTGACGGTAGTTCACTTGTGGAAAAATAGCATTCTATGACGAGTTTTTATCGCGGTCGTAGTCCACCCGTCATAGTATGTAGCGCGGTGGCAATTTTGTAATAAAATCATAAACTTTCTATGTCGGGTAAAATTTAACCGACATGGTAAGTGGAAAGTTCACTTTCTATGTCGGTTAAATCTTACCCGACATAGAAAGTGAACTTTCTATGTCGGTTAAATTTTACCCGACATAGAAAGTGTATTTGATGACGGGTTTTAGGGCAACCGACATAGTATCCTCTGTTTTACGCCTGCCGCGACACTCCATTTCTCACTTCACCCATAGCAGAGCTCCCTGTAGACCCCAAATCTTGCCCGACCTCCAAATAAAGAGTAGAAGACCTCCTATTCGAAGATGGATGAAGCCTAAAAAGCCACTAGGAGAGACTATTAGGCCCCATACTAGGATATGAAGGATTTTCTGTACAAAAATAAGGTTTCTCGCCTTTTTTGGGGACGAGACCGCCGTCTCAAAATCGAGACCGCCGTCTCGCCTCATGCAAATGGCGACACCGCCATCGCGCCAAATGAGACGGCAGTCTCGCCACCTGCGAATGGCGAGACAGTGGTCTCGCTTTCCCAGACGGCAGTCTCGCCACTTGCGAAGGACGAGACGGCGGTCTCGTTTGGCGAGACGGCGGTCTCGACCCTGTCAGACGAGAACGGCGGTCTCACCACTGTCAGGTGCGAAAACCTATAAATAGGGGCTCCCTCCCCTCATGTCCACACACCACACAGCTTTTGCTCTCCCTTCTCTCTAAAACCTCTCTCTAGAATCCCTCCGACGCATTTCCGGAGTTTCTGAGTGCCTTTGTGAGCGTTTTTCGGCGTCTAGAAAAGTTTCTAGCGCTGTGTAGAGTGAAGGGCTGCCATAAAGCACCCTGTAGACCCCTAATTTTGCCCGGTCTCTCAATAAAGGCTAAAGAGACTTCCTACAACAAAGACAAAGCTCGCCTGACATCTCAATAAAGGCCAAGAAGACTTCCTATATGAAGATAAAGCTTTAACGGGCGTTCATCGGCATCAACCGACGTCCGAATAAAGAAAGGAAAGCTTCCCAGGGGTCCCAGAACACAAAAACTGGCCAAAACAGGTCGAGACCACCGTCCCAGAGTTGAGACGGCCGTCCCAACCTTCCCTGGCCAAGTGGGACGGCCGTCCCAAGTGGGACTGCCAGTCCCAGCTTCAGGGGGTCTCAGCCTTTGTAAAAGATGCAGTTGGGACAACCGTCCCAACCCAGACGGTCATCCCAACCCAGAGGGGCGTCTCAAATGTGCAGGCAGCGAAAAACTATAAATAGGAGGCTCATTTGCCACTGTTTCACACACCGGACAACTTCCAGTACTTGTCTATTCTCTTCCCTCTTCGAATGAACTCTCTAATTGCCTTAATAAGGTAACAATCG